>VZSV01000319.1:143660-237439 GCA_013398735.1 Nothocercus julius
CAAAAGTCTTGCTGAAGTCAAGGTAGACAACATCCATGGCTGTCCCATCGTCCATCCAGCCAGTCATCCCATCTTAGAAGGTTATCAGGTTTGTCAAACATGGCTTTCCCTTGATGAATCCATGCTGACTACTTCTGATCACCTTCTTTTCCTTGACATGCCTAGAGATGGTCTCTAGGATGAGCTGCTCCATCACCTTTCCAGGGATAGAGGTGAGGCTAACTGGCCTGTAGTTTCCCTGGTCCTCCCTCTTGCCCTTTTTGAAGACTGGAGTGACGCTGGCTTTTCTCCAGTCCTCCGGCACCTCCCCTGCCCTCCATGACCTCTCGAAGATGATGGAGAACAGCTGAGCAATAACACCCGCCAGTTCCCTCAGCACTCTTGGGTGCATCCCATCTGAGCCCATGGATTTATGGGTGTCCAGTTTGCCTAAATAATCCCTAACTCAATTCTCCTCAACCAGCAGAAAGTCCTCCTCTCTCCTGGTTATCTCTCTTGTCTCTGGGCTCTGTAGTTCATGGGGACTAGCCTTGGCAGTAAAGACAGAAGCAAAGAAGGCATTTAGTAACTCTGCCTTCTCTGTATCCTCCATCACCAAGGCACCCTCCCCATTCAGCAGTGGACTAACATTTTCCCTAGTCTTCCTCTTGCTGCTGATGTATTTATAGAAGCCTTTCCTGTTGTCCCTGACATCTCTTGCTAACCCTAATTCCAAACGGGCCTTGGCCTTCCTCGTTGCATCCCTGCATTCTCTGACAATGTTCCTATATTCTTCCCATGTGGCCTTGCCCTTCTTCCACATTATGTATGTGCTCTTTTTCTCATTAAGTTTATCCAATAGTGTAGCTGTAGCAGGTGAAGGCCACGTGAAGAATGAGCCTGCAGCTGCAGCCAGTACAACCCTGAAGGGAATATTGGTTAAGTGGAAGGAGCTCTGAGCAAGCAGACTGAAGGCTGAGCTGAAGGAGCAGACAGATGGACCAGCAGCTCAGTGCCAGACCCAGAATGGAACCTGCCAGAAACACAAGTAGACCGATAAAGCACGCAAATATGGACTGGATGGAACTAGAAGAAACAGGACCTGATGAAGAATAAGCTCACAAGCCCTTGCTGCACCAATTGTACCACAATAGCTCCCTGCTCATCCATGCAGGTCTCCTGCCCTCCTTGCTCGACTTCTTTCTTGTAGGAATGCACCGATCTTGAACTTGGAGAAAGTGGTGTTTGAGTATTAGCCAACCTTCCTGGACCCCCTTTCTTTCTAGGACTCTGGCCTTGGGAATTCCTCCAAGGAGCTCCATGAAGATGTCAAAGTTAGCTCTCCTGAATTCCAGGGCTGTAATCCTACTTTTTGCCCAGTTTCCTCCTCTCGGGATTGTGAATTCCAACATCTTGTGGTCACTGCAGCCAAGACTGCCCCCAACGGTCACATTTCCCACTAGACCATCTCTGTTTGTTAATATCAAGTCTAGCAGTGCCCCTCCCCTTGTTGGTTCATCAACCACCTGCATCAAGGAGTTATCTGCAATGTTCTGCAGGAACCTCCTGGACGGTCTGTTCCTAGTTGTGTGATTATCCCAGCAGACATCAGGGTGGTTGAAGTCCCCCATAAGGACCAGGGCCTGTGATCATGAGGCTTCCTGCAGCTGCCTGTAGAAGGCCTCATCCACTTCCTCTCCCTGGTCAGGAGGCCTGTAGTAAACTCCCACCCCAGTGTTGCCCCTGTTGGCTGCCCTTTAATCCTCACCCACAGGCTCGATTCGCGTTTCCTCCTCCCCTATGCAGAGTTCCATACGTTCCAGTTGCTCTCTCTCATAAAGAGCAACTCCACCACCTCACCTTCCTGGCCTATCCTTCCCGAAAAGCCTAAAGCCATCCATGAGAGCTGTCCCACCATGTCTCAGTAACTGCAATGAGATCATGGCCCTGCAATCGCACACGTGTCTCCAGTTCCCCTTGGTTATTCCCCATGCTGCATGCATTTACATAGAGGCATTTGAGTTGGGCTCCCAATGTGCCTCTCATTCTGCTCAGACAGCTGCACATTGACTATATGGGCCTTCAGCAGTCCTCTTATTTTCCCATTAGATGCCATCATGGTGCCATGTAAGGCTTCCTATTGCTGAAGAAACCAAAGTTGTGGCGATGACACCAGACACGGAGCCGCATGTTGATGGACTGTATCCTCCTATTTCTTTCTTCTGCCAGCACTGGGAATGCTGAAAGGCAATTGTACTACCAGGCTTATAAAAAGCTGTGACTCGTGGCTAAGGCCACTGAAGACCTGATTTCTCATCCCTAGCAGAGTCTCTGAGTGGTACCCAGAGAGCAACTCATAGCTCTCTGCACCTGAGAGAATTCTTGAATATAGAAATTTTCAAAAGGCCAGGTAAGCTAAGATTCTATGAGCTAAAATTTTAAATTACTGCAGATTACAGCCCTTTCTTGAAGGGGTAAAGAGTCCTCACCAATATTCCACACATTACAAGATTACCAAAAAGGATGATTGGGACAAGAAGGTCCTGCAGGGGAAATCAGAGGTGAGGGAGACTGATTTCTTCCAAGAATTTAAAATCTGGGGCCAGATTATAATATGGTAAAATATTAACATTCATCTGATTCTGTAAGGTTTACATTTTGATGCCTCAGCTTTTTTATTGGAGAAGAACAACAGTTACTTCCTACCAACCTTCAGGTGTTCATGGAGCCTTTACAGTCTACTTAACTTCTTTTTTGTCTCAAGATACAAGGCCAATTTTAGCTGCCTAGGTGCCTAGGCACCTGCCATCTGGGACTGAGTCTGCGCTGATCACATAAATTCAGCTTCAGGACCTGCAGCTAAGTATCACATGCCTCTCCCTTTACACGGTGCACAACTCAATTACCTCTGGAAAAAAACCCTTCACATCCTCATGGGTTATCGACTGACTGGATTTCTATGAGCAAAACTTTGCAAAACCCAGGCTCAGTGGACTACTATGTGCTAATCACATGAGTCAAGCTACTTGGTAGATGAATAGTTTGACACTACAAGCAAATAAGAACATAGGGTTTGAGACCTTTCTCCTCGTTTCTTTTTTTTTTGCCTTTCTCCTATATCATTGCTCATATAGTACTCTAGTTGACATTCAACAAGTTTTACTGTCAGGGCACAGTCACTGATCAGCAAATTATTCCACAGTCTCTTTCAAAGGTACTTTCTGCAACTCATGAACACCCGAACTATATAGGCCAAAATGCTGATTGAAACAATACTATTTTAAATGCCTGCATAATAGAACCACATGATCATCTGGCCACATGCTGCAACAGCCACATTCTGCAACATTTTGGAGCAACAGTGTTCCAAACTCTGGACAAACTTTCTCCCAACTCCATGAGAAGGGAGTAAAGAAAAAGGCAGCAAACATTTATCTCATGTGTTTCAATAAGTATCCTGAGAGTGCAGATTTTTTCAACCAGAAAAAGACTTGATGCCATGAATAAATTATTCCTTGCAAATTATTCACTCAACTCCAATAAACAGAAATAGCCTCTCTCTGCTTTTTTTTTCTGAGCCAAAAATTCCTTAGTTTTCCACAAAAGCCAGGAGGGAATATTAGCAATATTATTTACATTCAAATAGAATGGATTATTTACAGCATGCTGAAAGCAATCACTTCAAAAAAGTGATGCATTGTACTGCCAAAATTCAGATTTACAGAAGGTCTTAACACCCAGAAACTCCCGTTGAGAATAGTAGCCTAGTGCAAATCCAGCCAATTCATGGACATGTCTGAATAAGACCTGGTGACTTTGGAAACCCACCACTGCCTTCCCTACTCATACACTACACATACCACTTTATATGGGCTGGTTTACACATATTCTTGGATTTCATTATCTGCAAAGTTACAAAGATGACCTGCAGCATCTTCAGATACAGAAGGGAGAGCACAAAGAGAAATCCCTGTAGCCTTCCTGCTCTTCCAGCTTCTTTTCCAAACTTCCCAAACAGAGCAGCTTTCTCTAGGCAGATCAAATGTTGGCTAGGGCAAAGTGACAAGACCAGAAGAACTGACTGTGTGGTTTTAATAAAGCGATCAGGCTTGACACATATTATCTACTGCTTTTCCCTTCTCCTCCACCTCAAGCAGGATAGAGGGATTACGCAGTTGAATCACTAGATTGTGTCTGGCTCAGAAACACTGTCCTGTGTGCTTGGCATAGCCTGAACTCAGTTATACATCCCTCAGTGCCCGCAGCTATGAATGGGCTTGGTGGGGAAAACACTTCAACAAGGCTGTTCAGCCAATTCACTAAATGGTTCTGGCAGGCAAAAATGTTTCTAGAGGAAGGAAGAATGTCCTCTTCACCCTCTTCCCTCACTCTCAGACCTTCTAAGTTTTATTTATGATGCATGTAAAAGATAAAACACTTAAGGGCTCATGGGCTCTTAAAGCTTCACTGCTCCTGCAAGCAAAGGAATGCCACCCCAAGTTTTAAACCTCTTGTACTTCTCAGCTAAAGAACAAGCCTTCACACATCTTTCACTGCTGGTTCATCTCTATGCACACTGACACTCGAGGAAGGGCAAAGTTACACAGTTACATCAGTTACACAGATGCCAGGTGAGGTGTCTTCATTCCCTTCTCCACAAGCCACACACTCCAGAATGAGCATCATTGACCAGTCATGAGGAGAAGTAACACAGAGTTTGTTGGGACTCTGCAGGACTGAGTCTTAGTACTATCACTACTTCTGGGCGCAAGTTGTATCACTTGGTTGCACTGCTGCTTCTCCTGCAAAATCTCCAAGAGCAAGAACAGATGTTTTTTGGACACACTTATAAGCAGTCCTGCTCCCTCACCACACAGTCACGGTAGCTCTTCCAGCTTCTGGGGGATCCCTCATGTTCCTCTGAAGACACGCACAATAAACAACAACATGGAAGACACGTTGTTCTCCAGCATAATTTCTTTGCTGAGTATATCCTCCCAAAGTCAGATAAAATATATATATTAAGTTCCAGGTCTGGAATTTTTATCCAAAATAACAGTAATAAACTTGAAGTCTTTCTGTAAAACAGTTGTACCAAGAAGGATGACACCTAGTAGTCCACATGCTATTATTAAGAAACCAGAGAAATAGCTCCATGCTATCTGCTTTCCTTGTTACTGAGCCTCATAATGGCCCTTCCGTTCTGACCTTAGGACCCTGCAGTGAAATGCATGGAGCTGAGGTTAGTTTCATGATAATTTCCACCATAGGAACGCATTCCCACTGGTATTTCTAAAGCAGGTTATATCCTACTGTAGCCTCAAGCGCTAATGAAGCAGAAGCTTGAGCTATATGGAACCTAGATACACTAGATTTCCTTTATCCCAAATTATCTCTTTTTTTTTTTTTTTTTTTTTTTTTCTGCACTGGGAGTACCAGGATTGATTGCAATGAATTATAACTGCTTGGTCTGATAAAAAAAAATGAACATTGTAATTTGATTGTTGATCTGATCTTCCTCTTTTTGTATGTGTTCAGAGGGACAAGAATACAGAGTAATAATGTATCAAAACAAAGAAAGCTATGCTGAATGCATCACCTCCTCTTCCATGTTTTATTAGTATTTTAAGAATGAATTGGCAGACTTGACAAGACAGATAACAAAAGATTTCAAAACAATGCCAAAGCTATAGGATCTAAAGACAGACTGCACTTTCAGCTTAGGTGGAAGAAGCAGTCATCCATAGGTGGAGTGAATACTAAAACTCAAAAGGGCAGGTAGTTATGGAGTTTTCTTCCCTGATTTTAGGGAAACTGATCTGTGTTTTGAATCTAAGAAAAATCCAGAAAAAAAAATCCTGCTCTAATTTTACCTTTCTTTTTTGAGCAACCTGACTGCAATTTTCTCTTCCTCATAGCTTGACCAGCTCCACTGTCCTTGTGTGTGGGAAAAGTGGTGGCTGTGAGCATGTGCTTTTTTTTAATGCAAAGAATGAAGGCAAAGAACAGTTGCTGTAATGCATCTGAAAAATGGAAGGCTTTTTTACAGCACACTGCCTCAAGAGGCTTGGTCCAATTAGAATATCACTGAAGATTAGTTTTAATTTAGTGCCTATGTCTGACTACTTGGCTTAATAAATTGCTTTAGTTATTGAGCAGACAAACCACAAGACTGGGAAGGTGAACAGATTTATGATATGTAAGATGGGTTCTTGGGACGATGCCTTCAACCACAAGCTGAACAAGAAACCATGGTCCATGACTACCTCAGGTAGTATTCCTTGCTTACACTGGAGTCCAGATTTCTTAATTTCCCTGCTGCATGAGAGAAAGTTGACAAGCAAATAGTAAACAGAGAGTCAACAGAGATTGATCAATAGTAAGTAGTGATAAAGAATAAGATAAATCCAGTTATCTTATTCTTTCACAGCAATAGGGCTCCAATTGAGGAAGGCACTTGGACATGTGTGAGCACACAAGTAAGTGTTCTTTCTTCACATTTCTCTATTTTATTAGATATTTTCCTTATAAATGTTTTGTCCAAATCCTCCCCATCTGGGGAAGAGGAAGAGGTCTCTCCCCAGTTTCTCCACCAGCTGATTGTTTATCTAGAGCCCTATGTCTGCTATCAAGTAGGAGAATTCTCATTTGCCCCTTTCAGAGGGTGCCTGATGTGGGGAGCCAACATGAGCTGAGGACAAAATAGGGGAATGAACATGGTTCTTGGATGAAATCACAAGGGGAAGAGAAATGGGCAACATGCCTGAGTAAAGACTAAGATTGAAACAACTCCTACATTTTGCTCCAGAGGGATCCCAGTCTAAGATCTGGGTACCCATGGTATGCACAATAGAGTGACAACACAAGAAATGTTAAGTAAAATAGTAATACTTCTATCTGCTATGTCATTATATATTTCATTATCACTCAAAAGAACAGTTTAGCTTTTAGCCCTCTTCACTCTTCCCTATAGCTAAACCATTTTTAACTGCTTATGTCAAACTCTTGCCAAATCACTGCTAAATCACTTCCCTAGGAGACAGGAGTGAAAACCTCCATTCCATTTGCACTAGGTATAAGCACATCATTGCTTAGAAAGGTTTTTTTTCTTTTTTTTTTGAAGTGTCTCTTTTGTCCACAAGGATATTATAATTCAATACTATATGCCATTGCTTAACACTTTTTCATTCTATATGTTAAGTATGCACTATAAAAGTCTAAACATGGAGAATTCAGCGCTTGCTATCCAATATTAAACTCTAAGAGAGCAGAAAATAATTATTCCAAGCACATTAGTCTTTAAATAGCAGTGTATTTCAGCAAGATTCACTGCATTCCTCTGAAACCAAAGATATTTCAGTTTTGTCAATATATTTATTCTTCACCATAACCTTGAAGAAACAAGGGACTTCATTTCAATGTCTTTGTTTAATGAGGCACTGATGCAGTTCTTTTACAACTCAGTTTTGCATCTCTTCAGCTGTTTCAGCAAATGAACATTAATTTATGTTTAATGAATACTGCTTGCAGTTTGGAACCCCTCTCTAGGCATTCTTCCATGGACAGGCTTCCACAAATGCCATTGGTGTTCCAGTTCTTTCCCTACCATCCCTCGGTTATTTCTGCACCTGTAGCATAGGAGTTGAAAGGTGAAGTCAGAGGAACCCATCAAAGGAGCTGACACTGCTCTATTAGAGATATTTCTCGACTCTTCATGGAAATGCTGCATGCCTCCTTACGATTTCAATAAAATTCTGATGAGAATTTCTGTGTGTGATCACCTATTCAACAGAGGCTTGAGAGACACATTATCCACGAAAGAGTCCAAACACCATAGGCTGAAAAAAACTGCACCTCTTTTATCTATAAGCAGTGGTGTTTAAACATTTCTTAAGCACTCTCAACAACTTGTATTTCTTTTTGCAGAACAGGACAAATCCATTTGCCATATGCTATGTTCCTAAGAACTTCAAGTTCTTCAAAGTGAAAAGGAGGCATAAAAAAATGCAAAGAGGGATTTGGAGAACAGAATACATTTTGAAAGCTCTAAAGACAGGAATCTATATTATCAAGTGAGAACTTTCATTTGTTGCTTGAAGGACTGATAAATGTTTGTATTTATTGTAGGCATCTACTTCAGCCCCTTTAGTACTCTTGAGAGGGCCACATCTGTTATAAATTAACCACAACAAGATTAACAGGATTATACATTAGATATACAAAACATGGCTCATGAAACTGTGCTCAAATACAGTATGCTTAAATTGAAAAGTTTGATGGAGTTTCTTGGGCAATTTATTACTGTACCCCCACACACTGCTTTAGCATTTTTACACTGCAGTGCTCACTTACCATGAAGTCCAGACATCTAATCCCCACTTTATTGTTTAATATCTGACACACTAATTTATGCCAGTGCAAAACAGGTTTAATACACTAACAAATCAAGATAGTCAGTTTACTCCAGTAAAAATGAACCGAGAAAGCTCCAGTTCATAAAATATTAGGCTAACTGTCTCACCATAAGAAGGTATTCTGTATTTCAGTATGAGTGCCTAAGTTGTAACCTCCAAATCTGACCTTACAGCATCTTAGGAGAGATGAGTAGCACAGGTCATTTCCATTAGACTTTATCATCTCTGTATGTTAAATGGCTTTAGCAAAATGTGTTTAAACACCTGTGCTGAAATTTGTATGAGCTATACAGATCACACTCTTCCTGAGATAATTTCAAACTTTGCCTCCAGACATGATGGGTGCTGAGCAGAGGTAGCTGAAATATTCTTGCTAGGGTGAATATTTTTTTCAGAAACTGGTTTTGAAAATCATATATGCTCAATATATGTCTACAAAAACCTTTCCCTTTGACAAAGAAAGACACTTTAGGTCCCAGTCTTCTTTTACCATTCTTATCAGAAAAAAAAGTAAAGCTGAAGGTGACATCATGAAAACATTCAAATGCACCTGTTCTCCAAACAAGCACAGATTTTGGAAACATGTTTTGAAAATTTGAAAGCTGTTGTGAAATCAGTTTGCTCTGGAGCCAGAAGCTTTTCAGTCTTGAAGAGGTCTTCTCTCTTCAGCTCTGTATCCCTAGTTGTTAATGAGATGGGGGAGGGAAGCAGGCAACAGTACCTCAATATTCGTCTATCCCAAGTTAAAAAACAAAACATTGGTTCTGGATATTCCTATTTAAAAAAACTGAAATATCAGTCTTGGTCCTCCCTCCGAACATTACTGACAAAGCTATGCTCTTGGTTTTTTTTTTTTGTTTAGCTTTGTTTTTAACTATTCATGATGTATAAAGGAGATATCCAATACCAGGTGCCAAATACATGAGATAATCTGCCTGTGTGTTCCAGGAATATTTCTCAATTTAGTCCATTAATTCATCATTTAATGTTTGTGAATTTTGGTCACTCCTTTAGGCCAAATAACTGAAACTTTCAGCCTCTGATGAGAAAGCAGTCAGCCAGCAGCTGGACTCGGGTTGGTATTTGCTCTGTCCCTCCATAAACGCTTTTACTGGCAGAGATACCAGAACATGAAGCAGTTTAGACACACTTTTGTCTTTTCCATATGAAACGATAACTGGACTGAGGCTTACCCAGAAATCTGGAAATTGACTTGCTTCAACATTTGCAAAATAAAAAGCAAATCTGTCAGAAGTAGCTGGCAGATTAAAAGCACAGTCCCACTGAAAGCATATGGCAACGTTCCCAGTGGCTAGAGCATGGGCAGAACATACCCACAGTACCTGCAAAACTGATGCAAGACAGAGAGCAACCTCTTAGGCTCGGATTTTCCATGGGACCTACGGGTGTCAGACACCCACTGTAATTCAGCTCTTTTGAAACTTTCAGCTGCTCCCCACCAGCTAGGTCCCACAATTTCCATTCCTGCTTTATTATTTGTTCCAGCAGGACGCTAAACTTGGAGTCTCTAACACTGTCTGGAGCTCATGCTGCTCTGTATGACAGCAGTGGTACTAACAAATATTTGCTAATAGTTGCCAGTATTTGTTCTTAGTAGTTTATTAGCCTCCTCAAGCATCCATTTTTGATTTTTGCTGCCACGCTTCCCTGATCCCATCGGACTGATGATTGAAATTAGCAACCTGCCCGTCATTGTCGGGCTGCACATAGATCTCACATAACATGCAGTGGCAAAGGCAAAGTTGTTCCAAGCTTGGTTGGAAAAAAAAAGTGGGTATTATCACTAAGTTCAGAGTAAGAGACCTGACAACTGCAAAATGTCAGCTACAACTCCCCATCTTTAATTTCCACAGCCTCCCCTTCTGATGTCCCACAAAGTGGCAGTTATTTGGGTTTATTCCATTTGCTTGTCCCTCAAATAATGTTTCTTCTTGCCAGTCAGCATTCTTTTTTTTCCCGCTTGGCAAACACTGATTTGTTCCCTGCTGCATTGCCTTCTGCACAAGAAGCTGGCAACTGTTTTTCATTATTTCCTTATTCTTACTGGAATACTTTATGGTAGCTCAGTTTTGAGAATGTGGCTAAACTCCTTCCAGTAGCCTTGTCCTCATCACAGCTCACTGGCTTAGCGGCAGCATCTCTCATACATAGGGAAATTTTAAAGTACCCATTTGTGAGAGGTGGGTACAACACCCAGCAGAGATCAGGCTTTCTGGTGGTAGTCCAATTGCAATAACATTTTGGTTCAGAGAAATTAACTTAGAATCCAGGAGTCCATTTGGGGCACTGCAGTGCTTTACTGTAACACAAGTGTTCCCCTGTGATGCACTTGCCACACTCCCCAACAGCATGCTGGCTGGGCTATGGTTTCCAGTAGCAATGGGTTTGATGAGGGAAAGTAAATATATCTGCTTCTGTAGAACTAGGGACCGAGCCTTAATCCCTTGCAGCAGAAAAAGCAGCAGAACCTAAACAAACTCTACTCACACACCTACTTCCCATCCCAAAGGATTATATTAGAAACAGCAAGTGATCCCCTCCAGTCCTGCTCCATCCTCTGCCAAAAGGAAGAGTATTTAAAAGAAAAAGAAAAATGTAATTTCCTCCCTATGTATTCTTTTTTACTTTCCACTGTCTTTCAGTTTTTAAAATATGAATTAAAATTAGACAGAAAAGTGGATCTGACTTCTTTAAAGTCACAAAAACATGGGAAAAAGGGAGGGAGAGTGATTAAAAAAAGAGTTGTAATGAAGCAAAACGTTAGCATTTTACCTCTCTCTGCACATTTCTGGTTGCATTTAGGAGATGATTGAGCACTGAAACAGCATGCCCAGAGCAGTCACAAAATCTGTCTTTGGGGTGGACAAAGACCTGAGCAACCTGATCTAAATGTGCTGTTGGCCTTGCTCAGAGCAGGCAGCTGGACCAAATGACCTCCCTCCCACCCTGAATGATTCTGTGATGATTTGATAAGAAAATCTAAGTCTGCTACTTAAATACAATAATCAGAAAGGTACATTTATAATCTTGCCACTAATGAAATAAGAACTGTTACACAGCCCAGGATTTATTTATGCAAGATGCTTACAACAGTTACTACGTCTTTAACCCTTTATAAACAAGCATATCAGTAATATCATAGGACCTCAAAGTGAAACCTGAACTCCAGGTTTGATCCCCACCTCCCTCAGAGCTGGTAATGGACCCATCTTAAATGATCAAACTGTAAATCACTCAGCAGGCTAATGGACTAGAGAAATTACGGAGGAAGAATGCAGTTATCTTGCAGGTTCTGAGATACTATCCTTTAAGATTTCCAAGCAACTGAAGCCTCTGATTTATCTGTTCAGAAAATGCCTACACAAATGCTTAGCTAGAAGAAGAGTGCATACATAGAAATTTGGGGCTTCACATTTCCACTAGGGAGGAAAAAAAACACTAAAATACCCTGCAGAGATGTCCATACATCACTTCAGACAGTACCGAAACCTTCACTGCAGTCTCTCTCCCCATCTCTCTGCCTTGCAAGGAATACAATGATTAGACATTGCATATGGACCATAACAGTAACGGAGCTGGTAAGTCCACCAGAAAACTCACAGAAATCTCATTGTAAAGCCATTGATATTCACCCCTACCAAACTCAGTAACAGAGAAGTTATTCTGCACCCCCTACAGATGTCTGCAAACTTGATTTGGAGAAGCATCATTCCTTCACTTACTGAAGTTCCCAGGCCTATGACTACCCTGCTTCAGACCAAGGACAGCTTCTTTTCTTTCTTTTCCTCAATACTGCTTTAATTCAAAGGGTATTCCCATCATTCTCATCTACAGTATCATTTCTCTTGCTTGCTTAGGTTCAGAGGGAATACTCTTGAGAACTACCTCTATGGCCAGAGGTATCTAGGTATGGCCAGATCTATTACCAGATCTATTGCTAGCCTCAGCTGTGCTCTCAGGGCTACAAAACACACCGGCTGATCAAAGCAAGCTTGCAGGAAACTGCTATCACAAATGTAAGACTCTTTTAGTTCACTGTTACCTCATTCTTTACACCCATTTGTTCCTTCCACTCCTGCATTCTTTCACAAATCAAAATTAAACTTCCCGAGCCTTTTTAATCTAGTCTCCTGAAAAGCTTTCAGCACCTATGACCTGAGCCAGAATTTCAAATAGTTTATTTCTCCTTTAGCCATGTATGTGAAAAGATAGAGTTTTCAGACGTGCCCAGCACATCTGAAGGTATGAAAGCAGAAACGTCTTTCAGCATCAGTGTCTAAACAGGAACTGCAGGAATAGACCTCTAAGAAGAATTTCTTTAGACATCATATATACTTAAATGGCAATACTGACACAAGTGTCTCACTCTCTACTGCAACTGAGTGTTCCATTTCTGGTCCTCTATTACCAGTTTCAACAATAACCATCTGCCTCATGGGATGGAGGGGAGAGGGCAGGCAGAAATCAACATTTCTACCAAATGGGAAATTCTAGTAATGCAATTTCTTCTTCTGTGGAGGAGAAAATAGAAGTGCTTAGGAGAAAACATTACATTTTTTGCAGAATGAAAGAGTTCAAAAAAAAAAAAAAACCACTATTTCGTTTTTATTAAACAGTTTCTCAACTGAAATGATTTACTCTGCCTTCCTGTCCAAAGAAGTCGCACTGCATTTTGTAGAGCCAAACAGAGACAAGTCATGTTAATCTTGCTTCCTATTCTACCAGCAGGACCGCCACAGGCACAGCCACCTCCACCACCAGGCACCTTCCAAGCAGGAACACCTGGAAATGCACCTGCCAGCCCAGACCCTGCGGCGCTGGGATGATGCATTTTCCCCTCATGCTGCACAGCCCTTGCTACATAAACTTCTAGCTGCCCAGGGAAAGTGGCTGCACAGGAAAAAGCTCCACAATTTCATTAGCCTTCCTAACCAGCATTAAACTCCTTTCATTTAAACAAAATTAAATATCATAACTTCTATTTAATGCAGCCTCCCAACTTATTTAAGGCTATGATTAATATACCATAATGTTCACTGTTGTAAAATTACTCGTGCCCTGGTTATCTTGTAAAACCAAGGAAGGTATCAAACTTATTTCCATGTATCTAAACCACAATTGCATATGACCCTTCACTGCTGAGTCTCAGCAGTGACAATCCTCAGCAAAATGGATCTTCAGCTGCCACACATCTACATTCCCAAGCTCATCTTTTGCTTTGCCACCCAGTGCTGATGTCAAATAACTTAAGCCTTGCACAACACTGCATAATGCATCTGCCAATATCCCAAATTTGGTTTGCTTTCCCTCCCAATGTGTAAGTCTCTCCACTCCAACATTTTAGAGTGGAAACATCTCCCATTATAAAACATGACAAACTTCCATTTGTGTGGAAAACTGCCTCTTGATTAACGACAAAAAGGCAAAATACATCTACTTTTCTTTATGCATAATTTCCCACCATCAAAATTTTTATAAGAAAATGAAAGTGCATTGCATTTTCAGAAGTTAACCAGAACAGACTACTTTTATTGCCAGAGCACTCAACAGTCTCGGCTTTTTTTTTTTATTTTCATTTTATTTTATTTTTGTTAAGAAATCACTTTTGTGCTGAGAGAAACAGCACAATTGTCTTCTGCATTCATTCTGCTACGCAAGGAGCAGCTCCCAGCAATACAAACCCAAGCGCCCACAGTGTAGGTCTTTCTCCCCTGACGCAGTCACAGAGGAACATGTTTTTTGTTCTCTTCCCTTCACCGGGGCTGCAGAGACAATCCGGAAGAAGATCCCAGTCTCTCAATTCAGAGAGACCCTTCAACTCGTGAAAGTGGAAGCAGAAATAGGGAGGGAGGGATGGAGCGGGAAATATATTCTCCTCAAAAGTCCTGCTACCTGCTCAATATTTCTCTGTGCAGGGTCAGAGGTAACCAAACAGCTAGGCTTGTACAGACTCCTATTTTGTGCATTTAGCCACGAGCTTCCTTACCTTTAGATACATAGCAAGACCCCATGGAAGGATTATTTTTTTCCTTTTCTGAGATGCACATTTTTCAGCACAGCCTTCCAGCTCTTCTAATGTTTTTCAAGATTCAACTCCAATCTGACCTTGCCATTAGTGGTGTTAGTGCAATAATACGTTACCAAAACAATATTTAGAGCACTTTAATCACAAAGATATTTTGCATCACCTTACAACTTCTATTGAAAAGTCTTCAGAAAACATTTCCCTGACTCAGGGTAACCACAAACTGCATTATTTAAATTGCAAATTACAGCATTTACAATATCTGAAAGCCCAAACTCTGCATATGCTACATTATTTCCACCTAATTGCTAAAAAAGATTAAGTATTTAAAAACAAATTTTCTCTAGAATCTTTCCCTCTAGAATTAGCTAGAAATGAACCATCATCAAGTGAACAGGTTTCCTCTATCGTTAAAACACAAGATCAATACAACAAAAATGAATATCGCTAATGTTGAATCACCTTTCTTGCATCTCCCTGTTAACTATTCTAAGCACAAAACAGAATTTTTTCCATTACTCACTACATACGTTCTCAAGAACAAGAAGTCTCCCTGAATGCAGTATATAAAATCCATTCAAATGTTGTATCCATAAAAAGTGAACAAAATCGGGGAGGAAAAGGATGCACATATAACACTATAAAAGACTGCGCTTAAGGGTAGGGAAATGAAAATGATCCTCTCCTCCCTTTTTTGACAAATTAAGAATTATTATTACATGTTAAAATTAGAGGGAAAAATGCAGGATGTGAGAAACAAGATGTTGAAGCAGGATGATATGTCAAAATGTTGAACTTGCTAAAAAGTGGCCTCAGTAACCTAATCAGCTGAGTCTTTTCTTTAAGAACAGCAAAAAGCACTGGAATGGACATCTTAGTCAGATCAAGGTCACATCTAGCTCAATAATGCTCTTAGACAAAAGCCTAAACCTCACTTGACTCTGGGCATCCAGTCGAACAGACTAATAACAAACAGGTATGGTATCTTCCTCCTGGATCTCTTCCAACATTGAACCACTTGTGGACTCAGAGACTTCGAACCAGATGTTGTTTTTAAGTATTTAGTGTCCTTCAATCAATTGATTTTCAGTGAAGCTGTCCAGAGTCCTGCTGAAACAGTGAGAGCTCTTATCCACAATAAATGGCAATCACAATATTCTGCAGCAAGAGCCTACACAGACTAGCTTCAAGTTCAGTGGAGACGGTTCTTCATTGAACCTGCTCTCACCTTGTCTTCTCAGTTATTCTGAGATTGCAACCTGCCACCTTCCTTCAATACCCCCTAGCTCCTAGGGCAACCACCTCAGAAAGATCTCCCAATTCAGAGAGGCGACTTCACGGGCAGCAAGGTATGCCACCACAAAAGAATTCCAGGTAACTTTCTCCAGGCAAACAAGGGCAGACATAAAAAGACTTGTTTACTGCACAGTTTTAGAGTAGAAAGTCTGCTGAAACAACAGCGATAAGCACTGCACAAATGAGGAAAAGTCACAACCCTACGGTGCGAGTGTGGAGGAGGCAGGCACATGACCAAAGGTTCAGCTTCAAGAACTTCCCCAGCTTGCTGGCCAGAGATGAGCTGGTGCAGAGGAAGGTTGTTACCTGGTTTTCTTACACATAGCAGACACACATTTTCCAAAGGGAACAAGAGTCGGTGGTTCACCAAATGAAACAGCTGATTGCTTCACTGTTCATTATTTGATGCTGGTTCTTTAAAGACAAACCCTGGGAGGTTAGGCAGGAGCAATCAGTTTCTTCTGTAAAAGCAGCTTATTAAAAATAGGGAACATGCAAAGAAAATTCACTCTCTAAACACCATCTGTGTATTTCCAAATTGATTTCATGATTCTATCACCTTTTCTCACTCTTCTCTTCTCTCTGATGAGGTCACAACTAATAAGTTTCCTGCTGTGATCCCAACACATGGTGAAAAATCAAAGGCAAATCCATTCAAGTAGCTGCAGTTTGTTATAAAGGCTTTCTAATAGTGAATTGACCCTGGAAACACGAAGCTTTCATCTCCTGCAGGGTCACTGCTAGCAGGAAGTGCTATATGTTCTCTAAATGCTGAAGTCATTCCTTTTTGGTCTTGACTGAACTGGCAGACCACTGAGAAATTAAGTTTATGTGGAGCCCAAGTATAATGAACAAGAGAATCCCATTAGCTCAAAAACCAGCCTGGTAGATTCCCACTGCACGAACGTCACCCAAATCAGCAGCGTTCAAGCAGTCCTATAAGGCTCATCTATTGTGGGATGATAGCTACAGTCAACAGTTCCCTTGTATCATGGATATTTTACAACACTCCACATCTACACAGTCCTTTTGGGCCTGCCTGATAAACTTTCTCTCCAGAATGGATTCCATGCAAGGAAACCAGAGAAAACTAGGAAGAACTCAAAGAAGAGTAAAGGCATTTTGAATGTTGAGAAGAATCAAGTAGAGCCACTTACAGTGTCTTCCTGTTAGCCTGAAACCTACTTCTAACCTATCCACACTCAAAAAGAAAAGTACCAGCACTCAGTAGATAGACAGAAGAGGTTTTCTCCAGACCACACTTTTTTTTTTGTTGTCTTGATATTTGTTTCCGACCTATAACCATGTGCAGGGAAACCTCACCTTCCTTGGAACTCCAAATAATTTGCTAAGGAGAGTCAAGTTAGTGCCTGCCCTCTTTCCCAGAACTAGCAAGTGCAGGTATACAGCCCTTGACTAGGACTGAAAAAAAATAATTACACACAGAATCACAGAATGGTTGAGGTTGGAAGGGACCTCTAGAGACCATCTAGTCCAACCTCCCTGTTCAAGCAGGGACATCTAGAGCTCGTGGTACAGGGTCACATCCAGGCAAGTTTTTAAGATCTCCAGAGGAGACTCCACAACCTCTCTGGGCAGGCTGTTCCAGGGCCCTGTTACCCTCGCAGGAAAGAAGTTTTTCCTCATATGGAGATAGATCTTCCTATGTTTAATTTACACTCATGCAAAGTTATTTTGTCTAATCAAGATTGAAAATTTCTCTTTTTTGGTCAATTACAACTTTTTACCAGGTAAATTAAATGCAATTATTGGCTGCTGATATTGTCCAAGAGATCAAATTAAGCTAGTATCTGCACTCCAGCTTCCCAGCTAAATGAAATAAATCTGTACTCAACTTATTTTATCAGCATGAGGTGTCTCAGTGATTTTACACTTGCAGAAATCATACAGTGACAAGCAGATGTTAGAGCTAAAGTTCTGATCTCACCCAGATTTCTTTCCAGTGTTTCACACCAGCTCCTTATTCCAAGCCTGAGTCTGCTTAATAGTAGAATCACAACCTCAGGCAGCATCTTTTGGGAAACCAGAGGGACCTGAGACAAAAGCGATTTCCTGTAGCACCAACCACAATAGGTAGTCAATAGGTAGTTCAATGAACTTAGAGCTCTTAACTCCAGATCTTTGCATTAACAACATCCCTTTGAAGGTTTTGCACCAAGTTTGTTCTTATTGTGTGGATTTTCATTTTTTAAGGATAGGCAATTGCAACAACATAGACTTGTAGTCACATGCTCTTTATGCTATTGCATCATGCTATGAAAATCACTGCAATGTGCTCCATAACCAAAGCTAACTGGACTGTATTTTTTGTTTCTTTTTGCTTTTGTTTGTTTGTTTTTTTTTGCACAAAGGACTGCTTTTCATCTCCCTCAACATTGCCCCAGCATTGTAACAAAGTTTTCAGAAATAATCTTTTCCTTTTTCCTAGCGCCTCAGCTTTCAGTGATTGTACCATCATTCTAAAAAAACACTCGTCATGGGAGAAATAGCAACTTCATTAAAAACACAGAGATGAGGCTCAGCAGACAGGATTTTGAACTCCAGCCTTGCCATTGCTTTTCAATGCAAGTAAATCATCAAGATATGTCTGAAAAATTATTTTCCTACAGACACAAATAAAATTTTATAAGAAAAAAAAATCTCTTCCACTGAAGGTCTTAATTTTTTTTTTAAGCTAACATGTTGGTTCCAGATTTAAAACCAAAATAATCTGGGATGCAGGGAACCAAGTAAATTTATTTCACATGAAATAAAACAAGATTTCAATTACAATCCAGAAAGGGAAATCCAAAAGGAAAAGAGTCAAATTTGTATGAGAAAGAAATAATTTCTTTCAAAACCTTTATTTTCATCTTTATTTTCATACCCCATACTTCTGTTGAGAAGAGACAGCCTGGAAGCTGCTGCTGTCCTGCAGTAAGGACCATTCGTACATGGCAGCAGATCTCCATTTGCTGAGCTTGTTGATACATGAAGTAGAAGAGGTAGGTCTGTGATTATTTAATCATGCTGAGCACTTCATATTAAGCTGATAGATTATTATGATCTTAATATATTAAATTTCCATTACTTAATACTAATGACAATGTTATATTGTCGCATATCCATATCCAGTTATTTGCTAAACAGCCATTCTGTCTTCCTAGACATTGGTACTTAACAGATTACAGGAGTGACATTTCAACAATCACTCATTTTTCTGTTAGGTTTCAATAGCATGCTATGCTTACAAATACAAGAGGCAATAACAGTCTGGGCTTAAAAAGTGGGCCCTTTTCATGTCTGTTCAATTAGAAATAATAGTCAGAGACGTTAAGCACATATATTTTCAGCAAGACTTTCATTAGTTAAAGACACTCTGAAAATGGTGTGGTTCAACAAATACCCAACACATACTATTTATGTTGCTGCAGCTATGCTGTCCTTCTTCTGAAAGGAAGATACAGTCACGTCAACCTGGCACTAAAATTCAATGGCAACAACTCTGTCCCGACCTTTCATCCCTCCTTATCTTTGCTCGAAGGAGGTGGGGGAGAAATCTTCCCTCAAAAGACAGGAAGCATGTCCTCCACCAAAATTAAGCATGTGGTGGAGCCACTCTATTCACCACAAAGTGAGGCATGCGTTTTAAGTCATGGGGAATTTGCCTATTATCTTACATCCAGCTTTGGGAATACACTTTTTTTATTATATCAGATGAATTAGAAACTAAACTTTGAGACAGTCGCCAATGCCCAACGCCTCAGTGACTATCACTGCCCAACATTGCTGACAAAGTCCAGGAAAATTTTAACTTGTAGACCTACCCTTGGACAACCAGAAATATTGAAAGTCACTTTAAAAGAAGCCTAAAAGAAAGTCAGATGCCAAAGTCCAGATAGACTCAAACTGAATATTTAATTCCTTTAAGTAGGGACCGGAGTGCAAGACTGGTTGTGTAGTGATGGAAATCTTTGCAAGTATAACATATTCAAGAATGTCCCCTAACTCTGAACAGTTTTTCATGCTGAGTTTCCTAGAACCACCATTGTGAAAAATATCAAGGGTTGCACTGATAAAATTACTGACTCTACTTCCCATGTTATAGAGCCTTGCAATGAGAGCAGATGGAAATCACCTGGGTTGGGAGAACTGTAACACCGTCAGAGCTTGCAGAGGCCTGACTTGTCTCCATCAGCCTTCCTGCTAAGACACCAGGGAGCATTAAAGGCCATAGAGAGTCCCAGAAAGATGGCAACATTGAGCCTTCTTTGCTCCTTGTCTCTGGTCACTTCTCTCCTGAAGGGGCTGCCCGAGGGCTGGGGTGAAGGGCTAGCCTGGCCACTGCTTGGGGAGGAGGCAGCCTCAATGTCCCCGTGTTTCTTGCCACATATGTGGGAACTACCATGCTCACAGTCTAAGGCCCATGCTGATACTGATGTTTTAGGTTCTTAATCTCTTTCTCTGTATTTCCAATAAAATTTCCTGTGAAGCAGAGAAAAAGCATCGCGCTCTTTCAAGCCTCTGTTTGCATAGTACTTTACAGGAAACCTAGTTATTTATCACTGCAGGTGACATATTAACTGCACTAGGCAGATTCAGTAGGAGAAAAGGGGTCCTGCAGGGACAGCAAGTCTTTAATGCCCCATTAGCTCTGCTACACCAAGCCCCATCACATCCATACCATACTGGCTGGAGGTCTGCACTGTCAGATACGTAAAGCGGAGAGATGAGACCCTTATTGGCCTCTGTCAGACTGAACAGAATTCCTGTTCACAACAGCGGGATCTTAGGGTAGTTGATACATTAGCCACCGGCTCTGCTTTGTGAAAGCTCTTACGAAACAGTTTTCAACTGCCTGCAAGGTAATCAGTTATGCCTGGTAATAATAGATTTAAGTGCTCCAATTATTATAGAAAATAAAGTAAAAGTCTTACAAATGCCTACTCTTCAGAAGCCAGGGGAAGTCACTGCAGTCTCTGCTTTGTGCTCACTGTTTCCTTCGGATGAAGCTGTTCTGTTCAGTGCTGAACAGCAGCAAGGTGAGTTCATGTGAGGTGATAGGCAGAAATCACCCTGAAGAAAAAGCAGCACAGGTTGGTGGTGGGGGGAGAAGCACACAGCTTGAGTTGGAAACCGGGGAAAGTCCCTGCAAGTTTCTCTGAAAGGAGATGAAACCTGACAGAGCCTCCGAGGAAGTGACCTTTACTTGGAAAGGATCTGTCACAGGCTGTCACCTGTCACCTAAGAAATTATAATCACTCAGTACCAAAGAGAAACATGGGCAGAGCTTACAGCAGGTGCACATGTGCACAGCAAGCTGCAATCGTGTCCTATGCTGTCTCCCATCACTTGAAGAGACACTGAAGAATTACACAAATGTCTGCCCTTCCTCTAGAATAGGTCCATGCTCAAGTAAGCCTCCTTGGCAGAACAGCACTTACTTATAAGCAAACTTAGTTTCAAACAGGTATTACAAGTTTGACTTATTTTTTCACAATGCCTTCATTTTCCTAAAGTCTCCTGTCCCTGGATTATTGTGATTATGTGGGGGGAAAAAAAACAACGGCAGCTACAAAAATTGTAAAAAATACCCAACGGCAGTGGAAAGAGACTATTAATAAAAAATCCAGACTTTTGCAACTTCCTCTGAATATGTATAGACAGAGAACAGCTGAGGTGTGAACGCTGCCATGTGGCCATGGAAAAGAGCCCATTTCTCCGACAGCATCACAGATGGCTTCCTTAGACAAACTCTTTACCTGGGAAGGCAGTTTCAGAGTTGAGATTTGTAGGAAGATAGAAGAACTTCCTTAAACTGCAAGGCATGCATTGAAATCATCTAAGTAGTTCGGGAAATTTCCAAATATGACTAATGAAACCTGGGAGAAAAAAAATCAAACTAATGAATATAACATGCACACAAAACCTTTTTAAAGTACTGCTTTACTAGTATCCTAGTAATTTTTTCTGTCAACCCAAAACATGTTTGTATTCAACAGGAAAGGTAGGTTTGCCATGACGGTCAGAAAAACCTCATTCCCCAGAACTGAGTTATTTCTAAACTGATGATATTCTCTTTTCAAATGACCTTCTTGGCAACAGCTGTGGTCAGTCACTTGATTCTGGCATAAAAGGGGAAGATTTATGCCCATTCCCCTACAGCATAGCATCTGTGTAGGCTTGCGGGAGAGGTAGAAGTAGATATGATTTTGCCTTGAGTACTACTGACAAAAGAGACAAGTAGGGAGATAAGTAGAGCTCCATAAATACTACTTTATAGAAAACTACTGTGGTGCAAAAAACAGGTATCAATTGGCTCCAGCTTACATGAGAGACACAGATTGACTGGTTTCTTTCTAGAGGATAAGAAAACAAATTCTTCAAATACAGCACAAAATCGGATGGCCCACATTTCAACAGATTCTCCCCCTGAAGCCCTTTTAGTACTAAATTTAGTATCAAGTCTAACATAGGTTTTGGCACATCAAAACAACACTAAGAGGTGTAGCATGGATCTGTTAGAATAGAGGCAATTTATCTAAAGATGCTCTTGCATTTACAGGTGATACAGAGAAAGCAGAAATCACAAGGGCTGAGAACTGAATAATATACCTGAGTTTTAAGAACATTGATTTAGGACAAGTGTTGACGTTTTTCTCAGGAGAAGTGAACAAAATTTCAGTTTGGTGCTGGCAAAATATTAAAGTTTATTTGACATTAACTGAATTCTGCAGTAAACTCAGATGTCTCTGGATCACAGTGTTTCCTAGACCAGAGTTTGAGGAAAGCTACAGCTCATCCAACACACCTGCAGAGGTAACCACACACAGCTCCCCAAACACAGCTCAGTGCTACTGAAGGTTATGCTGCGTTCAGCAAGAAGCCCAGACTTTTGCAGAAAAAGAAATACAGATGATCCTTGAGGCATGCTAAACCCCTTAAGCATGTGAAAAAAAAAAAAACCAAAACATTTGTGTGATTATGCAGTGCATAATGATTTTAATTATTTTACTTGGTGCAAATGTTAGTATTTGATTTTTTAGTGGAAAATTGAAACTTAAAAAAGTTATTGGGAGATAATAGAAACATTTTCAGAAATTGCATTTTCTCATGAAAAGTCATTTTCATCATGCATTTGCCACTAGCTTTCTTGAGCAGTCCCTTGCCTTTACAAACATCATGGAATCATTAAAGAAAAAAAATATCCTCAACATCCTCTTTTGTTTTTGCCCCAAGTTCAAGGCACTTGGAACTGGGATTCAACTCAAATAATTTTAAACTATTTAAGTACCACTTGTAGCTTAAGTTAGTCATCGAGGCACTCTCTGTTATCAGTGGGGAGGAATCTCCAGAGGGCCATGGGAGGGTTCGTTCTACCTACCTGTGGGTTTCATAGAAGCGTCCTGCTGATTTCAAAAGCCACCTTAAAACATCCTGAAGACAAACATGACCTCTGATTTCACTCTGCTGCCGTGAGACACTATCTGGACCTACCTACCTGTAGATGAAAGTGGCTGTAAATTCTGATTTGTATTTTGTTATGCTATAAGCTTTAAGTATTTAGTTATTTTAAGGGATACTGAGGATTAAAACCTTATAGGCAGCCTTCACATGAGTCTTTCCTCAGAGAGATGCAGTATGAAACTGCAAACTTGCAATTGGAAAAATTGCTGTGTAAAGTAGTGGAGCCCACTGCCACACACAGTTTTTAGAATCTGGTCCTTTGTCTGGAAAATTTTAGAGCTAATTGATATTATGAAATATTTAAATCCAATATGAGATATTTAAATTGGACTCCATTCTGATAGGAAGTATCTAGGCAAATCCCAGATTGATGAACTAATCTCTGAGGCACTAAAAAGGGTAAACTAATTAATACACCTATAAGGAGAATACAGCAATTTGCCTTGTTCACTTTTATTTAAAAAAAAAAAAGATAGCCGATAGGCAATATTTTATTCATTGTGCAGTTTTTCCAACTAGACAAGGAGGGCAAAAGAAAGTCTTATACGTGATCCATTCTAAGCCATTTTTTATTATTATTGTTATTTTTGGTTTGGCAGCTGTACCTAAAAATCAATTATTTGTACAGCCCTGGATGACAGTTGAAAAAGCAGGTTCTAATCTTGTGTCAGTAAAGGCTGTTGCCATGAGCAGCAAGATCCTTTGACTGACAAGTAAACCAGTGGCTTTCAGAATAATTTGACAGATATGTTTCATTAGTTTCTTCTTGCTTTTTGTTTTTGAATAGGGAAGTCTATTATTATCATTTACACACAGTAATTCTCCTCTCCAATACATTAGCCAAAAATTCCACTTGTTTAATTAATAAGCTTTAGGCTGTAGGTATTCTCTTCTTTCCCTTTAATAGACTTAGATAAGGAAGAATAGTGTCTGCAGATTTTACCTTAAATGTTTTCAGGTTGTTGATTTCTTAAGCAGATTAGTAGATAAAATGAATTTGAGCAAGGCCTTGTTGGCTCCAATCAAGGAAGAAAGGTCACAGCCATCCTGTTTCTGGATAACACAAATGACAACATTATCCTCGTAATAAGGGAAAGAAATAAAGCCATGGTGCTCTTATGTATAGGAATGCTTGATAATCCCAGAAAAAGAAGCTGCTCAGCATCTGTCTCCCAGTCTTAATCTCTGCCATTGCATCCTGCTGCAAGGAAAGGGATACCGCAGTCACAGGAAGCTGTGCCAAAATAAGCAAAGAAACAAACAGCACAAACCCATCTCTCTTCAGTTCGCATCGCAAAGTGGGGAACTAGCAACGGGCTGCTTCATATAACACATTTCTTAGCACGGCTTTTTCAGCTCCACAGATACAGTGTAGGCTATTACTGTAGCCTACACTGCTGTGCAAATCATGCAAACACATAGCAAAAAACAGCCACGACCCCAAGGAGAAGCTGACAAGACAGGCAAGTGTAAGGCCAGATGCACTTGCCCAAGCTTACCAACAAATTAGTGAGCCAGAAGAAGAAACAACACAGCATTCACTGAACCCACAACACTTCTCCAGAGAACACTCCAGAGTTTTTTCCTCTACTTCCAGTTAATACAAACAGTAAGAATTGAGCTAACTATTTCTACGTTCCTGAAATATGCAGAAAATGTGGTTTTCCCATGTCCTTTCTAACAGTCTCTGTTTTGGCTACATGAAAATTCCCTGAACATGTGAATTTTCTTATGGCATGGGTGCCCTCACTAAATGGTACGTGGCAAACATGTGGGTTGAGGGACTCTGTGGCAGGCTGGGACAAGATGCCAGATGCTACGCACAAAAAAGAGAGAGAGAGACAATAATTTTGAAGTGGCTGAGAGCAAGGCCAAGTTGCACACTTCTGGTCTGTTTAACAAATCTCAGTCCTTCTGGCTTTCACAGTTACATGCTTTGATAACAGAACTACAGTGAAATGGAGATTATTGGAGTTAGTGCTACCAAAGGAAGTAAAGCAAGGTAGCAAAAATATTGTTGAGGAAGGGTTTGGGGTTGTGATTTATTTATTTATTTATTTTTAGTCAGCACTTTTCTTACAAATCTTGAATCACACAAAAAAAAGTGCAGGACTCTCCATACTTAGAGTTCCATACTGAGAAATTGCTAAACATCTAGGAGTAACAGTTGTCAGTTGCACATTGGCCATAAAGGAAGAGAAGAGGACCAGATTTGCACAAAATGCCTCTGAAAGCATAGAAGAAAATAATTAGCATTATTCAATGGCTTTTGAGTACCAGCACAATGTCAATTAAGTCACAGACAAATCCAAGCCCTTAATGTGGTCGTGTGGAATTAATGCTTCTCTCTATAAGATCCAAATCCTGAGAGTCTGACAGATCCCTGAGCTTGTTTCCCTTACAAAAGGCAGGCATTAGGAATAAACCTCATAAACAAAACACCGCTAAGAGATCAAACTTTCAGTCTTGAGAGAAATAAGGTAAAACAGAGGAAAATTTTCCTGATCCTTTCATAATCTGTATCCTCTCCTCTTTTTAGCAGTTTATTTCTTTAATTTAAACTCTTCACAATCTTTTAGCAATGCAAACATAATTATTATGAGCATATTTTCATTCACTATGGAAAGTATTCTTCCGTCACTCTCAATAAATCTCATTCTCAGTGAACAGAAATGTTAAGAATTTTCATTGAAATTTAAGCTGTAACAAAACAAAATTATATCCAACAAATCATAATAGACAAGATAGTCAAACACAAGTAAGACAACACAGCAGACCAGTCAACACTGATTAGAGGATTTGTCAAAAATATTTGCAGTACATGGCAAAATAGAACAAAAAGTTGTCCTAGTTCAAGTATTTTATGTTTTTTCATAAACTTAATAATAGCTAATGTAGAAGCAAATGTTAGCATGCCACACATGCTTGCACATGAGCCTACAGAGTTGGAGCTGCACCACTGGAAGCCAAGACTCTGATAGTCCTTGAAAGCACAACACAACCCAGTACAAAGACAGTGTAACTGTAAACTAGCACTTCTACAGCATCACAACACAAGGAATCTTAGTCCCCATCTGTATGGAAAAGGGACCCAGTTGCACTGGCTGAGGCCAACAGCTAAAGGTTATAGCAACAGCCTGCTACAAAGAGACAGCCCCAAAAAACAGGGGGGTCCCACTTCTCACCAAGTGCTTGAACAGCTTCTGCCCTTGTCTCTTAAGTGTTCATAACATATTTTGCACCGGCTGGGCAAATAATTATTTGCATGTGATACAGAATTAGCCATCACTCCTCTACTGTTTTGTCTGGCAAGTTTTAGAAACTTGAGGTTGAACTAGTAGAAAATAGTAAATAAATATTTGATGACCTTAAGAGGAAAACATCTTTCGTTCCTTTTGGGAGTTTCCAGGTATAGGAATATACATTGCTCTTTGTCATTTATGGTCTTCCAGATATTCTTCAGTCCACCCAGTCTCAGTGCAGATTTATCAGAATTAATTACTCTATCAGCACTTGGGAGAACACTGTAACAAATGTATCCACATGTGTGACAGCATAGCTGGCATCAGTGCAGAACAGATAAAACAGAGAAGATTAGGGCAGCTATCTTTTCTTCACCTAGCAAGCAAGTCTGATGCATGTGGCAGACCATGTTCATCGCACAGTCCCTGTTCACTCTCCTGTTACGCTTAGATCAGACTGGGGAGGAGGTAAGGGCGCATCCCCATCCATCCTTTTCAACTTTTTCATGGCATCGCTTCATTAAATTGGATAGATTAGAATAACAGGTTCATAATGAGCAAGGCAGATATTAAAATATTTGAGCAAAATAGTAGTCCAGATAGTCTACTTGCTTTTATTTAATGGGTATGACTACTGCATCCTTAAATGCTTTATTCTTCCTTATAAAAATCCAGGCGATATCCTCGCAATTTGTCGCCTGATAAGCTTGACATTGGTTTTAAATGTATTAGAATTGGTATGAAAAAGAGTCAGTGAGATAAAAGATGGAATCGTATTGGTAGTATTTTCCTACTGCCAGTGAGAACTCTAAAACATTTGATTTAGTCTCGTATAGCAATACAGAAAAACACATATCTTTGCAACTCCCTGTAAGTAAGCCTGTAACTATGTCAGCAGCGAAGCACAAAATAATTTAGGCTTGAAACATTTGACAACACAGTATCATTTTCTTTCAGATCATTATTAAATCCTTGCTACTAGGACTCACACAAAACCAAAACTGGAAGAATCATTAATAATAATGGCAACAACCCAGTTACACAGACAAACTTGATCTCTGAATAACATGATTAATCTGAATGGCAAGCATTTTTCAACAAAACATAATACATAACAAAGTATCTTGGATGCAATGGTGCTTGTAAGATAGAGGAAGAATGTGAAATGCTGAAAGGCAGTGCTACAGAATGAACTGTAAGACAAAAAAGCTACCCATACCGAGGGCTGAAGACAAATCTGAGCCACGGGTCTTCGAGATAGACACTATGAAAAGGAGAGCTAGAAAATGGCCAGACAACTACGTGAAACATTGCAAGTGATCCTGGTATCCTCACTCCTAGGAGAAGGGAGACACAAAGGGTACCTAACCCAAAAGATTTTAGAAAAAAAAAGCCACAAAAATAAACTGAGATCTAGAAAGCTAGGAAAAAAAACAACAAAAAAAAACACATAAAGAAAGGAAGCAGTTTCTTAAATGTCTACATTAAGAGATTTATGACAGAGAATTCCTCAATGAAGGAACAAAGAAACTGAGAAGTAGACAAACTTAGAAATTAAAGTACACATTTTAATTTTTGTTTTTAATAACTAATTGAAATAATTAATTTTTGAATTCAATAACCAACATTTCAACAACCAATCCAAGGCTCCCTGGATGTGCTTCTGAGATGCACCTCATTTCAAAACACAAAACACAAACATGATAAAGGGTTGACCTCTAGGGAGTCATAAATCTCTCTGGTACCACAAAAGAAGGTAGAATTTGTGGGACTCTTTCACAGTAGAATTAGTTTTTTAAAAAAATAAACTGTTCTATCACTCATAAGCTTGAGACTTTGAAAATGTACTGGTTTTGTTTATTTTAATTAATTTCAGTCTAAGCCATCTTTGTTGGAAGCTTATAAGTGTCACCATAGCAATTTACCATGTAATTTAAAACTGAGAGGTGAGTTGTCATTCTACTGAAAGCTACAGCATGGGCACTGAATGTTCTCCAAATCAGATGACTGAAGGAATCTACTGTGGAAGAGAAGGTTCCATAGATCTTTACTGAAGTCACGTCATCAAGACAAATGGTTAAAAAAATATAAAGATGATCTTGATTTCATTGTGCTCCGTTGTAGCTGAAGCAACTCAACCCTGAAAAGCTGCTCAGGGTTATCAAAGGTGAGAAAGTGTTGTTTCTGAAGGCTTCTGAGTCAGCTCAGACTATAGCAGAAATGAGAGAATAAAATATATTCTGAAACTACCCCAAAACTTACATTTTCTTTCTGCCTCAACTGAAAAGAGTGAAGCACATCAGCTTCATTCACCGCTGGTCATCGCTGCAGTCTGAAGCCTTGGTTCTCCTGACTGATTCCTTCCTGCTACTTATGGGCATGCAAAGTCACACATCTTGCACCAGACACCACACCAGATACCACAACAAAGAGCACAAACACCAAAGGAGGAGGAGCTGAAGCTCAATCTAAAATAATCCTGTGCCAAAAATTGTCATTGGGGTTGGTTAAATAGTTAGGCCAGCATTTTGAGCATGGTCTGTGTAAAGATGAGAAGTTTCTGAAATGGCAAACTGGGGGCTGTCAAAAGACAGCCACTTGGCATTTGCTTTTATTACAACATATAACAAACCCTTCCTTTGTACCAACTTCTCTCCTGAGGAAGGGATATTCAAATGTTCTAAAACATGACAGCTAGAGAAAGACTATTCAGAGTTATCTTAACTTCATTCAACACCAAATGTTCATTTTGAGTGCTTTTTGTCACATTTGTTACATTACAAATTAATGCCTGATATTAAAAAATATGGTGAGCAAACTATGCCTTGCTGCCAATTTTTATCTTGCATTACCGTTCTTTGAACACATTTTTAAAGTCCCAACTGAAGCAAAACTACTAAGGAAAAGGAAATACAGTGCCATTCACCATGTCTTGCATTAAGGAACCAGTAGCACGGCATATTTCTTAGGTATTCTCACTCATACAAACGTGAACCATAAGACTAACTTTCCAGCTCAGCTAAAAGCTCCAAGAAATAGTGAATGATGATGCTCAGGTCAGAAGGAGCGAAGGACTTTAGCTGTTTCACTAATAGCAATCAATTCTTTTTAGGAACAGGTGCAGTCAAGTTTTGAAAAACCTTCACTCAAAGATGCCAAGTTAGACTCAGGGGAAAGTCAGACACAGAACCTACTCCTTATATATTGAGAATACATAAGAATGTGCAGCCGTCTTATTTATTTTCTGAGGCATTTCAAGAATTTGGGGTCTAATTCCCACAGAGCTCCTCTCAGCAATTTGGAAAATGTCAAACAGATCGTCCGGTCCTAAACTAGGAAGTTTATATGGCAGGTAATATTATAGGACAGGGTCTACTGTTAGCTACCATGTGATAAATCCTGCAGCAGTGACAGAAAATGAGATACCAGACTTGTATTCAGCTAGTTCAACAATTTCTCTCACACAGGATGTTAGCAGGGCTTCTCCATGTTTGCATTTCCCAGCATTGTAAGAAACAAAATTAAATGTTTCTGATATTGCAGACTGGCTCAGCAAGAAAGGAATTGGCAGAGGCTTTCTGGGATTGGGGAAGCAACATTAGAGGCGTTCACTATACACTAGTTGAAGTGGGCTTAGCAAGTGCTTTCAGAAACTGTTATTCTGAAATGAAAAAAAGGATACAGTTCTTCCTTGTCTAAATCAAAAGTAGCTGAAAGACTACTGTTAGCATTTTGCATTGAGAGACTCCACCCAAGACTCTGTTACCCTGACTTTTGGCACCCCAGTCTAACCAGTATAGCCCCAGGGCTCTCCCCTCAGCACAATGCCAGCAGGGTATGATATGCCAAAACTCAAAGCACACCCATACTGCCTTCTTTAGGGGATCAGAAGTGCTAGTGAGTAACTCATCTGCTGTGATCTCCTGCTAGATTTTACCCATCATTTCTTAGGACAAAAGGCAAGTGCTCTCTAGTGAATGAGCAGGCCAGGGAGGCAGCTGTGTTAATCTCAGCAGCAAAATGCAGCCTCTGCAGTTCAGCATGGGAATATGGTTAGAGATCGCCTCTACCAGTGCAACAACCCAGGCTGGTGACAACTGTGACAACTTTTTGCCTTGCGTATCCTGCTGAAGATTTGGAATGCAGTCTGCGGTGGGAGTTGTTCTTACTTTGCCCACTAAGCTAATAGTACGTGGGCATCACGCAGAAGAGCATTTCACAAGGCAGAGCTACATTACTTTGTCTAAGACCAGAACAGAACAGGGCTCATGAAGTTAACTGCTGTTCTGCAAGTGGACTCCAAAAGGGTGATTACAGTTTGAGCAGGGATCAGAGTTAGCTCTGGAGCAAGAGTCACAGTAGAGTACCACAGCTCTAGTCAAGGCTGCAATTTAACCTTCTTAGCCTGTCCAAAAAACATATATATATATATATATAGAGAGAGAGAGAGAGAGAGAAAAATTACACAGCACTAGGTGTCCATTATAGGCAATTTTCAAAATGCCCTTGTCACCAGTTCTCACAGAAAATGACTGCCTCGCCACACTGAAGAGAACTATGTGAACTTTTCAGCTTCCTTTAGCTCTGTCGGGGAAAGACAAACAACTTGAGAAAGGGCTTTTTTTGTCTGTAAAATAGTGTTTAAAAGATGCAAGTATTGCTTCTTCTATTACAGTCAGAGGCCAGTATTTCAGCTACAGGCATGAGATCGGATTCTTAGGCTATACTTGGCTTTTGCCAAGGGGCACACCTAAACAATAATGCATGGGGAGTCTAACTGCACAGGGCAGGAAATTGAAACATTCCCTTGAATGACACTACTGAAATATTCTATATATGTATATAAACTACTCAAATAGCTAGTGGAATTAAAACTCTTTTCAGTGGAACTAAATGAAACAGAGTTCTTTCAAACACGGACACCATACAGTAAGGAGCTAGGATTTATTTCACTGTCTAGAGATTACTTCACTACAAAAACATTAACATCATTTACTTCCCTGAAGGTTGTGCTGATTTTTTTTTCTAATACAGATTGAAGACGATCCTTTCTCCCACCACATTTCACCCCACTTTCTTATCTCTGAACTTCTGCTATCCATACAACAAATTGGATTACAGTATTCCTCCCTCTCTCAGGGATATGGTAGTTCCACTTTGTGACTTGTGTGAGCACAGCACAAGTCTAGCAGCTGGCCCAGGCAAACTGATTTAAAAAACAGGTACTGCCACTCCACAGCACTTTACTCCTTAGTGCAGCAGGGATGTAAGCAAGGGCTGTTCTGTGGCCCTCTAAGCAGCTAGACAGCATCTCTGGTGGGCCAATCAGTTCAAGATAAGAGCATCACTGCATTTATACCAGAGGTCTGCCTAATTATGTTGAATTCACCTTTGCACTGAAAACAAGTACTGGAAAGGTATCAGAACTGACTCAATCACTCTGATACCTTGAGGGGTGAACTCTGTGGTGGAGTTAGAAGACAACTATTTCAGACAAATGTTATAAGCACAAGGTGCCCATCCTGCTTCTTTACTCATTAGAAGAGAGGTTATTCCCATTCCTCTCTTCTCCTCCAACCAAACTGCATCAGCCATGTTTTGTAAGCAGGTCTTCATTTACTGCGCTTAACAGACTCTATGAATTTTTAGACCTTTAAGAAAAAAAAAAGTATGAGGAGTGAAAATAGTCTTCATTATCTGACGGAAATAGTACTATGTAATTTCAAGACTTTAAAGGAAGTATGACTAGCAGTACTAGCAGTTAGCTAGCCATATGGTATCAGGGTTAGCAGTTCGCCCCGTAGCTCCAGAAGAGAGCATGAATCGTGCCCTACAGTAACACAGCCTTCTGGTGAAATGTTTTGATAGATGAATTACGTGGGAAGTTGCACGGTATATGAGTGCTATGTTTTCTAGAAAGGGTTGAAGCCCTGTTAGCATCCTCCATACCTCTGGGAGAGGCATTTAAAGCAATCATGAAAGAAAGCGGAGCAGCTGCCAAGTTCACACTTCCTTCTCCTGTTTTCTGTGCTGAGGTCATGGTTTTGATTCTTAAAGTTTTGCTCTACATGCATTCTTCGCTACTTGAGACCCATGACAACTGCCCCTTTCTCTTTATTGAGCAATCAGCACTGCTATTGCCAGTGGGCCATTGTTGGTGTTGGTACAGTGGAGTCAATCATCTTCAGCTATAAAACGGGCTTGCACAAACATACCATTGTATATCCTTTTTTACCAGCTCCAGATTGGATTGCAGTTGCTAAAAAAAGCATCCGTCTTCTTATTTTCTGAGCTATCAAGTACCACATGGATGCATCTGATTTTGTTCAACTCTTTGTTGCATATGCAACAAGTTTAAAGTTTCGCACCTTCCCATTCATTGCTTTAAGTGACATATGACAAGGCGGGGGTCAAGTAAGAGAAGCAGATTTATGCTGAAGAGGTTTATTTTAATCAGGCTGCATTGTCTTTTTTAAAATTAAAAAATCCTCACACATTCTAATTTAAACCATTAGCACGGCCTGTGGTTAGATGACATTATGTTGCTAATGGATCCACTGTGGAATATGACACCAGTTGTGCTGTCCATAGGGACTCCCAGGCATACAATACACATGTTTATTTCAACTCTAAAAGGCTGTACTAATGGCTTCAGCACTTTTGTGTTAAGTAATCGACATTCTCTCCCTTTGGCAGTGAATGCATATGTAATGCAATCCATGTTTTCCTGGGATAATTGGTCTTTCTTTCCTCAATTAGAAGGAAGATGAAATTCCAGACTAGATGTGTATTAGAGAAGTTTGGTTTGCCTCAAGGCTGTCTCAAGTTTTCTTTGTTTTTCAATCTTCTAAAAGTCGCCTCGAAATTTTTCAACTTTTGATTTTTACCATCCATCTCCTTTCCTTCTACTTTTTCTGTTTCAGGCTTGCATTCAACAGGACTAAAATGAAAGTAGTGTGCTCAGATTTTTGTGAAGATGCTGCTGCTTCTGTAGATTTTTGTGACGATGCTGCTTCTTCTGTATCCCAACACTGATCTCGGAGAGACAATTCCAGTGGTACTACACACACACTTCGAAATGCGCTGAACTGTCAATGCGGCTGACACAGTTGCTCGGTAGAAAGTACTATCAACAAGTAATTATGCTATATGATATTCAATCGAATTTAAAGCTTGTTTATCTGCAACTCGTAACAGTATTTCCTTCAGTTACCAATGTTCTGGCATACACCTTCGCATCTGTGTTAACAAAACAGACAGAGGGTGCCCACCACCAAACTGGCTCCTCTCACCTCAAAAAAGTCTGGCATTCAAATGACATGCTAAACAAAGCAGCCTTCCAAATACAGTGTTCAACTTTAGCTGGCCTGTGAACAAAACACACTATGACAACACTGATTAGCACTTGAATGCAAATTTAGTACCTGGATGACACAACTGATCAACTGAGAAATGGACAACAGATCCACAAAAGATCACACTTTCTTACTGTTTACATTTATTGCATCAAAAGTAAGGGATGCTGTGGTTGCTGCAGCAGCTACTAGGTGGTTTTGACCCCATTGTGTAGGACTGTGATGCATGCCCATGCCGTCTGCCACATTCCCACGTAAAGGACCCCAAAGGATGCATCCAAGTCTAAATCCGGTCAATGGAGACAGGTGCCTACTCAAGCAGTCATCTATAGAAGAAAATCTTCCTTTTCCTTTCTGTTTTTTTTGTTGTCTTTTCCAGGTAGAGCATGATTCCATTTGTATCACACATACTATATTTCTGAACAAAATCTTTGTTGGAGCTAGATTCAGGAGGAAATCCTTTAGCCTGGGCTGAGCAATGCTAGATGCTGTACTAAAGGAAAGCCATTCCTTATTCTGCCTATGGAATCTAAGGGAACATTGCAAAGCATAATCCTTCAAACATATTGGATAGTATATATTTTTTTTTCTTGAAAAAAAAGAAAAAAAGTGGAGGGAAATTAATTGCTTCTCACCAGTTCATAGATATGCTGACTGAGAGAGCTAAATCAAAGGAATAAAAAAAATAAATAAATCTAGAGGAGGACTTTGCCCAAAATCAGGAAAAAGCTCTTTCAGGTGCCTCTTTCTACAATAGAAATCCCTAGGAAAGTGCTCCATGTCACATAAAACAACATACTGAAAGTGCTAGGGATTTGCATGATTCTACATCTGCCACAGTACACACATGCAGGCACATACGCCTACCAGTAATAAAAAACTCACCAAGTGACTATTACATTTCACAAAGGAGGTAAGAGTGTAATGCTATACTACTATTAATTAGATTTCAACCAAGGTAACAATTACCAGAGATTTGTCAGATTTGTAAAATTGTAACAAGTATAATTTCAGTGCTCTCTAGGGACCTGAGAAAGACAGCTCACTTTACACTCAAGTTAACTAAACATAATTTATAAAACAGTAGATTCTCAGCACAAAATGAAATATTTCAATCAAAACCACAAACTGATTAACTACAGGGAGAAGCTGCTTCATCTAGCTTGCCTTTAATGAGAGGGGTCTAATTTGCATAGCTTTTTAGTAGGGGATGATGCATCCAATTTAGGCTTCTCACATTTTATTTTTTCTCTCAAGTACGAAGAAACTGCCACCTGCTTTGGAAGCATCCAGCTGGCCAATCTGTGTGGACAGCATCGTTATTAAATTGTCTTCTATTACTTGATGGCTCCGGACCCACAACTTCTTGAAAGGTGCTTGGAAAGCAGGGCCCTCACCCTGGTCAAACAAGTGTAAAACGACATCACTTCACAGACTTAGGCTGTACCCATTCACAAGCTAGCCCAACAGCTGGAAGCTCCGTTGCCCGTCCTCTCGGATCAGGTACATGCTGACAAGGTGATATTATAAAGATGCAATATACCCACAACTCATGGCTTTAAGTAAGAAATTGTCTTATATCCAGACTCCTCCAGCAATTTACAATAGCTATGAAAGCAGAATATAAATAATTCTAAACTTTTACCCGAATTAAGATGTCTCCACAAAGCAGATCTATTTATTACAGAGGTACATGTGCTTTTCAAGATTTTAAGATAAAAAAATATACAAAACAAAGAAGCACCATTAAAAATTAAATGTTGATTGCAGAACTAGTAGAGTATCACAGGTTTAGCAGCAATCTGCATTAAGTTTCCAGACAAGTTTCACTGGATGGACACACAAATCCTGCTGAGAGTAAGCTGTGCTTTGGGAGATTTTTTCCTGTTTTATTATTGTTACAAAATATACATATAATACAATATATATACAATAATATATATATTTTGCAATAATCAGTACTAGAAACATACATAATTTTAATCAAAGCTGTTCAAGAAATAGGTGAAAGATTATAATGCCAAGAAGCATGTACCAGCAGTTGGAATGGCATATGGGAAAAAAAATGCAGCCTAGACTCATAACCAGGTTGAAGGAAAAATCTGCTGTGAGTTTTCTTTGTTGCATATTCATGCCATAATAAATTGCTTTAACTGGCTGAAAGAATGAGGAGTTAATCAAGAATGAATATGTTGCACTGAGTATGCACAGCTTAAGAATAGCAATCAATCATGTTTCAAAACCATAACCCGGCAGAAGACCAAGGATCACCTTCCCACCAGCTACCCAAGCACCTTAACTGTGAGTGTTCAGAGGGTGACACTGCCGGCAGGACAGAGGAACTGTGCAGGAATGATGAAGCTATAGTGCAACACAGACATCAGCTAAGCTGTCCAGGATATTTCTTCCCCTTTACTTCTCTCCCTTCTTCCATGAACATTCATATGCATAAAACAAATGGCACATACCCCATATTCTCAGGAAGATAAACATATGTACGGTGCTGTAAAAATGGACGTGGAATGTTTGAGGACAGGACTATCAAATGAAGCCCATGGCATTGATTCACTAGGCCACAAAGTCCTACAGACAGAAAGAACCTTAGACCACCTAAAAATAGTTGTTATATGTTCACCTAAAATGACACACACTAATTTGCAACTTTTCTTACAAAGGTTACCAAGAGGAGAGTTAACACTCTTTGTGCAGGCATAAAAAGTAAAATCAGGATCTTAGACAAGTAAGGACATTAGATGCTCCCTCTTCTAAGTGACCAGCTGCTTTGAGAACATAAGTGCTAAATATTCAGCAAATTCAGATTCTTTTAAGAGCCATAGGTTAAACTCTACCTCCTAATCTTCCGCACTGCTAGCTGACAACATGCATTTAAAGGAAGAACGGCCTTGCCATTTCACTATTATGAATCTGTATACAACTGAAGAGATAGTATCTACACCTTAAACTTACTAAAAATAAATTTCTTAGACAATTCAGATGGTAGTTCTCAGTTTTATCCTTCTACTTCATGGGCAAGCACTACTTTCAATGAAATCAGCCATCCTGATCATAAAGACATGAGAGGCAAGGGGTGTGAAGTAGAGCAAAGGGAAAAGCTCATACTTTTTCAGGTCCTATTACATGGCTAGTCTTGGGGATTTCTACTCCTCCTTTTAAGTACAGACTTCACTAATAACCTACATGAATTTTCAAACACTTTTTGCTGAGTTCATATTAGATCAGAACATAGCTATTTCCCTTTGGTAACATAGGAATAGTGAAGTAACAAGCTGGCCTAAGAAACAATTTTCACCCAAACCTCCTTCTAATTAGCATTCTCATTTAAAAACAATAAAAGGTGATTTCCCCTGACAAATGAAACAGTTTGTTGATATCTCTTTGAAGATCAATGCAAATTAAATTCACTACATAGTTCTAAATAACCCATCTTCACATGCACACATAATTTACTTAACCATCAGAGATTCAAGAAGTTTGCACTCATTCTTCCCATTATTGCAGTTCAAAGTCATATATTTATTCCCCAGGATGACACACGGCTACTCAGCAGCCAGCCGATCTCCCGTCCTCTCAGGATTTTAACTCTTCTGCCTTCTACTTGTTCCTTCGCAGATGCTCTGAAGGCAATCATGGACTTCTTGGAAAAATGTGGCTTGGGCATTTTATAGCCCAAGTTCTCCAGGTTCCTACATATCTCTCTGGAAGGATTGGAGGTGAGCAAAAGAGATCAATTAAGCTGGTCAAAACATTCCTCAGGGGCAGAATAGACTTGTCTTTTGATAAACAGACTATCACCAGCAAAATCACTGACAAGATCATCTTGAAGTTGTCATCTGGTTTTCTTCCCTGTATGACAGTCTTCTAGCTCTAGTTTGCATTAGCCCTTTCAGACATGCAAATGCTACCAGCAGATTTCGGAGCGCATCAAGGTCTTTCCGTGTAGAACTTCATTTAATATTTGCATTATTGCTTGCAGAAATTTTCCAGAAAGGAGGAGACCAGATCTAAGAAAGCCATGCACTTACCTTTAGTGAGAGAAAACTGCAAACAATTGTGAGTCTAGACGAACAGCACTTGTAATTAGAAAAACAACAACAAAAACACCCACCCACAAGCCAGATATCACCTGTACTCACTCATGTGGTCTCATAACCAGGTTTTAATAAACAACACAGGTAAAGAACCTGGCCATCATTTAGACAGGTTGAGCTGCACTGCAATTAAAGCAGCCGAAGAGTGGTGCCAGAGCCAAAAGCTGTAGCTCAGCTGACAGGCAATTATGCTTCAAATCATTCCTGCTAGCAGTAGGCACACAGACTTTGGAAACAAGCTCCCACTGAGGACTCCAAATCTTCATGATATGGGCCTTAACACACATATCATGTGCCTAACTGCATCTTTTATACACAGAACACATCTCTAACCCCCACAGAAAACAACAAAAAATACATCAAATTCTAAATTATTTGACTGTTTCGAAGTCACAGCTCTTACAGCACCTTGAGTAACGGTGGATTACAGGCAAAAGATTTTAATGTGGAAAAGTATCAAATGCCATATCCACTGTTCTCAGAAGCAAACTCACAAAAGTTAATGGGTGACTACCAGCTTTGCCTGCTGCTATGTTCTGTGCATTCAAAAGTGAGTGCACACAGGTAAGGCACATACCGGATGTTGGGAAATGTAGGGACAGAAATTTGCGGTGCTGTGGACCACTACCTTCCTTGAGCAGTTCATCTGTGGCTGTGAATTTCTCAAGAACAGCCTCCTCACATATAAGTATTTCCATTCATTTGACACCCTGATCTTCCCTTGCAGTTTTCAGTGGCAGCAATACAGTCTAGAGGGTTTTGCTTTGCAATATCTGTCCCACTTCAACAAGCCAAGAACTTCAGCGCATGTTTTCTCTTTCCATTTCCCTCTAACCAAAACATTAATAGGTACCCATTTCTGTAGGTCCCCGGACAGACTGTTATTCTTTAAAGGATAAAATAAGAATGCATAGTTCAGACAAGAAAGTAAATGCATTGCATTCATCCTGAGAGGTAAATTCACAACCATCACTGGAAAGAGAGAAACAGCAATTCTAAACTTGTGTGGTTTGGCCAAACTGACAGCAGAGCACACTTCTGAACAAAGAAACTGCGTCTTCCTTGAAATCTGTTCTAAGGAACTAGCAACATTGCATCTGAAGTTACAACATAAATATGCATTTTATATTTAAGGAAACAAAAACCTAGTATCCCTAGAGACTCAATAACAGTAAGTGAAATAATAACTGGGTATATAACTGACAATACTACAAGAGTTAATAATAACCGGAAATAATTCCTGTATTTTACAGTGTAACTAAATTCATCACTTGTGTACATTTCAAATGCTGGGCTGGAAAAAAATCCAAACATGGATAATGAAATATGTGTAGTTATTATTGAATTCCTGATCTAAATTTGCAGAACTCACAGTGAAATAAAAACAGCCATCTGAATATTAAAGAGCAACATCCTTGAAAACACCAGAAGAGCCAGGTGCCAGGCTTCTAACATTATACCACATTAATTGGTGTTACTCTGCCATAGAAGAACATATAACATTCCCTCATACTCCAGCTCCTTTCGTGCCTTCAATTACAATCAAGAGCAGCAGAAGTGCAACAACTAGTACTGTTGTAAGTACTTGAACCACCAGGAGAAAAAAAAAAAAAGATTCAGTGGAGGCATCAAACGGCATTATGCTTCCTAAAGAAAACACACACCAGCACCAAAGATTGAAAATACATCAATTTTTATTATAAGTATATACATAAGGCTTGCATTTAGTTTGTAAGGTATGCAGCAAGTTTTGGCTATCAAGTCTTTGCAGGCAGGGGGCTATAAATGACATAGCCCTTTAACATAACTTAGGGATAGAACTGAGTCTCTGAATTATCACTTTAAAAAAATATATATATTATCTAAAGTTGAAGAGCCAATGGATTGTCACACTGCATCACTTTAATACATTGTATTGTTACGTGCTCACACAGAAAGTGCTATTCTCTCCTTTAGAACTTAAAAGCTATCAGAAATTGCAGGGTTTCCCTTCAAAACATTGAGATCTCCGAAATACTCCGTACTATCTGGAAGAAATTTGTTGTAGAGCGTAAACACATGAAGAACCATGCCACGCAGAGAGCAAGAGCTGAATCACCCTTTTCAAACACAGTACTTCATCCAGCAGAGAACTGACAGGGATCCCAGAACACGGAATTCGCAGACAAGCTCACCTCCCACCCTGCCACCGCTATGAAGTCTCCAGCATGGCCCGTCTGCCATCAGACGTGCTTAAGTGCTCAAGGGGAAAAATAAGCCATCCCCCGGACAATCTAACACCACTACAGAACACAAGGCAAACCCCCTCATGCTTTAGGAGTCTGAACCATACTGTGAAGGTGCCAGTTATAAAGAGAATATGAGGCCTTGATGCCGTGCGTTGGGCGAGGCAGCCAAAGGAATAGACAGCCATGCAGTCGGAAGGGTTGTGCAAGCTGATCAGCAGCTTTCGTTTTGCAACTGTTAACAGTTGATTTCAGGGCATAAAAATCTCGTACAAGTTATAACAGCCCTCTGTCTTTATACTCTTCCCTACACAGTAAATGGGCTGCTGCTTTAGACAGACCTTTGCTCTGACTGCATTTGGCTGCTCCTCAGTTAATGTTCTTTTCACCACTGTCCAAGCTCTCCAGCAAGCCATTAACATCCTAAAGGTTTGTTAATAAATGTTCAAGCTCACAGGAAAATGCTTGAGAACTTGACACAATCCTGTTGAGAAACCTGGAAGCTGTCAATAACTCTAGGGATTTTTTTTTTTTTTGAAAGTGACATTTGTTTGTAAGTAAAACCCAAAGACACAGAGCTTTTGAGCCCAGAAATAGTAAAAAGTAAAATAAAAAGTAAATTTACACTCCTCTCTTTTTTTCCTGGCTTGGAACTGTCTCAAAGGACATTTATTTCACTCCCCAAAGATTCATAAGCTTGGAGAATTTGCTGGCAAGGTATATTTCCCAGCATCTCACAGCTATAGATAAAGCAAAGCATGAAAAGAAGTACAAACACAAGATACTGAATCTCTGATGCTTTAAAAAATGGTAATGTATGAGGTAACCGTTCTTATCCTATCCAACCCACACATGCTAAAAATGCTTAGAGATGGTACCATGCAGCTGTCGCTGTTTAACACATACAAATCCAACATTTGCCATGACATAACGTACAGTTACCATGGATTTTTCCCTGTTCCTCGAAGACTAGGAGGAGAAAAAAATAAATCAATAAAAAAGTGAAAGTATCAGTTTTCCAATGCATAATAACCTTGAGCAAATGTTGACTTTCTAGCAGCAGCCAACCTACTGGCTAACACAAAGATGAGGTTACCCGGTTATTGCAGACGAACCAGCTGGGCTCTACTTTAGACTCAAATTGTGTTGCTATGTGCCACAGGGGATTGTGGCAGGACAGTCCATATCTAGAGGATCTTGTGAACCACACAGAGACAGCAGAGAATTGAAGTGACTTGAGACCCAGATGCTACCTAACAGCAACAGCTCAGAATCAGTTTTCAATTTAAGATAAATTTAGTTTAAGATAAAAAACAGAAAAGACACAAAGTGGACCTACTGGCAAAAAATAAAGGAGGGGAGGGAGGGTTAAGATGTCTATCCTTCTTCAAAAAAAAAAAAAAAAAGGCATGACTTCTTTAGCTTAGCATCAGAGAGCTTAAGCACTCAGGGGAGAGAAAGACTATTAAACCCAAACTAATGGCAGTCCAGAAACAAGGGTGCATGACACCAGCTGTTAATTAGCAAATTCAGGAAATCACAATAAGTTCCTAAAAGACAACAGGGAAGCTGTGGTGCTTTCCAGTTGGACTAGCAGGGAAAAGAATGAGCTAACACTTCTTACGTCACAAACTGGCAAATTTGCTCCTGGGTTCATATGAATTTGTTTCCTATGTTTGTAGGAGGCAGGGTTTGGGGTTCTAGTTAAGTAAAGATGGCTCTGGACGCCAATGTCCCCTTCTAAATGGAGCCAAAACACTTGAAGACAGTTCATTATTCAAAGACTTCATTGCAGAAACTTGAGATCGGAAGATACTAAAAGAAAAATCTGCTTACCTACAAACAATATTGGAAGAAGTTCCCAGCTTCACTTCTCGACCATTATTCAGAAATACTTTGGAAACACAAACTGACAACTAGGTGCACTAGTGACTTATGGAGGAGAAGAGAAGAAGTTGATCAAATGAAATACCCTTTTGCATAAGATATCCTGCCCACCCTGTCTGCTCTGTAACATGTCCTGTCTGATTGCAGTAGAAGTCAGTCTGTTTGGGCGTAGAAACCTTAAACATGAATCCAAACAGTTCCTTTGACAGTGCTTGCAGCAGCACTGCCATCGGAATTAACCTAGCCAAATGCCTGAAACAGTAACAGGGCAGGACCAGTATGCCTAGTCCATACTAGTGCCCCAGTTTCCTCTCCACATTTGCCAAGTTATCTGGAGTGCTCTGAGTGCTACTCATCCACAGCCTGCATATTCCACATGCATCACAGTTCTCCATAGGCCCAGCCTGTTTCTCAAACAAAGATTTTGTAGCAGATTTCTATAAGGAACTTGTGTGTCACTATTTTTTTTTCCTCTTGCATACATATACTAAGGTATATTTACCAGTTGATCAGTACCAAGTGTAGTCATAAATCATTTACGAGCAATCATTAAAATAAGGGAGATAAATACAGCTTCTTTGTGAAGGTGCACTTGTTTGTTTGCTGATTTGTAATAACTAGTCTCCCACAGAAGGCTTCAGAGCCATCACTGTGAGCTAGCGTACTACTGCAACATAATATTGCTTGGGTTTATCATGACTCTCACAAGTACAGCAAATATGGATTACTTTGTTTCATACTTCTAGGCAAATCCTGGGCAGATATCCAGCCACATAAGAAATAGCAGAGTATTTTAAGACACACAAATTAAATTTAAAAGCTGTTTTGGTGACCAATCCTTGCCATTGCGGGAGGGGGACCAATTCACTGAAGTGGTAAACAAGTCCTCAAAGCGGAGGCTTTAGCAGACTAATTGGGGAAGTGCATTAAAGGTTCTAATGGTCAGAGTCACTTGAAGACTCTCCTAGTACAAAATGCAATTACACTGCATTACTCAAACAACATCATGTAATCCCCAGTAACCCCAAGCCTATATTCACATCCTCCAAGAGATACCATCTAGAAGTTGCCAGCTCTGCTGCTCAAATACTAAAATCTCTTACCAGTAAAGATGAAAAACGTCAGAGAACATGAATACATTACATTCCAAGCCCGCAGTGCTTGTATGCCCCATTTTTTGGTCATTAAGCACAACATTTTTCCCTCATTTTTTTGGCCATTAAGCACAACAATTTGTAAGAATAAACAGTGAGGCAAGCCCAGGTTGTCCACCTCCCAGGAGAGTGCATCACCATTCAAATATTGTACATCTCAATGCATAAATCGAGATGATGAAATGTTCTTCTTTATTCAGAAGCTGTGCTATTTCATATGGCACAATATGCACCCAATTAGCATCTAAAATACCTACATTCCTGGATAGCAGAGAGGTTACTGCATTCAGGCTCCTATTCCTGAAGAACTCTGAAATACAAAGAAATGTAAATAGCCCATGCGGCACAGCTGAGAAATCAAGTTTTCTCCATCTTAGGTGGTAGTCTAGAAGATAGCCTTTACTTGCCTTCCAGGGAATAGTTACTTATTCACAAGAAGGGGGAAAGATTCAGCAAAAGCGAGTAAGCAGATCATAGAATATCCTATAGACAGCCCCACAGTTTCAAGACCTGGGAAATAACTGTGTCTAAAACCTCTCAGAGAGGTGAAGGATTTGAACGTGTCTCAAACACTGGAGTAACAGAAAGAAAAAGAGATGTGAACCACTGATCTAAGATATAGACTGTTAGCCATAGCATCATATAAGGACCTTAGCTCATTAGCAGCCTATAGTTAGGCAAAACATACAACACTGACAAAATACACAAACCTTCTTTCTGCATTTAAATTGGCATGCCAAGAATTTTTTTTCAATTAAAAATAAAAACAGAGTTGTTCAGATAAAGCTTAAGGAAGCCCCAGAATGTTTGAGTCTCATTTTTCAAAATATCTTGTACAGATAAGGATACATTTATAACATAAGTGCTAAAATATAAGCAGGTAATTTATCAGGTTTTCCAAGCATACCTAAGTTACCTTTTGTAAGGAAGTTCCACCTGGTTTTGAAAAACCTGCCCCAGTTTTCACTCCCCTGGCTCTTCTCTGTCTATACTTTTAAGTCTTTCTGGCAAAGACTGCTGCCAACTAGAACAGTGGAGTCCTGATCTCAGCTGGGGCCTGCAGGCAGCCTTTGATGCAGACCATAACAAGTTTATAGAAAGGACATAGACTACGTTCTTTAGCAGCTAGAGCAAGTTTGAATAAGCAGCTACCTATTTCCAGCACTAAATACACAAGAGGACAGGCAATACTGTCTTTGATCTATGCTTGCCTAACAAAAAAAGGACTGTTTTGACAGGTAATTTCTAATCAAGAGGATAATCTGGACTGTGCGTTGTAGCTAAAACTAGTGAACAGCATTTTATTAAATTCATATACTGGTGAATTGTCAGCACTTATTTTACTGTGTGTGCAGTGCAGCTTTCAGCATTATTGATCATGAAATTTTAATATAATGCTTGGAAACATTCACTGATATTTCAAGAGCACCATCAGATTGATTTAGAACTTAGCTGCCCCCGGGAGACAAGTCCTTTTTTTCTGTTAGTGTCCCCTCTCTCAGCACAGCAGGTTATTGCATAAAAAGTTCCTTGAGGTTTGGGTTTACTCACAACCTATAGGCCACACTGGCATTTACACTATTGCCCATTACGGAAATTCCGCTTTTCTCAACAGCTTTCTGTTGCTCTAGAGATTTATTTCACCTTTATCTCCTTTGATGCTGTTATGCTGGGCTCCATTTTCCTCAGCTCTCAACATGAACAGAGCTGGCTCGCACAGCTCTACGGGAGACACCAGGCTGCGGCTGGCGATGCTTATGCAGTGCCTCGTCAACTCAGGACCTATCATCCCAAAATCGAAATAAGCATGATCCTGTTCACTTGATGTAAGACCCTCCCCTGATCAGGCCTCCAGGGCCACAATTCCATTCCAGCAAACTTGAGACATTTAACTGGGACATAATGAGACATGAGCAAGAACACTAGTCATGTTCCCAGAGTCCTGACCTGTTACACCTGCTTTCACTAGAGCTAGAGTCCAGGACAATTTCCCAAATCACTTTTAAGCAGCAACAAGGAGTTCCCATCAGTTCCAACCACACCACAAATTCTAATAAACTACAAGGAAAAAAGGCACCCTCATCTACAATAGGTCTTCCAGGCACCCATGGGGGCCTTGCCCAGCTCCAATCCTGCAGCAAGTTTCTTGGTGACTCAGCTTCACAGAGACATCTAACATCTTTGCATTCTTTTTTTAATTATTAATTTTGATACAGATTATGAGACTTCAGCTTTCAAGCTCAAAATAACTCTGGTCCCTGTGAAGGTTACCATGTCACCACCAAGGTGCACATGCCTGAGCAACATGCCGCCTGCCCTGGCAAGAGTCTCACCTGCACACTTGCCCCTCCCGGGCATGGTCCCCTTTCCTCACTAAATTCAACATCTGTGATTTGCATAATTTTGTTATTTGCATAATTTCCAAGCTGTGATTTCAATGTCCCTAGGAAACAATATATTATCCGGCAATGATTCCTCAACTGTGATAATTATCAGCAATCATGGTCTATTATGGGCTTAACTCTGACTAGGAGAAGCAATACAAATAAGATCTAAGCACAAGATGGACTATATTCAGAATTAATGGTTATTCCTATAGCCCTATCATTACCTTAATTTCCTGCTGTCTATGCTACCATAGATACTCTAGTACCATGTAAATGACCAGAGTTAAAGTGAAAAAAAATAGGCTTGTTGGGCCATGAAGAGGTGGAGGAAGAGACACGAAGGACTCGACTGATGCAAAACCAAACTTTGGGCCTTGTAAATCGGAGCAGGGGCAGCTCTCAGCAGTCTCTTTTGACAAAACGATTTTGAGGAGTGAAACCACCAGCAATGATAACTCCCAGCAGAGAGATTGCCTTTCATCTGGAGGCTCCAGCTGCAGGAACTCGTCCCTACAGTCCTGATAGCTCCAATCTGAGCTTCTGTGAAATCGCTTTCGGGACATTCACATATATACATATATCCCTGTCTCAGCATGTCAAGTTTTATAAGCCTTAAATGTAGCCTTGAATTCCACAAGCTCATCTTTCACTCAAACAGTTGGACAGCGTGCTAGCAAATAAACTTGATGAAAAAAAAATTGCTGTTGTTTTCAGTCAACAAGCTGCAAAATGCAATTACTTTGTATATGTGTTTTCTCCTTCCTCTTCACAAAAAGGTGGCCTAAAACACAAAGCATAGAATAACAAATTTGTTTTCCTTCCATGTCATCCCAGACAAGTAGCAGAACCGATCTAATACACATACAGGTAAAAAAAAAAAAAAAGTGAGCACAGCCAAGAAAAAATGAAGCAAAGTTAATAGTAGCTCAGGTATTAGACTCACAGACTCTTGTCTTCTCCTCTGAATGAACATAGGGTATCTGGTCTAACAGCTCTCACTTTCTAGGAAAGAGAAACATTTCTGGCAGGTTGCAACTTTCCCTCCTTCAGGCACACAGATGGCAAAGCCACCCCACAGCACCTAACACACTCAGGATGGATTTGGTCTGTTAACTTCCTGCTTTTACATGGGCCACAAGTTTCACGTTGGCCTCTTGACATCTCTGCCTCTTCCCTTTCACACAGTCTGCCTCTTCAGAAGGCAATACTATCTGTCAGCAGCCAAAGTTTTGCTTCTCACTTTGCAGCACAGGTCTAACACTACCAAAAGGCAGTAGGAAGGCAATGTAGTCAGGATTCATTCCCTGGTAGGAAGCAATTTATTCAGCATTACACCACCAGTCAACCCCTTCAGCAGCTGGGCTTATTTGTTTAACTAATGTAATTTCCACAAAGAGTAGGCAGAAGTAAGCCCCATTTCTTTTGTAGCTTTGCTGTGCCCACATATGACATTTAGCCAGTGTTCTGAGTCACAATGACAGTTGTCACTATAAAAACATTTTCAATGTTGACCTGGCCTGCACTTCACAAATCTCAGCCAGGACTCTCCCATCTGATGGCCAAATCATACCAGTTTTGATCTAAAGTTGCTCGGTGCAGCACACGCAGTAACATCTGTAACAATGCAGTAACATCTGCTTATGGCGGCAGTGGCACATGTGGCTTCAAAGACCACTTCTTCATGAATAGGTCAAAATTTAGAATTGTCCCCTCCTGCAAGAACAGATCTCTGACTGCCAAGCCAGAGTATCATCCAACTAAGAATAGTTTTTGTTCTGCCCCCAAAGTTGTGCCATTCCCAAAAAGAGTGGAAAACTGAGGAGTATGCACAGCTTTATTAAACTAAGACATTCATACAGCATAGAAAGCAGTCCTGAGTTTTGGTCTCTTCCCCAAGAGTATTTGTATAGATATATATGGTGTATATATACAAATACATATATATAAGGGGTAAAAGAAGCCATAAAATAAGTCCTTGAGGGAACTTTTCATTCTTCTTCTTCATGTATTACATAAGCATCTCTGCATCCTCTTTGTTGATGCTATGAATCTCCATGCCATATAACTTCAAAAAGCTCTCAAGAATTGGAAATTTCACCTACAGTTAGCTCTACTCTTATTTCTGTTCAGCTCCCTGGACAAAAGTGTTACTATTGCTGCCTCTGTGCTCCTGGCTTGGACCTTAAGGATCCTTTTCAGCCCGGGCAGAGCAAGTGACAATATCTGTGTCAACATCTGCGTTGAGGCTAGGGAGGCTTACCGTTGGCTGGGAAGCTACTTTTAGGCTTGGCTCCTAACTCTTGGGTTACTGGCCCTGGCCCTGCTCATCTTCCTTGGGTACTGTGGGAATAGGCCTTGGCAGTGGGGTCCCTTCTACTGTCCCCCCTCAGGTCCTGGCTCACCTCCCTTTGCAGAGCACTCCTGCTGCTGCTCCCTGGCACTACTTAAGCACAGGCACATCGAACAAACCATTTGTGAGTCAAAAAGAAGCTGAAAATCCCAGCCAAAGACCTTTCCTAAGTGCAGGTGTTTAAAGGTTGCTAGATGCCTAGCACGATCTCTTCAGAAGGTGGTGAGCAGTAGTTCACAGCACCAAGCTGTCTCTGCCACCTCTGCAGATGTGGCCTAACACTGGCTGAAACACCAGCCATGACGCATAGAGCTGGCACAGCATCTGATCTTTAAAAGCGCATGCAGAGTAGAAGCTCCACTGGAAGTGTTAATTCGCTTGCCTATTCACTTAGAGAACGCCATATGGTCATTTAACATGGCTAATGACTTTTTAGCATGTTTTTAATACCTTCAGGAAAAGTGAAATAAGTAATGTGGTATTTTGTTTTCCAGTTCTAGAAATCCATTTGTTTTGGTCTCATTTCACAGTTCCTCTGGAGTAACTCTCTAGTTGGGCTTATTTTTTATTTGTAGAAATTTATATCCATCTATTGTCTTAGTAACAGGGTTGAAAGCCAGGAAGCATAATATCTTTTTACTTCTGAGAAGTCATTTCTTTACGGCTAACTTGGTCTCTCTGACCCAGAAGAAACTCTATCATCATTGAATTAATTTTCCTAAAAAAAAAAAAAAAAAAAGCTAAAATGAAATAAGCTACAGTGAACTGTGTGGAATAGGAAGAAAAGTAGTGATATGTTCATTTTACGTAACTACTTCTGCTCTTTTAAGGACCAAGTAAATTATTCTACTCTTCCAGTTTTTGTGGCTTGTTAAACATTAGAGGTGTTATTATAGTTGCCACCAGGAGGATTTTGTTCCAATACTATTTAAATATGTTTGCTTTTTTTTAATTAAAAAAAAAAGAAATACCTGAGCTAAGACCTACTATTACATATAAAACAAAACCAGCAAAATATAAACTATAAAAGAATTACAGTGAAATGATTTGCAGGACATAACTGCATTTCGTAGTGTGTAATACAAGTCCTATCATTCAGACCAGTGACTGCGTTAGAGTAACTAGAGACAGATTATCGTTCATTAGGATTTTTCTCTTCAGATTCCTGTGAATATTTAAGCAGATCTTTTCAGAGAATCACAGAATCACAGAATGGTTGAGCTTGGAAGGGACCCTAGAGATGATCTAGTTGAAACCCCTGCTCAAGCAGGGACACCTAGGGCATGTGGAACAGGGTCGCATCCAGGCGGCTTTGGAAGATCTCATTTTTACGACATTGAAACACTCCCCTTAGACCAGTTCAAAAAATAAACATAGGACCCTTGATTACCTAAAATGCTTTATTTCCAAGCCTACATTAAAGATGTCTTGCAATGTGCTGTAGAAGAAATCAAGTTTAAACTTAGTAACATATTGGTAACACTAACTACTAAGAACTTGGATTGAGAGCAGATTGACAGCAGATCTTAATACTTTACCATCTTATTAGAATTCTGTATTTGCAAGAACTGGAGATTAAGTGGTTTTATACACTTAGCAGAGAGGATGAAACCTTACTTGGACAATTCTTGCTCTTCCATTGGCAGGCTGGTGTGGGATAGCACAGAGCTAAATGTGCATACAGAAGATTGTTGAATTTCCAATTTGGCTTTGAAATGGTACTCTCCACCAAAGCAGGCCAACCAGTGAAGCTGTCGGCAAGGGAGTTCAAATTTTATAAGGCCAGAAAGCTGAGTATATATTTGTTTCCTTACAGCTTTTCCATCCCTTTGGGCTCATCAAACTACACAACATGCAGCCTCTATGGCCATATTGGGTCTTGTGAGCACAACTCTAAGAGAAGAACAAGATCTTCACTAGCGGGCAACCTACCTCAGCAAGCCTCTATCTGTTGCTGCAAATCAGCACCTATGTATTTGCTGGTGGGTCCATCTCTCTCACAGATGCAGAGATAATCCACCAGATTTTTCACAATCTCCAGCCAAGCAGTTTCCCATATAATACCATTACAGAGAAACATGTCAGGCCTACCCCCTGTTCTCAGTCTCTTTCCTCTTTCAAAAAATAGCCTTCCTGGCAGTGGACAGCAAAACTCGGAATCCAGCTGGCCACTGTTTAGGCCCTGTGTAAGCCGAGACAAATAGATTAGCTCTCTGTTTAAAAGCTCACCCTCAAGAATCAAATGCTTACAGCTCTCCCGCCACCTGATTGCTTAATGGTCACTCCCACAGAGAGGAAATTACAGCCTTTTCCCCTTCCTGCTGTGCTAACTGATCCTCTCAAGCTGAAAATGGCCTGCTAAATGCCCTTCAAGGACCATCCAAAGTCTAATAATCTCATTCCTCCTTCTGCTTGTGCTGTCTGTGCTTCTGCTGACCTATCAGGGTCCTAATGATGTAACTGCAGGGGGTTCATAGATGTCCTATAAGAGAGCCCCTCCAGGTCTTCTGTCTCTTAAGCTTCTTTAAGAAAAGTAGCATTTTATGGTTTCAGAGTTAAACTATCTGCCAGCCTTAGAAAGGAAGGGCCAAGCCAGGCTTTCTCTGTTGTGGGAAAAGCTCAGCTTGTCTAGCACTGCTTGCCCACTGACTTGGCAAAGCAGCTTTGTATTCCAGCACTTCCATGAATTCCTGGTCTTTTTTTTTCTTATGGTGACATATGCAAAAGCTTTATACCAGAGGATTTATAAAGCAAGTCAGCTTTAATTGGCCCTCTATCTTTCCCTGGCCTTAACATGCATGCTAAATGGGTGTAAAAAGCTGTTGTATCAGCAGCCCTTTATTATACTCCCTTTGTAAACTATCACACAAGAGACAAATTAGAGCAATGTCAGATTCATGTTCTGGAAATGCGTACTTCCCATTGTAAAGTCAGAAGGCAACAGCATTCTTGATAATTGTGGGGAAAATGTCAAATGTAAGCACAATATTAAATTGTTTTGCATTTAAAACGTTTCACTTCAAGTGCACTGAAGATAGCTATCGCTTCCATTTGCTTCAATGTATTTTCTGAGGAAATACATTGTGGTTGTGCTATGGCACTCCTCCGTTTGATTTTGGACCTTGCTTTTATGAAATGGTTGGCTATGAAGGCCACTTGCACTCAAATATGTAATAGAAAGAAAGATCAATGCAAACTGAATCATCCTGTATTAAGATATGCCCCTCCCCCTGCAAACAATGCCACATATTGTAATTTTGTTCTTCAGTAATGAAACCACTGATAGGTTGACATTAAAGGTGGCTTTGAGATATTATAGTTTGTAGGATAATGATCGCATATCCAGTATTAAAATTAATACCTCCTCTTGGAGCTGTATCCTCAAACTCTGAAAGAGCTCCTTGAATCATCTCTACCACACACAAGGAATGCTTCAAGATGAGGAAAAGGCCACAGCATTTCCTATAAAACTTCTGCTTTGCTGCTGTATGCCTTTTACCCCTTTTCTTTCAAAATACTTCCATCTACCTCCTGCAGAGTTTGCTACAGCATCTCTGTGTGTAAATAGAATGCTCCTCTATAATTAGCTTCCTCCTCTGTGACTTAATCAGTGGTACTGTAAACCAGACACTGTGATAATTTGATCAGCTCAGCAGTGCTGAATTGTAGCAGGACTAAAAAGTTTGGGCTGGTGGTAACTACAGGAGAAGCCTCTGCTTGAAGGGAAGGGTGATCTACCAGTTAGGTTCAGAGCATGCAATTGCATTCAAATTCTCCAGCTAATCCCAGCTTCTACTTGTCCTGGAGTGTCCTCATCGCTAGCCTGAAGAGGCCTGCTGGACTGGGGGGAGAGTGCCATCTTCATGCTGCAGCCCACATGTGGCACACAAGTGAAGGGAGGCAAAGGGACACCTTTGCTGCAGCTACCGTCAGTGCTGTCGCTTGTCAGGAACTTACCTCCCAGCTGATTTGCTGGTGCTTTAAGCTGTGAACCCCGTAGATAAGTAAACAGGCAGAGAGAAACCCTGCATCCCTTTGGTTTTACAGAAGAGTTCAGCTCTGTGATTCTGAGAAGCTTTATCGTTGCTTTGTCCTGGCCAGCTCCTTCTAACATTGCCTTCAAATACCATCAATCCTGTCAATCCTAGTTGCAGGCAGGATGTTGCAACCTTAATTTGCTGTTGGATCATATAGAATATACCTGAATCAATGGATTTGGGTAATCATCTTTCCCTCCACCTACCTGGAAGACCCTTTCCAAAGCTCTAGCAGATTTCTGTGTCGCTTTAGGTTTCTCTATGCTTTCATGCTTGGAGCTGTGTGTAGTGAAGATAACATTGAACCTAAAAATTCCTCTTTATGGTGTCAGTTTTCTCTAGGCTGCTTGGATAACTGTTGGCTTTGTTAGTACCTGCAAATTGCAGTATGCAATCTGCTAATGAATTCTCAGGCTGGATTGTGCATTTAAATATCTACGAGTTGCTTACACCGCTTGCCTTTAAGAGAGCCTGGTTTCAGAAGAAGCACACATATCTGCCCTCCATTTGGAGCAATTTACTTTCGACTCAAAAAGGCACCATTGTTTCCATGAGTGTATTTAACTACAGACTTACAGGTGTATGCTTCTATGGAGGCAGCAGGAACAAGCTTGCTTGCCTTGTACTAGTAATTACTTTCCAGAATTTAATGACAGAAGCTCTAAGGCAATGTTCTCACTCAGCAGTAGAGTTCACTCTTTCCCATGTGTCACCTGGGTGTGAATTTCAGAGCATGACATGATGCAAGTGAAGAAAAAAAGCATTTTTTCTCCAGGAATTTTGCAGTCTGTTCAGAAGTGAAGTACCAAGGGGGGTTCTAGGAGTGGCAGAGGATGGGCTAGACAAGAAGAAATGACCTTATAACATGAAGAAAAGGCAATGACAGATAAAAAGCCAAGCTCAAGGGATTCATGATATGTCAGGGAATTCAGTGCAGAGATTCCTTGGCTGCAGCCAAAAAACAAAAAAAAAAGCCACAGGCACCTGATTCAAGCGACACAATGCTGTGTGCAGTGTGCACAGTGACCTGGCCAGAGGAGATTACAGATGAATGGGGTACTTTTTGTTGAGAGGTCAAATCCTGCCTCTGTAGCTCTACACAGTATTCCTCCAGCTTCTTGATGGAGCTGAACTAGCTGAAATGAAAACGTGTTTTACCCTCGTGGGGTGCCTTTTTGCTCGTGGACTTGTCCTTTCCTTTGTCAGGAAAGTATGCGGCAGAAGTTTGTATTCAAGCCATTTGGCACAAGGCTGACTGAGGTAAATAGGCTTCTCTCAAAGTATCAGCAACACTGAAAAAGAGAGGTGTTGATGCCTTGCTCTGACAGCTAGAAAGGAATAAATGAGCAGTGATAAATACGCTGCTTGCCAGTGAATGCATGGGTATGTAGGGACACATGTGTGTGCACAGACACTTGGACATTATTATTGTCTGTCTAAGTAACGATGCTGCAAGGCTGCAGGGCTGGACTGGGTTTCACCCTGTTAAAGAGCCTTCCCATGTACCTTGTCCTCTGTACAGCCCAAGCACAGCTAGAGGAGCCAGTGCCAGGCAGAGAGGAGGAGAGCTGTGGAGACTTGCTCTCAGTGTGTAGAGCATGCAGCATGACATGCAGTCCCCTGTGGCTTGCAAAACAGACTAGAAAAAGAAAAATCAGAGGCTTTTCAAAATACACAGTAGCTGCAAGAACAGTCACCTTGCTCAGCGCAACAGAATTAGTTTTCTTTACTTGAGATTCTTGTCCTGAAAATCTCTTCTAATTTCTATGCTTGTTTCATTCAAAGGCAAGATAGTAGGTTCTGTCTTGCTTTCAGGGGCTCACTCCTTTGCAATGTCAGGAGTGTATATTTCCACAGGTCTGGAAAAGCACAGCAGAAATTTAGAAGGACAAGAGTCACTGCAAAATAGTGTGCCTACTACACCTAAATCCTCACACCTAGTGTGTGAGAGGGGGTGTCACTGGGAAAACTGCCCAGCACTAATACAAATTCTCAATGCTCAGAGGACTGTGTCACTGAAAGAAGAATGCCTATGATGGGAAGCAGTGTTGGTACATTACCATCGTATAAAATATAGCTCAACTCACTGAGGAAAAGGAAAGCTCACCAAAGCTCAAAGAATGAGCTGGATGGAGCCTGAAAATATTGTAATAAAATCCTGAAATAAGGGTGGGTCTGGGAAGAATAGAAGCAAGAGCACACTTTTAGAACAGCTACATCTTTTTATCTGCTTATAATTTTCCTCATAAGATGCTTTGTTTAGATCATATATACTTCTGTATCCCTTGAATTGCTCAGAGATACCCACTTCCCCAAAAGCCTCCCCAACACATGCACACACATACACATGCTTTAGTGCCTTTCACAACCTATACAATTTATTCTGAGTGAAGTCTTCTTTTCCTAGCCTCTTGCTTTGAAAAAATATAGTTGGTAGAGTGGTAAACATAAATAAGACCCTGTGTGGCATAACATTTAGGATTTCTGGACAGAGTACGGCTTATCCTTATAGAGAGTCCATCAGAACAGTAGCGTCCTCCTGACAAGCTTGATTATGGACTACGTACTGTCCTAAACAAGTAATTTAATGGCTGTATTGTGGGAGCACTTAAGAGCTGCCACTACTGTAAGAATCCAATTTAGGGTCCTTAAGTATTCTCAAAATGTGCTCTGCATATGCTGTGTATTAAACTATTTGCTATAAATCTGTTCCATAGCTCCATACTGTTCCATAGCTACTTGAGAACAGCAGTTTGTTAGGACGTAACTGACACCCCTGCTAAAACAGAGCATACGGCTCATCTTTTCATTTCTGTAGAGATATGAGGAAATTAGAGTGTGGCAGAATTTTGCCATGAACAAGGAAAGAAGAAAAACACTTGCATCAAGGGCTTTAATTAGCTCATTCTACCTAAGTTACCAAAAAAAGATTAAAAGGTGACTTAAAAATGGAACATAGGTGACTCAGTGATGACGACATTCTAGGTATTTAGCCTAGCAGAAAAGGATATACAGAAGAACAGAAGACTGGAGCGGAGAGCAGAGGACAGTTGAATTCAAAAGAGAAACAGGGCAAAGGTTTTAACAGTGAGGGAGCTTAATTATTGAATAAACTAGGAGGGGCAAAAGCAAAGTCTCATCAGTAGATAATTTCAGATCAAACCCAGCTGCCTTTCTGAAGAAAGGCTTTTGTTACCCAGAGATTACTGCTTTCATTAAGGGTGGACTGAGTACTTTTTTAACAGCTTGTGATACATTGGGGTCCTGACCAGAGGATCTACAAACATATTTTGAAATCAAAAACTCTTTGCTGAGAGCCAATGATAGGTTAAACAAAAAAAGAAAGCTCTGCCCTAAAATATTTCTATTAGTCTGCCCAGGCTTGACTGACAACTCATCTCTCTGGCTCCATCACCTTGCCATACCTGCAGTTGTGCCAAATTGAGTGCCACTATTAAGGAAGGGAAGGGGATAATGAGGTTTTATCCAAAAGGAAACTTCCAGCAGGAGTAGGTGAAAACAGCCTGACTGTGGCAGTAGGCATGTGGCAGCCACCTCTCTTTGGGGGTACGAAGGCTGTATTTCTGTTTCTGTTGTCTTGGGATGATGCTGTATCATGACTTTGCTGAAAGGATGTAGGATTCAGGATAAACTTACATTTAGAGAGCTGCATTTTGGTGTCTTCCTCAGTCTTAGTAGACTTTTTCAGTCTTTTTCAGCAAATATTAGTTTGAACCATGGGAGCTCACCCTCACTGGCTGAAGACTCCCAAGCAAAATCCCAGCCTGATTCCTACATGGCAGATCACCTTTTACAACTGCCTAGTTTTGCAGGGATCTGTTTTGTTTAAATGCATAAGTATGGTTAATTTAGGCAGATTTCCAGCACTGCTTTCTTTGTAAATTCTTGCCTGCGATGCCTTAAGTATGAAATGAATATACGCAATAAGATTCGCATGCGGTCCAGCAGCTAGTGCACAAAATTATGAATTCACTATATTCATTTAATATATTCCCATGCAGTGTGGGTTGCATTATGCATCACAACACTGTTTCCTCAAGTAACGCTCAGCCTAATCTGGTATTAGTAAAGCAGTTTGCAATGTTTTTCTTGCATCCAATATTTAGATACTGAATTTGGACACAGGGGAGGGTTTCCCTAAAGATAATTTTTAAGCGATTATAGCAGAAAGCCTCATTATATTCATCTTTTGGAGTAGCATGAAATCATCTGCATGTACTCAGAGCTCAGCAATGCTTAAAGACTTTGCCAAATGCAGACTGATTGATAAGTCAGGTCTGCAGCGGTTCTGTCTTTTTGATAGCTATGTCGACTCTGTAAGCATTACAGGTTGTGTTCAGGTACGAGGTCTTTCTTCTAGTACCTGCATAGAGCTGTGTAAGGGAGGAGAAGCCCTGCTGGATGATTTTAATAAGATTGGAGCTGCTGAGTGGAATTTTACCACATACCAGGGAGTTTGGCACCTCAGGCTTTCCAAAAAAAATTCTCCTGAGGGCTGATTTGCAGCATTATCTATTTAATGAGTTTTAAAACTCTGCTCCAAGATCTATTCTGATGGGTTTCCAAGAGAGAGATTTCCAAATAGTAAGCAGTATAGGACAAATACTTGCACATGTCAGTCCAATTAGTGGTATATACAGATTAAATTTGTGACTGTGAATTATACATGTCAAGCAAGAGCTTAAAACAGCCATTCCAAAGTCAAGCCACATTAAAAATATTAACCTTCTTCAGTGTTGCTTGCCACAGTACGTACAACAAACACATTCTGTTTTACTTCTCTCCCTGTATGATTCCAACCAATAAAACAAAGCTAACCTTATTCTACAATCATATGAAAATTCAGTTCGCAAGGGAATCATTTATTCTCCTCTCTTTTTCTTGCTCACAAACATAAGTTCCCTGAACCTTGGATTTCACTGTCATAGCAGATAGATGGTATATTTTTCTGAGCAAATATGTGTTCAAATTTTGATCTATTATGGTCTTGCAGAACAGGCTTGTAGGTTTGTGCAATCCAATCTTGTTATCCTTTGTGCTGCTTAATTACACAGTAACATCTTAGAGAGAAAGGGACAGAAACAGAGAGTCTCCTTATTCCAGGATATTTGCACTGTGCATAGCATGATGTGGCTCTGATTTCACTCGAAGTTTATACATGTATCTGTAATAAATCTTAGCATGTAATATTTTCAGAGCAAGAGGACACCAGCACTCCAGGCAGCAATGAGAATTGTTCCAGTCACCATCAAAGCTTTCAAATCTTTCCTTAAAGCCTGACAGGTAACAGCATTGCACGAGTCATTTTCCCACTTGCTAGATACTCCTCCCCATCTGAGAGACTTAGTTGACCGACACCAGGCTAGAGATAAATCTTTTTCTGTTCTTGTAGGTCTCAGCCAGGCAAGCCCACTCCCGCCACTGCTCAGTGCATACTGCTGGATGTGTGAATCCTGCTTGGTTCTTTCCAGTCCAGACAAAAATCCTGGAGCAGTGATGTGGGTGTGGTGTTGCCACACAGGCAGAAGATCATTCAGCAGCAAGCGACACCATGCTAAACCCAAAGTCCCTAAATTTGTCCCAGAGCAACTCACCCAGCAGCGTTAGGTGGAATCTGCAGCAGATATTGAGACTGAACCTGATTTCCTGAAACTTAGTCTGGTGTCTCAGCTTTATCCAGCCTGTCATCTCCTGTGCAACTGGTCTATTTCTAGCAATAAAATAACAACAGGCTTCCAACAATCCAAACATTACACAAAACCCTCTGTTTTCTAATCATACTCTGTAGCAGTCACAACAGGTGCATATCTGAAGTGACAGAATTATTTAAACATTGCTGCGTCTTTCCTAATTCTTCATTCCTTTTTGTCTTCAATGCAGAGTTGAAGGGCATCACTTCAGTGTTTAAACCCACGTAAAGACCTACTCTATTACTTGTCTTTGAAGTGCCCTCTCACAATTGGACTCATCTTACGATTAATAGATTTTTAGATAATGCACCAGATGAATGTTTACTGCGTAGCTTAGCAGTAACCCTGCTGACACAATGTGGCAGTGAGGTCTCCAGCTAAGACTGCTTTTGCTATCCTTTCCCTTGCCCAGTATGCCTCCAGAATATGACTGATGCTGCGAGCCACATCCAGAACTGCAATTTGACTTGTGACTTCTGAAGCCTTGGGCTTCACCTGCCACACACCATGACAGCTCTACCCAGAGAAGAGCTCTTAGTCAGACAGCATGTTTTCTATACACACGTGCCTCTAGACTATGCTGGTGATCAGCATGCCTTGTCCAGAGGAGAATGTGGATATGGAAGATATGGATGTCAGAATAAATTACCATTATCGAACCTTCTGACCTCAGTTGATTAAAAAAAAAATTCCTGGGAAAACTGCAAAAAAGTGCAATTTCACTTTCAAAATTTAAGAAAAAAAAAATGTGGTTTATTGCATGGGTAAAAGCCAGGTCTCCTCAAAAAAAAGGAAGGAAGCTCAGACTACTATATTATAATACAATTTTGTAACCCAAATTGCTACATAGTTTTCCACTTACTATATTAGAAGTAGAAGTACTCAGGAGAGGTGGAGATAAAGGCAGCTAAAAACAATTGGGTTATTACTTTGAGAGTAACTGCACTTTTCCAGCGTGCTTGGATGTTCAATTTGAAAGAAAAATTGCTTCAGTTGCCAATAAACTCAAGAAATCTATGGGACCCAGTTGTCATGGTCTGTTAATATACTATATATTTCTGCTAACCATCTGGCTGCTTTCAATGCTTTTGCCACTCAGTAAGAAAGTAATTTACAATAAATTTCAACAAATACCATATGCATTAGGTTGAGAAATGTAAGTGATACTATTTAAATACTATGCATTGTATAAGTGGTTAATATTGACCAGGCCCTTCAGCATTTTAGAGTCTGTGGTCCAATACACTTGGAGACAGATCAAGTTCATGATCTTGTCGGCATTACCTTGCTGCTCAGGGCTGACTTTCCAGAGGGACCAAAGAGCGCTAGTGAGCCCTACCTTGAGGTATCTGACCCCAAAGCAGAAGCTACAACTTAGAGCTGAGAGAATCTGAGTTTGATACTCAGGGCATGGAGATGGGTAGGGAACTGAGAACAAGGTGAAAATCATTGTTGAGGGATGTGGGTGGTTCACAGTTTAGCTCCTCTCTGCGGTGTTTGGGTTGTGGGAAAAACCACCTTCCAGCAGGGATTCAAAGCCCTGAGCCACCTCCTGCAGTGGGCAGCACAAGGCCTTCCTATGCAAAGCTGCTTCCAGGAGTGGGATTTTCCCCTCCAGAGCTTTGAGGTGACAGTCCTGTGACGCAGGGTCATGGCCTCGCTGCTCTCACCATGCACCCTGCCCCTCGGAAGGGGCTTTAACGGCTGTTAAGAGAGTGCTCCCCTTCCACCCACCGAGGAAGTTCCTCTGTGCTTAACAGTGCAAGCAATAATCGAAGCAAAGAACAGGGCAAAAATTAACCTTGACCAAGCAAATCTGCACTCCAGTCCAGGCTTCAAGAAAAAAGTTTTCACCTACAGAAAGTTTAGTGAAAAATACAGGACATCCTTCAGGTCCTAGGTATTAAGCTTCCTTTTGTAAATATTTAGAGATGGCAGGGGCAGGCTACTCAGGCTTTCTAAAGGACAACTCTTGTGGTTTTGATGATCAATGTATTTCAATGTTATTATTTTTCATTTAGCAAAAGCGTAGGCATTGCTTTTCTATACAAACCTGGAAAAAAACAACTAAAAAAAGAAAACTCAACACAATTTTTCATTAATTTTTTCATGTGTTTGAAAGAGTTCAGATAGTAAATATTTTAATAGTGCTACTAAATAGTGAACATACAGTCATCTAGTCTTGAAAATATAACGTCTGGAAAATTTGTACTGAATTTGAACATTAACAGATGGGGCTTTAAAAGTAGTCAGCATTTACCTAATCCCTCTCTTTGACTAAACTGGAGCTTTACCACTTGCTTCAGGAGCAGCAGATCTGGGCCAGTTTTAAAATTCCCGTGCTATTAAGTACATAATAACTACCAGCCTTGGACAAAGTTGCAGTCTCATTTTAAATAGAGCAAGATATGCATTGATATTTTTTCAATAGCAATTACATCCTAACATTTCATAACAGACCTATTAAACAGGAGTATGAATTGCTATTCAAGCCACTAAGAGTTTCTAGAAAATAATCTTTTGAACCCCCCCAGCTCAAAAGCAACTTAATGACACAGAAGGAATATACAGAATGATCTTAGAAGTACTTCAAAAATAAAATTTGATCACCAATTAGATTTAGATTGTTAATGCATATTCCTTTGTGGAAATACACCATTAGTATTACAAGTATACCATCCAAATACTGTCAAACTTCACATATGTTAGTTACTCCATTCCTTCCGTATTTTTGGAACCTTATGCATTGCAAAATGCATGTCTTAGCAACTGAAAAGGCATTTCCAGATGAGACAGACAAATCACTTTCACAATCAAAAGACCCCGCACACAAAAACTCACATCACCTGATATTCAGAAAACCATGTATACTGATTTGTACTAACTAGGTGATTGATTCTCCTGTGCTTCTCGTAAGCAATGCAAGTTATAAACCACACATTATCTGTGCATTTGATTTTTCTGAGAAGGCCATAATCTGTTCTCCCCTCACAGTGCTGCTATTTCAGTGAAAGGTGCAGCAGCAGCTAGGTGTTTTGTCTCTGGACAGCACTATAGGAAGGATATCAACTCTGGATAGCAACTCTGTTATTGCACCTGGAATGCCGTCAGTGGATAACCTAGTAGCCGTATTTCAGAGGTGCTACCAAACAGAAACATGAATTGTGAAAATATTGTGAAAATAAAGGTGTCTGTGAAAGAACTATGTACTTGCCATGCCCTGGAGAGGACTATCTGGACCAATGATATTTTTTTTTCTGTAAAGAAAGAAGCTTCCATCAAGACCTGTCCCAGAGCAATTAACACCAGCCTGGAAAAGCTGGTGATGCTAACAAACAGGAAAATGTTGGGGTACCACCATACTAGACAGGCAGGGCTTGAAGTTACCTGAGAGGGAGGAAAAATAGGGACACCAAATGTAGCTCTGGATTTGTAAGAACCTTCTAAGGGAGTGCTCTCTTTCTAGCACATCCTCCTGAAAGCAGAGTCTGATTCCTTACTGCCTTTGCCAGCACCTAGGCTGCTCAGGAAGTCAAAGAAGGTCTTTCCCAGAAATCAGCCTCGTGACTGCTTTGGCTTGCTCCCTGATGTTCTGGGGATGCATGGCAGACATCCACAAACAGACTTCGCAGAGGATCCAAAAACAATAGCTCCATGCATTGGACGGCAAGAGAAATGTATTGTTATAATTAACATAACAAACCACCCCCTGAGGACATCTGTTTCTATTTTCACAAATCTCAGACATTACCTTTGCTTGGGGCAGTCTTTCAAAGAGTCTAGGGCTCTCCTTCCCATGCTAATGCTTTTGAAGAAAGAACTGAGTATTTATTTCTCTTTCTACCACGGGGCACTTCCTGACCCCCTAATTTGGATATATGAGGACCTGGGTATGTTTTGCTGCATCTGGGGACACAGACTCATGTCAGAGCAAGAGGCTTCTGGCCTTCGTTTTTTTTAATCTTGTTGACTCATATTTTGTCAAATGCACATGAGCATTTTCAGGTTTTCTATTCTCCACTCTACACCTAACTCCTAACAACCTCTTGTTCAAGAGTATTTTTCATTTTTCAGCCTTGACATGTACTTCTTCCTTCCGTGGCCAAGTGGATCCATCCATATTCACCTAAAATAGGTCTATTGACCAACAAGAATCTGTTATAAAAAAGTCTCATGCATACATACAGGTAAATTATATATTTATAGCTAAAATTCAAGGATGAATAGCACTTCCAAGGATGGGAGAGGGCTGGCTGCTGCCACCAGTTTCCTTTGTACAACTCCTTCCATAGGCCCCTTGGTGGTCAGGGGACCACCTGATCTTTTTGTGATCTGTAACAAAAAATAAAAAAAAAGGCTTCAAGCTAGGTGTGTCCCACCTTACTGCCACTCAAGTTGGCAGTAAAATCCCAAAGGTGACCCTGTTCGCCCATGTTCTGTTCCATAAAGCAACAGAACTGGAGCGCAGGAACAGGGAGTGCAATGTCTGTGGGTGCTAGTTCTTTGCCTCTGTTCCCATGGGAAACACTGACAGGAAGTCAAGAGCAACAAAAGGTTCTTTTGGAAAAGCTCATACATCCACAGGTCATGCAGCAAGCAAAAACAATGAGCACAGGCACTTCTGTGTTATCCCTCCATGAAGAGGACTAGCATCTTTACATGCAAATAGTATTTAGCCTCTTGTTTCAGAAAACAAAAAGATTTTGGTTGCTTATCCATGGATCTGATAACTAAAAATCCCTGATTTTCTTTCTAACCAGTTTAGGGATTTCTAATGAAAACAGAAAAGAGGGATAAATTTAATGAGTGTACAACACTAAACCAGGCCCTAGTGGTAGTAGACATCACACGCTGAAACACGAGGGGCATAGAAACCAAAATAAATGCACAATCCACACCACTTCACAGCAGTGTGACTTCCAGCGTGTCATCCTGACTTCCAGACACCTCCAAAATACGTTATGTAGCACAGAGTAACAAAAGACTCCCAGAGAAAATACTGCCACATTGCCACAGGTAAGCTGCTAATGGACCCTCCTGTTAATGAGCATCACTGCTGAAGTTACCCAGCCAGTTATACAATGCAGTGTTTTACACTGAAGCTTTTAACAGGTTTCTACTAATGTTGCACGTGAGCCATGTGGTAAAGCTAATGTTCAGACATCTTTATAGCTAGATCTCAACGCCCATAACAATTTTCAATGCCCCTAACAACTTTCAGTTACAATGTCTGATTCTGCTCAGTTATTTCCTGTAGAGTTCCACACTGTAGGGTTAAGCACTGCACTGTTAAGTAATAAAAAATATCCACACTTTTAGCCTCTTCAATTTAGAGCCAATTTTGTATTTTTTTTGATGGTCTGAATTATGAAGTGCAATTATATCGGTGGTTTCATGGTGCTGTGAGTGGCAGTTGTTAAGTCAGAAACAGAGGTACTTTCTGCTCCCAGCAGAGGAAATTAAAAATAGTGAGGACCAGTATGGAACAGCTGCTGCAGTGTGTGTAGCTTCTGAGATTAAAGATTATCTTCTATCTTCGGATGCAGGAGTCTGAACTGAGCACAGTTTCCAAAGCTCTGGCTGCACTGAATAATTTTTAAATAAAGAGAATGTAATTCTCAAATACATGTTCATGGTCCCCTAAAAAACTCCCAAGAAACACTCCACAGATTTGGTAAATAGGAATTTAAAAAGAAATGCACAGGAAATGTTGTTTTAGGAGAATATTTCAAGGCAAGAAAACAGTAACAGTTAAACAGCTACATAGAGGATAACTCTAAACCAGCTCTTGTGAGATTTATTGTTCCCATTTTGGATAAGACTAGGAGCCTACGTGAAAATGAAAAATGTTAGATGCAAAATGGATAAAACACTTTCCCCTTTCCTAATCTGCGGACGTTTGCAGCAAGATGCCAATGAAAGATACCTCAGAAGCATTCAAAAAAAAGCTGTTTTTTCAATATACAGAACATTATCAGTATTACGGGTAAGGACTAAAAATGGTGAGTTACTTCAGGAGTTAAATTGACCTCTAACTATTTAGATTTGGAAGGAAACTTTCCTTATGAGAAACTTGTCCCACTACAGGATGCTTGAATCTCTCCCTGAAATATCTGTTGCTGGCCAAAGCCAGAGATAGAGTAAGGGCTTAGCTGGAATGTGGATTCAATCCAAGCTAGCAAAGTCTACACTCCTGAAATTACTCACAACTATTGTATTCAACAAAATTGTCAGACTTCATTAGATACCTTATTTGTAACAAATAAGCCAAGCATCTGTCTTATTTTATATAGCCTTTAGAATAACTGTCTCACAGGGTTGCTTTTCAAATACCACCCTTATTGTGCATGTCTGCCTTGCCTTGACTGGCTGCTATACATATGGAGTGCTCAAGATGAGAAATCTTCCTTTTTGCCCTCTCTCCAAAAAAAAAGCAGCGAGAAACAACTAATCTAGTCATATGCTGAAAACATGTTGAGACAACTTTAATTAAAAATCCTTCTTTGCACAAAGTAGAGGAAGTTGTGTGACAGAAAAATCATGTACCAGACTGCTCATTTTGGTTTCAGTCCAGGCCAACATTTCAGCACGTGCTTAACCATACGCCAGCACTTCCCAGCCTGTGCAGCGTGTGTAGCTGGAAGCCAGCACTTCTCAGGCAACAAGAGTACAGCACCCTTCGTAGGGATGCCACTGAAGGAGGACACCAGGAAAGGCTGGAAAGCTGAGGAGCGGGAACTGCTCCACAAAGAGAGCAACGATTGCATAGGTGCAGAGCTTGGGCATAGAGCAGGGCATGTTGCATAGCACAACCTGCTGGCTGCACTTACAGCTGTGGCAGTACTTTGCATTTATGACTTTCAGCTCTGTTAGTGAGAAGATTCGTGTCATGACTCCATTGCTTAAGCATATTGCACTGAGAGGCTTTTGCAGAAAAAATGTTTTTTTGCAGAAAAGCATCTACCCCAGCTCAAAAGCTGGACAGTATGGGAGAGCAGACCAGACAGCTTCCATGGGACAGGTAAAGTGAAACACTTTCCCAGCACTCACTTGACCTAGCTGATGCTCCAGCTGAAGCCTGTAGTGAATTACCTGTGCTTTCATTGGGAAGGAGATCCTGACCAGTGCTGAGTGACCAGTGAAAAGGGCACACCTGAAATCCTGACAACTTACTAATTCTGGCTACATTTCCAGCTGTAAAAGCCCTGGCAGGAAGACACAGCTGGAGTTGAGATTCAGGATATTTGGCAGGGAATCCTGGACACATTAGAAGGCTCAGACAAGAGGCGTGCAAACAGATGGCCCTGACCTTATACCTATAACCAAGACGAATGTAAAACTGGAAGAAGTGATGGGGCCTCTGCAATGAGAAACCATTGGCAACTCCCTGCTGTCAGTTGGAGTATCATGGACATTTGTAGTCCTTGCAAGGATCACAGCAACAGAGCTTAAAACAAGTCCTACAGCTCTCTTCCTGGAGTAGCACCAGTGCTCCTGACTAAACCTACTGCTTCTCTTTCCCTCAGCCTTGAGCAATGAAAGGAATGAAGAGCTAGTCTTGAAAATCTGAGCCAGTGTGATGAAGCCAGACCAGTTTTGTCCCACTAATTTGTATTCCTCAAGCAGAAGGAGCTCTACTTTCCACCCTTCAACCTTTCTAAAATAGTAAATTATCAGACAAGATCTTTTCTTTCAGCTGCTGAATAGAGGCTCTAAATACCAAGCTGAATTACAGACACAAGCCTCCTCCTGAAAGAGCAACTCATGCAGTTGTAGTTCATGATATACCTCCCTCACTTATCAGCATCCCTCATCTACTTCTCACTCCCCTTCTTTCTCCTCATCCCAACTCTCCTGCTTTGCTAAATGTCTCAGAACAGAAAAAGCCAATAGAGAGGTCAGAATCAGGAAGAAAAAAAATCATAGGCCTGCGCAGGCAAAATGAGGAGTTTAAGGAGCAATTCAGAACATGGAATTTTTACAGTCCCTTTTCAGTAGATCTCATAGACATCTGCCACTAGAATCATCATCCCCAGCACCCTACAGCACTGGTGCTTGATGCAAGAGCTGGAGTTCCTGAAACACCCTTGCCACTAGTCTACACAGCAACAAGCCCCAAGCTTTGCCCTTGCCCTTTGTGGGCTACAGGTTTGTCTCCAATGCTGGCTAAGAGATTGGATTGCAAGGACCCATCTGCCCCACTGCCAGTGGTAACGGCAATAACTTGCCTTGCTTACACGCAGCAGGGAGCTGGATGGTGGTTGACCTCTCAAGGATATATTTTCACAGGAGGAGCCTGATCCACAGCACTGCTGGTATGTGGAAGGGATGTTGTTATCGCTGATATCTCACACAGGGTGAGTATGAGTGTGTCCCATCAGTCCTTCTGGGTCACATCTAAATGTTAGGTGCCTGCTTTGCCCTCCCTTATTAGTTTGTCAGAGAAGCTGTGAAGCTATCAGCTATAAACTGTGAAGATGATGATCAATTTTCACAGATCCTTAGTTTACAGCATCTTCAAGAGTTTCCCTGAGTGAAAACAAAAGACCAAAGAAAAAGTCCTTTCAAAACAAAAATCCTTCTCCCTGGTTTACACAGCAAAAGGATGTCACTTACCAGGGTTTGCCAACGAGTACACAAAATGGGAAGGAAAAAAAAAAAGGGTAAAAAAGTAAGGACATTCTGTAGGACTGGATTGCCAAACATCTAGTTTGCCAGTATCATCTTCCCCACTCTTTGTAAGATATTCCTGGCTCAGAATCAAGTTAACCGGTTTGCAAATCTAATCTGAATTCTTAAGCACAACTCTAATTTATCATGCTCCTTTCTAAGGTCAAATCTATTCAGTATTCTTTCTCAAAGTTTTCCAGCATGGTAAGTACTGTAGCTGCATAATAAAAGGAAATGCAATTCTTACTTTATGGAAAACTTCCTTTAAAAAGAAAATAACTCTGCATTGTTGTAGCTATTATGAATTTCAGCTTTTATAATGCACATTAGTATTCACATTGGTTTTTGCAAGAGCTTTGTACTCCTGGCAACTATAAGACAGTGTTTCTTTCTCTATATATGAATATATATAATGCTTAGAAAAGAAAAATACATGTTTGTGCTCACAAGATGCCAAGGTGCAGCAAAAGTGGAAATTGTATCTTTTTAATACCATTTCTTTGCTAAGCCTTGGAGATACGTGCAACAGTAGATGATGCACTTTTTAGGACCAGAGAAGAGGTCAGTCATATTAATTGCTAAAAATGATTTCTAGCAGCAAGTGCAGCTACTATAACGCAAAATGACAAACAAGGATAGGTCCAGAAAAGACACAAAAAATACCGGAAGAGTGCAATACATCTGGCTATACACAGAAAGGACAACCTTCATTGCACAGTTCTAGTTACATTTGGGCAGGATAACATAGCAGCACTTCATCAGCAACTGGCTGCTTAGGATATTCTCAAATAGTCTAAGGATAATCTAGGCTCATAAGGAGAGCAAAAACCTCTGTAGACAGACCTGAAGATGCTACGGAGCACCATCACGCATCAAAGATCTTGGCTGCAATCCCCCCAAAAACCCTGAGTGAGTTAGTGCCACTGAATAAAATGCACTCAGATCAATTTCCTTGAATGGGCTCTTGCACAGTGTTACTAACAGCACAACAATTAGTACTGCTAAAATCTTGATACGATATTGCTCCAAGTAGAATAAATATATTTTTTTTATTGGGGTGTTATTTTTATTCTTTTGGATAGTACTTCTTTTTTTTTTTTTAATCTTTTGACACAATGTGAGGTTCTCTCAAGACTGTAAATCCAGCCTAACTTAAACTGTAACTTAAGCATCTTTAAGCAACTTAAGTTGCTTAAAGTATCTTTAAGCAACTTTACAGAGGCCTGCACAAATTTTACAAGTCAGCTCTCAAGCTTTCAAATTCTGCAATCTTTTATTGTAATTTTTCCCAACATTTCTAAAGTTGGGAGAAATGTAAAATTCCTCAGCAGTGAAAAGTGATGCTCAAAAAATAAACCCATCTGCAATTCTTGCTCTAACATCAAGTAAATGACATCCTGAAAAGCCCTCCAGGCATAGTACCTGCTTCTGAGTCCCAGAAATCAGCTGCTGAAATTCAGGCTCATTGGCACAGAAATCTTTCCCCCTTTATTTCTTCTTGGCAAACCAAATGACAAACAAAGCAGACTCGTCACCCAGCCAACTGCGCTCAGTAAGGAAATGTTTACCTACTTTGATGCTTGAGAAGGATGCCACACTCTGACCCAAATGCAGTGAAACTCTGCTCTTTGCCAAAATTTTTCCCAGCTTGTTAACTGTAACTAAGCACACATACTCTACCACGATAGAAGAATATGTTAGTTCAGCTGTAATCAACAGACCAACTTCACCAAAAAGTGAACCACCAAAGCAAAAAAACAACAAAACAGAAAAAAACCCAGAGAGGACCTGAGTTAGAAACAGTTTTCTACTAGCGCTTACTCAGGAGGGCAAGCAGGGCAGGGTTTCCATGGCCTCTCAAACAGTGATGGTGTCTCTGCACTGGGGAGCCTCGTTCTGCTTCTGCCTTCAACAGTGTTCGAGCCTCTATTTCTCTCTTTTTCCCTGATTTTGATCATCTCAGGCCAGTTTTTCCACGCTGCATAAAGACAAGGTCTCCCACAACAGTGCTCCAACTTCACTCGAAAATGTTACATAGTACAGATGAAAAGATGAAAAACTGAAATCTGAAAAAATGCCTTAGGGCCTCAGGCCGTTTTGGAGATAACACAACTGAACAACAGACCCTTATCTCTTCTGATATTAAGCCTGATTTATGCAACCAAATAATGAGTCTGATATCTTTGTTCCACTAATGTATAATTATTTTGCAGATAAAGCAGTTCTCTGCATCCATTTGTGGACATTTGGACACTTTTGAATGTGAACACACATGGAAGAATGATATAAGCCTCCCCAATGACATACTGCCTTTCACAATAGTCACAACAGGAGCATTACGGGCTGTTATTCCCTTTCTGGGGGCTAGGATGTCTGTATACTTACTGTGTATTTAAAAACAATAACCCTTCATTTTAAAGATTTGCAGAGCAAATAAGATGACTTGTTTTTCTGAAAAGAAAATTGCCCTGCAGACGTAGATGGTCATGCAACTGGACTGGGGTGACAGCTGGTATTTAAATGGAAAATTATTTCTTCTCAGTCTGTCAAGATAGAGATCTAGCCTTCCAAAACAAGTGTGTGATTGCTTAAGCCCTTGCATATCATGAGGCTGTTGACATAAAGAAGAAATGAGTGAAGAGAAACTAGGAAACCTCTCTTTCTCCATGCAAGCCGCAGTTCCCTCGCAAGCTCTAGTTCCCAGATTCCCTGGAGCTGTCCACAGGGTGGCAGAGAACTAACACTTGTGGAACAACAGGGACAACCGAGCAGGTCATCATGTTACATTCTAACAAGGTAGTATGTAACAGTACTTGATCCAGGCTCACACCTAATCTACCCTTCCACCCTCAAAACGTTTGCTTGCTGCCTGGCACACGCTCTAAATTTAAGTAATGAGATACATCTCTGTGAAGACAATTTGGCTCTGAGCACCCCTCTTGTTCTGCAGGTAGGGACAGCAAGAAATTTCACTTCTCTTTTCTCTCTGCCTGCTCGCTTCCAGGAAGGACAACCTCATGGGCAGCTGCTGCACAACATCTGCAGAGCCAAAGAATTAATTCCTGATGTCATTAGAAGAAAGTCCTTCATGCTGTATATACCAAAGAAAGAAGATATTCTCCTTAAGTTTCTTTGAAAAGTCTTGGCCAATGTGTAATCATAATACTATGCTCCAGTTCTATCTACTTGAGGAATGCATTGACAACTGAGTCAAAGCAAAAAAGAAACCACTAGCAATGTAAACAGTATTTATAAGGCTTTATTTAGGAAATACTTCAAAGCACAATGTGTATTATTACTGAGATGACATGTTGGCAAAGTCTTTAGCTGAAATACTTCAGCTAAGTTCCACAACTTTTGAGGCAGCACCTCCCGTATAGTAAAAAGCCTGCTCAAGTGTGAACAATAGTTATCTTCTAATCATTTTAACTTTTGTATTTTCATTGTGCTGATAAATCCTCACCACTGTAGTACTTGAGGCTATCTCCATCCTCCCACAGCCCTACGGCATAGGAAAGCACTATAAACCCAAACTAGAGAGAAAGAACAGAAAGGTTAGCCAAGCTCTTTCGTAAGCTGCGACGCTACTTCTTCAAGCAACTTGACTGAAGCCAAAGCAGCAGCAGCGCATCGGGCAGCTGGGAGCAACATGTGCACTAGGCCCTCCCACTTAGGTACCAAAGCACATTAAAACATCTGCGCAGCTTTCTGCTTAGTTGCAACAGACTTCATGTAGTTTTCTTGGAACATTTGGGTACTATGGAAACTGACCAGAACAAGAGACATTTTCTGTGCTTGCACACACATATAGGAGGCATATGAGTGAGCACATCTATGTGAGGCACGCATTGGGGCACAGCTTTACCTTGTCTTGGACCATGCTGCATACTTATGCCGAACTGATGATCTGGATGCAGATCATGGATTCTGACTGCAGATGTTAGGAGTGCACCATTCCTAACAGATGTATAATCTGATTAAATATGAAATGCAATGATACTGTCAAAACCTATTAATCACCTTCACAACACATTAATGTACACTTTACTGACAGCTGTGATGATTACACTGTCTTTGCAGGTACTGTTGCTCAAACTTACCCACCCAGTCTCCAAATAGGAAGAGACACATGGTATGCAAAGTACACTTCAAATGCATGGTACAGATATATAAACAATTTCTGTGATGACAGATAACATATTCCTGCAGCTTTTCCTAGGTTCTTTCTAGCTACAAACATGTGTCAGAACATACTTCCATATGTGATATGCTAAGGCCTCCTGCAGAACCAGGGCGAAACTTCTCTTCCACTTTCAGCTGGAAGTGTAGACAGATTGCACATGGTCAATGGCACTGCAGCACACCTCGCTCTGGATGCCACATGAACAGGGGCTGCAATTGTAGGTTGAGAGCTTCAGAAATTAATGCCAAAGGCTAAACCCCATATTCTGGTAACAGAGTCTTTATTTTACAAGATCATTCCATATCTTTTGACCTCCATGGCAAATGCTCATGCCTGGACCCTAAAAAAAAAAAACCATCCAGCATCAGACATGAGCTCAGCATTTACCACTACAAGCACTGATTGAAGACCTTTCCACTTGCTTCTCCATAGTGCCTGTTTAGTTGTTCCACAACTGCCCTTTTCAGACAGGCCCCCATCTCTGAGTTCTGACATATAAACCTAGGATAGTAACTCTGGAGCATCAGGTAAGACCTGCTGTAAGCATAACCCCTTCTGTACCACTTCAGGACCGATCCCTCTGCCTTTGCTAACAGGGCACTGAGTGTTCAGGGCTGCTGGGACCTGCTGGAGAGGAGCACAAGAGGGTACAGGAACCTACAACACAGCTATGTCATTTGAAATGCTCACTCATTTAATGTACGCATCCAAACTTTTGGTTTCTTGCCCCAGGAATTATGCCAGCACCTACTCCCCTGCATCAGGTCCATGGGTCTAAAGGGGCCGGGATGTGAAACAATCTCTCTCACAGCTATCCTGATTTTGGCCTCCTATGCCCTTAATCCACCTGCAATTATTAACCATCCATTGCCAAAATTATCTTCACTTATGCAATAATATATTGGTATGTATTTCCATATACATACAAATATATTCCATATACCTATCCTGTTTAGCTACCCCAAGGAAGAACAACTCTTGTCTACAGGAAAAATATACTGCGGCTTTGTGGAAGAGGTAGCAGTGGCCAGTGTATGTTCACATGGGGAAAAACAGCAAGCTTGGCAAGTTATATTGTAAGGCAGGCCAGTGGTCTCCAGTAGCTACCATACTAGACCATCTGTTAAAGACTATGACAAACAGAAAAGCAAAGAAGATTTACGAAGTCAGAGCAAGTACCATCTAACCCCATATTCTGCAGTAGAAAGCGGCCAGAAATGGATATCTAGGGAACGTTATAAGACCTGAGAAAGCCAGCAGTGAGAATTTTGCAAATACTTTGCAACCTACCTGCAAGTTGTGATTTGCATATGGACTGTGCAAGAGCCAGTGGCTCTGCATTTAATAACCTGCAACACCTTCTTATTCCATTAAATTGCCCATTCGTACTTGCAGTCCATATAAACTGTTAACATCTGCAGGATTCTGCAGCAAGTAAATCAGCAAGGGAGCTACCTGTTGTGTGATAAATTACCTACTTTATTTGTTTGAACACCTACTTGCCACCTGCTAGGTCACCACTAACTCCAGTGCTACAACAGGCAAACATCTACCCCTATTTCCATTCACCCTGTCTGGGATTGTATAAACCTCTGTCATATCCTCCAATCCCTTTCTTTTTTTTTTATTTCCCCCTATGCTGAATAGTTCTAGTCTACTTAGTTATTTCTCATATAGAAACTATTTCATCATCCTCACTGGCCCTGTCTTCACTGTTTCTCCCTACCTCCATCTTTTCCTTGGTCAGCTATCTTGCCTATCTAGACCTTCCTTCTGCAATTTACAGGATTAAATAGAGAATAAGTTAGGGACTAACAGTTTCAGAGGGAACTAAGCTTGGCACAGCTGTCCACGATGTCTGTTACCAAAAGGAATATGGTTTATATTAAACTTTTCAAAGCAGGGGCTCATTTACTATGTAAACTATGTTAATTCAGTGGGGCCTTACCTTTCCTAGGACACATGGGTGTTACTCAAGCAATAGTTTCAACAGGCAAAACATGGCTGGAAATATATTTTAAGGAAAAAAAAATGGTAATTGCAGGCCTACAAGCATGCCAGAATGAGCCTTACAGAGAATTAGTACGATGTTTGTGAAGGGAAGTAAACTGAATTGTATGAATGACATGGGGGTACAGCCATTTGCCATTGAGACAAGTCTCAGATTAGCAGAAGCATTTATACAGAACAGTACCTGCATGTAGGCCCATATATATAATAAAGAGATCACACAGCAGCATGTGCAAACTGAGCAACTTTTACAGAGTGAAGGTCAGAAAAAAAAAGGTTGTTATAATGCAAGTATCTTCCTGCACTGGCTCTTAGTGGGAGAACTTGGAGGCTGGAGAGAGACAGCTGATTTGGAGAGGCCTTTTAGATAGACATTTGTGCAGACGGAGTAACTGAATCAATGTGAACCCAGTTAGTTATATGGATTTATACAAGACTACCATTAAAGTGAAAACTAGAGACTGGGACACTAAGGACACAATTCCATCCCCACAATCTCTTCGCAGCTCTTCAACTCTTCAGCTGAGTACTACTCTTAAACAGGGCTGCAGGAAAAGCAAGTTTGGCCTCTCTCAGTTTTGGAGCTACTGGCTACTAGGAAACACATGTCTGTCTGTCTGGATAGGTAGTCAACTGTCCTCTGCCTCTCCAGGAGATGGGAAGGGGAATGTCCTAGCCTGGGGAAAAGGAGACTGAGAGGGGATCTTATCAACATGTACAAATACCTGAGGGGAGAATGTAAAGAGGATGGGGCCAAACTCTTCTCAGTGATGGCCAATGACAAGACAGGGGCTAATGGCTACAGATAAAACACAGAAACCTCCACCCCCATGTGAGGAAGAACAACTTTCCCGTGAGGGTGACAGAGCCCTGGAACAGGCTGCTTGGAGAGGTTGTGGAGTCTTCTCCGGCGATCTTTCAAACCTGCCTGCATGCCAGGGGGTTGGACTATCTAGATGATTTCAAGAGGCCCTTCTGAACCTCAACCGTTCTGTGATTCTGGACTCAGGTCCTTAAGAACTGCAGCATTAAAATCAAGACTGGTTCATTGTGCACTGCAAAAGGCGGTAAGACTTAGACAGGTGTAAGGACTTACCATGATCCCACACACTTCCCCTCTGCATTCTGCCTTCAGGATTTCACCTGATTTTCATGATATCCCCAGCAGCACCTGTAAAATACCTCATCTTGAAGTGCTGGAAGCACAAGCCTAGAGGAGGAGGACAAGCTTTCTGTAACATTGCTCTAGTGACTGTGTGACTGGGTTAGAGAAGTACCTTATGGAGTTCCGAAAGTCAAGGTTCAGCTTGTTAGCTCAGTGCAGGGCCAGTCCAGATTACTTAACCAAAGCACAGCCCTGCAGAGTAATACACGTATAGCCAAGACAAAACGCTGGAGAGTTAACAGGTGCTCTTCCTCCAGATATGGGAAGGAAGAGGAGTCACTATCTTTGACTGAGATAGAGGGAAAGCACTATTACCTGTGTGTGCACACACTCTCTTATATTAGGTAACTATTTAAGCACTGATTAACTCACCAACAGCACACTGTAGCAGGCAACTCGCAACACCAACGCCTGTCACTCTACAGGGATCTGATGAAATTTCTTTTTTAATGCTGTGATACTTAGCAGAATGCTTGATATTTTTATTTTCTCAAAAGAAAAAAGAGAAAAAACGCAGGTGTCCTACGGCTGATTCTGTACAGCCCCATATATAGCCTAGTTTCTAGGCAGCAGTCACCTGGTTCTTTAATACTGCTACACCAGCTGGCACCTAACACAGGAATGCTTTGTCTGGACTATTTGCAGAAATTGCTTACAGGAGATTGACTTAAGGTTGCAACTTCAGCTGCAGAAATATTTGCAAGGATGAAATGATAATATCCTAAACAGGCTCAAATATTCATCTCTTGATATTTCCTGTTGTTGAACACAAGTCCGTGTTCAAAACCAGTGCAACAATCCCAAACTGCTTATGATTAAATATAGCTTGCATGCCTTGCTAACATGACATTACAGCACTCGGCATTTGCAAGCTGAAACTCTCCTGAAAAAGAGTTTGTAGAAGCTCACACCAATTTTTGATGCTGGGTACAGAGGCAGACATCCTAAAACATGCAGATAGAACCAGAAATGCAGCAGCATTGGTGGAATTCTGAGAAAACTGAGGTGTCTAGATGTAAACCAAGTTAGCTAGATGGTAAATTGTAGTACAACCCTGTTTTATGCAGAAAAGGAAAGCAAGAAAATAATTTTCTTGCAGTGTGAGAAGTTAGGACAGGAATTTGCAACTTCCTGATCTCCATCCCAAAACGCCTGCAAAGTCAATAAGAAATTACTATAACAGGGGAAGACTGGTACTTTTTTAGACTTCAAATCAGGCAGTGCTATTCTTTGGTTGTATGGATTTTTAAAAGAATTTTTGCTGAATGTTCAGTGTCAAGACATATTCAAGTTTCAATATATGCACATTCCTTCTCATTTATCCTCACCTTTCTAGGAGTACAAAAGCTCTCTGCTATACGAAGTATGGAAACATCCTATGATACAGGAATACAGATTTCTCCACAAGCCACTGGAGTCTCAGAAAAGACCAGAGGAAACATCTTTATCTTGTAAGCCTCTTGCCTTCCCTCCACAGTTGTGCAAAAGACAGCCAGAAATATACTATTATTACAGAAGCAGCGTTGTCCTGAACTAGCACAGTTCAGGACAAAGGCACTGGCTCAAGCGAGGCATGTGGACTGACCTAAGCTTGACAGACATTCTGGGGATATCTTCAGCAGTCCAAAGGTCTGAAGGGGAAGATCACAGTAAAGAGATTATCAACAAACCCAGCAATAATGCACCACCTCCCACTCTTCTACTTTATGTAAACAAACAAACAAAAAAAAAATCCAAGAGTTTTTTTCTTCCCCTGTCAAAGGTTTTCTGATTCCACCTCACCTATTTGATACACTTCGACTAGATCTTATACCCAGTGCCAGAGTGGCACATAACTATAGCTCTTTCACACTGAAATAATATATAAGCTCCCAGCGTCTTTAGCAGAAATGCCCAATCTGTTCAGCACAGGACTTATAACACTTGCAGTCTGTGCAGGATCCATGTCCTTATGAGCCTCAGTGCCCAGCTAAGAGATGACTCTGACTCACTGCTTTGGGGTAGGGTGACTCACCCAGCTTCCAAGTGACTCATTCTGCAGGCAGAAATAAATCCCTCACGGATTTCACACTAACATAAGCCTTTAGCAGCTGTATCCAGTCCTAATATCTCATGAGCTCAAAGTGACCACTTGGATAGTTTGATTTTCATTAACCCTTTTCACCCATACTAGCAAGCACCTCTTCACAGAACACTGAGGGTCAAGGAATTTAAGGCAAATAAAGTCAGCTTAATTATTTCCCATTAAGACAACAAATTATTGGTTACAAATGGAAATCTCATAGAAATGAGAGTTTCCTAGGCACTTCCTAGGACTTACTGTGCCCTACCACAGAGAGAAGGGCTAGAAGAAAAGCAGGAAGCAGAATTACAGTTTGCAGCTCTGATCTGCCTTGTAAAAAGCCTCCTCCAGTGCAGGAGAGTGTTGCAATCTCTGCTGAGCTCTACACAGAGGGGAGCAAGTAGGAAAATGATGGTTTTCCCCTTGCTCCCTAAAGGGTACATTCTCCTCACCCATAAAAATGCTATATGGACCAATCAAGTCCATATCAATCAATCTGGAAGTCTTTGCACCTTGAGGGCAGGGAAGCAGAGGAAGGAGAAAAAAAGAACCTAATGTGCTTATATAACGATCTCCACTGGAAACATTTTTCTGATCACCGTTTAAGAAAACTGCCCTTTGATCAACTTGCAGCAAGCTGAGGAAGGACAAAGGTGCTGCAACAGTGACAAGAGCACAGCTGGTCCAGCACAGCCCTTCTCTTCCACCTCCACCAAGCCTTATTTGCCTGTGAAGAGGATCCCACATTTAGACTGCCCATCAAATCCCAGGGCACAGGCTAGCTATTTGATAAAAAAATGTTTTATTTGTTGGGGTTGAAAATACCACTTAAAACATTTTAGGGGCTCTGTGAACCACCCTGATGCAGAGTAGGAGAGAAAAAAAATCATTCCTTATTATTCACTCCATATCAAGATGAAGGCAAGTAAGGTTTATAACAGCAGCTATCTTCCAAATATGAAAATCTACACAGAACTGACACAAGAAAACAAATCCTCCACACCATAATCAGCTCTCACGTGCAATAGTTAAAATTTGCTTAAAAGTGGGGCAAGAGTTTGAGCAAAATGTGCCAAATATTGGCGTTGGCAGCACACAGTTACTGAAATAACAGTGCATAAGCAGGAGAATTACTCATAGACTATAAAACGGCTTAAATTTTCATTATTCAGAGTTTGCCGAAATGCGCAGCTTGCAGACGAGAAGCCAGGCTGTTGAGATGTGCGACAATAGTCAGGAGTGTTGTCTGTATTTCAGAGACAACACGCTGTCCCCTTCAATAGCATCAGCTCTACATCTCCATAAAATCACTTTAGTTTAAAATTAGAACAGAAACCTGTGGCCAGAAAGTCTTAACACTTCAGCAGCACTTAAACAGTCAACATTTGGGGGAAAAAAAATGATCAGGTGATCCACAGTGCATGCACTTTGCTAGCTGTCAGGAGGTTAATGGTGTGCCTCAAGCACAAGGCTAAATTAGGATGTGAACACCTTAATCTACAGTTGCAAATGCTGACAGCAATGGCACTTCATCAACTATTTTTGCAGTCTTATTTGCTGCCTATCTCCCTGATTTCTCAAGCCCGTGCCACCAACCCTCCCTCATCTCCACATAAATTAGCTAAATGACCTCTTGTAGCCTGCTTGAAATGAAAATTGTCATCTGAAGGAGAAAATAGCTGTTCTGAATGTTTGCAAGGAGTGGAGAGGGTGGTGGAGATTGTGAGCTTTCCTGCAATAGAAAAACCTCAGAAATTAATCCATCAGAAATTAGTTTTACCTGATATTCAGAGCTAAAAAGTGAATAATCCTGCCAGGAAAAACATTAATATTCCTTCTTACTGTTTGAACTTTATTTTTTTAGGTCTGTAATGCAGTAAAAACCTACAGAATCTTGATAATGAAAAAACATTGCTATGGCGGAGTCAGTATCTTTGTTACACGCGCCTTATAACATGGACATAGTATGTGCCATGCCCCTGAAGAAAACTGGTGGAGAGAGGTGTCTGAGAGGCCACTCTGCACGCACTGATATCATGCTCTTAAGAGCTTTATTCCAAGAATGCATTAAGCTGAAGGCTGAATGGCAAATAGAATCAACCTCTGTAGTGGTTTTCTGGGGGAAGAAAAGATACCAAAATTGGAAAAAATAAAAATTAAAATATTGGCCATGAGCACAATAAGAGCAATTCTCCAATTTCTTATGCATTCATCCCTAAAAGGATTAATGGCAGTGAGAGAGACAAGTCACCATGGATTAACCTGGGAGCATGTTATTTCCTCTAGGGTAAATGCATCTGAACACATACTTATTGCACAACAAATATAAAGCAGCTTTAGCCAAACTGTGGCAAAATCCTCTTCCAGCACTGGAATAAAACATGCAACAATCTGACAATTACCCACCAGAATTTCAATTTTAATGAAAAATGACTTTGTAAATAGAAATCTTCACCAATTGACTTAATTCATTCAAACTATCAATCATAAAAGCACGGACTTCCAGGACAAGTCGGGCCTAGAGACGGAGATCCGTGAAGGTCCAACCTCATGGCCAAAAATAGGGTCTGCTCTGAGGTGGGAGCAGGTTGCTCAGGCCTTGACCTGGTCAGATCTTTTAGAGCCTCAGGAATGGACATTTTCCTGCTTTGGGCAACCTGCTCCCCTGCTCACCTAATCTCATGGGGGAAAACGTTTCTCCTTATATCCAGTCTGAAACTCACTTTCAACTCATGCCTGTTACCTTTCAATCATCTGCTTATTCTTACATCCCCTCATTAGATTATTATACAGATAATCCATTCCCCAAACCCTGATCACTTGGTAAGTCTGATAATTCTACCCCGGACTGAAAAGGAAGTGGAGCAGAAGAGATTTTAAGACACGTTAGCTAATGGATCTTTGAAGAGAATAGAAAGGAATCTTTAGGCAATGGCATATGTGGGAATTTTGTCTCCATCAGAAAGAAACTTCTTTGTGAAAAAAAGAATGATAGCTCAAGGTCGGAAAATGTAAGCTCTCTGCTATTTCAGGGCAAACCACCTCATGATTCTGCAGTCTTCAGGAGCTAATTTTTTCAGGGTAAAATTTGTCCTTTTTAAAGGGCATGTGATGACGCTTTAACACACAAAAGTGAGAACGCAACTTTCATTTGTAAGAAAGCCTAAGAAAGCTTATTTTAGAAAATTTGCACACCCTCAGCCTTCCCAGTATAAAAGCCCACTGCAGATACACATTACACACCACATGAGCGACAAGAAACAAAGATCCCAGCTGCCCTCTATACACATCCCACAGAGATATTCCCTTTGTCACTTCATTTACAGGCAAGATTGTCCACATTATCACAGCAGCTCAAATGCCCATGCCAGCCTTGCGCTGGGTGCCTCAATGGGACAGATAATATACCAGAGTATACAGATGTAAAAACCCTTCTTCAAAGTGCTCACAGTCTAGCTGGGAAAGGCACAGGGAATGGGGAAACTGAGGGGGCACAGCTCGACGCAGAGCAGCAGCCCAGCCAGGCACAGAATTAGTTTTGCTGATGCACAGCACCTTTGGACTGGACTGTGCTGTCGTTCAGCCCTGAAAGCCAAGCTCAGTGCACTACACAGACACTGCATTTCGCTTCCCATCCAGAAGATGAATGATCTTTGGAGAGAAATAAAGGGCAAGATTGTCCTGAAAGTCCGGGGAGAGGACACCCTGCATGCTGGCAAACCAAGCAAATTGTCAAAGCTGTTCCCAAACCTGTTCTTCTTCGGGAGTAAGACTTCTGTAGCCATTACACTGGGACAAATACACAGACTCAAAATGGCTGCACAAAGAAATAAACCCTAAAAACAGGGGCTGTACCATCCTTGAGCCTTGGAAAACTGTCCTATAGATGTAGGACTTCTGGAGCATCTCCCAAAAGGAGACTAGGTCACATAGGTACTCCTGTAATTCCCCTCATGCAGCATTGCTCTAGATAACCCTCTTTGAACAGTAGAGCTGGACTAGACGATCTCCAAAGCTCCCTTCCAAATTCAACAATTCTGTGATATCACCAAGCTGCAATATTCAGGAAACTTAATATTTAGCAGAATAACAGAACACAGGAGCACTGAACAAAGAAAAATACTTGCACGTGTATTTAGAGTCAGAAAGGTCATGTAATACATGCTTCATTTTAGGCTTTTAAATGCTTAAAATTATGCCTGGGTGAAGTTTTTTGGGTTTTGTTTTTTTTTTTTTTTTTCCAAATAGTAATGCTTTTCTGCATTGGGATGAAATCAAACAAGGCTAAAAATATTTTTGCTCTGAGATAACTATAGCTTGACCCAGCAAAGTATTTTTTTGTCATGTGGGAAATTGTACTCTGATGAAAATTTAGCAATGAATTATTTTGGAAGAAGAGATAACTATCCCTTTGTACAGTTGCCACAAGGCTGCTACACTACAGCCTTTCGCACTGAATTTCTGACATCCAGGAGTTCAGCTCGGGTTGCCATGGCCTCAACAACCTCCATTAGCTTCTGGAAATGGGTCATGAGTCAATGAGATCACGGCCTGAAATCCTGCAGGAGACTATAGGAATGTTTGCACCCCATCGATTCCTACCCTCTAATTTCAGTGGGTCAGATGTAACTGCCTCCTGGAAGAATATGAACAACATGCTCCATCACTGCTGCAGACGCTGGTCAGACCCCAAAGTGCCTGAAGACTGACAAAAATCTCATTAGTTTCACACAGTTGCAGCCAAAGGGCAAGGTTTCAGGCAGGTGAAAGATTCAAGTCAGCCTTAAGCAGCAAAGAGTGTTTTATTGACTATTTTCCTCTACAGTGGTCAAGGGGGGTTTATTTATATTTGTTATTCAGAGTGAAAACTACTGGCAAACATCCCACAGCAGGTTTGCCAGGAGTTTTAACTGCAGGAGAAATCCTCATCTTTGGCAATTCCAGACCAACAAGCAGAAGATATAAACAGATAACTTTTGTTATTACAACAGAAGGGTTTTTCCAGAGCAGTTGTTAATCCATTTGGGAAATACTACTTGATACTCTGTAATCCCTCTGCACCTATCATTTCTGTTCATTGGGTCCATGAGTATATTCAAAGCCGTAACAAATAAAGAAGCCGACATATCCAGGTTTCTAATTGAAGATGGGAGTCAGCTTGACAAAACACCATGTAGCTTTTTCAGTTTAATATCCCCATGTGGATACATTATTTATCTACTATCCATTTCCTGATTTCCTAAGGTCAGTTATCATGCAGATAGCAAAATCCATTCTTCTTTGAGGGGCAGAATTAAAGCAAATGAAAAGTGTCATGTAATTCAGCAGCTAATATACATTTCCCAATACAAAACTCCACATGGTGACAACTAAGATTGCTCAACACACCACGAAGCATTTAAAGTTTAAATATCAAAAACGCTGAACGGAAGCAAACAAGGGCATTTCAAAACAATAAATGCTTTCTGGACTGCATAATCCAACTTAAGCAAAAACTCCAGAAAACATTTACTACCTTCTTCAAATCCCAAATGCCCTAGTACCTAGACACCTAGTATCCAGCGTGCGGCTTGGACACCCTGTCTGCTAAAACCCAGGAGTGACTGTAGATACTTAAGCTTCTACAGCCTGAGAAGCTTACCTACCTCCATCCTAACCTTCCCCAAGGACTCAAAGTAGATGGAGTGGTGCTTTTGCCTTACGAAGGGCCCAGTCTGAGCAGCGTGCTCACAGCACACGCCTTCAGCACAACTGGAACCTCGACAAAATTGAATTTCTGTGCAGACAGCAAGGGTGAGAGCCAGCTTTTGCACAACAGCCAAGTGGGCAACAGCAAGACGAGCGCCAGCTCCTCTTCTGGCAAGGTGGAGGAGATTCAATTTCTTCCTCCCAGGAAGGTGCCTTAACCATTATTCTGGCTAAACCACGGCAAACCCTCACACCATATAGAGAGGCACCAGGAGAAGGATAGAGACAGCATCCTATTGGGGCACTCAGTTGGAGAACAGGACGCCAGGCCTCACCTGCGGCCTGCATCAGGCCTGAGAGGTTTACGTACTCCTTTGGACTTGCTGATGTGCAATACAAACCAAGAGACGCCATCGCACTAATGGCTGAACAGAAGAAAAGCACAGCCATCTCTATGCCACCTCTACAGCACGCCAAACAGAGCATATGTAAAAATTGGCCAGTTGGCCAAAAACAGAAAAATATTATCACAATATATGTTAGAGTAAGTTCATAATATTTATTGCTTTAAAAATTATTAGTTTATATAGCTGGTTTGCTTTTTTATTGAGGGTAAAGAAATAAGTTTTACTTTATCCCTGCTATTGAGGTACAATTGCTAAATGCAGCAATAGGGCACTGCTGAAGACAAATGACTAAGCATGAGGCTTACTCTATAAACCATTAGAATCACCCTTCTAAGATAAAAATGTTTTAAGATCATTTGGGTCTTAAAAATATTAGTCAGTGACTTAAAATATCTTCTCCTTGTCACAATAAGACATACTTCTGCGGCTCAACTGCATCTCCACTAGTTTCATATCTGCAAAATCGGCATGGAGCAGAAAAAGCAGGTTCCATTTTTTGGCATTCAAGGATCTTCCTACTACATGCTCAGCTTTACCTGGAGGCATTTGAGGTCCTGAGGAGCACAGTCAGCTAAAAGAGAGGTATAGCCTACTCACACAAGCAAACTGACTTTCAAAGAGAAAGCCACAGGGCATTCATCATTAAAAACTGAATTAACGATGTATTCTGCATTTCCTGCATAGAAGCTTCTTTGAGAAAGGATTTAAAGAATGCTCTACATCCAGGAGCTCAATAAATCCATTAAAATGTCACAGTGAAACTGGTAAAGTATATCCTGACCCTCAGATTATCATGACACCATACAGGGTCAGGCAAGCCCATGCAGCACTTGCCAACAGCAATACAGTTGAAGATCAGGCTTTGGAGACCTTGATATTTGGATCTTTGCTTAGGTAAAAAAAAAAAAAACAGTTTTGAGTATCAGGCCACGAATCTTGGAAAAAAATAAATCTATTAGGAAAGAAGCATGAAAACCTGAAGAGTAATAAAGAAGCACGTGTGACAAACCATCAAAAGAGACATGAGTCATCAAGCAAGTTAGGTTACCCTGAAAGTGAAGTTCCTATGCCTGGAAAGCTGTGATCCAGGGGCCCTATTTAGAAAGAAGCAAGTGTAACCCATTACTTGCCTCTCTAGGTAGTTCTGGTTGGTGATCCCAGTACACCACCAAGGCAGGCATACAACTGTTCCATCCCCAAGAAGCTCATGCTGCAAATCCCTTGTGCCTGTATCATTTCTAGGTGATGAGCTTTGCCTCCACATGATGCTGAGCTACAGGTCAGGATGAACCTGCACTGCCAGACAGCCATGGCAAATGAACAGTGGGATGGACACAGACAACCAGGGATCAAGTTACTAGAGGTAGCACATTCCTTTCCCTGGCAAAACCAACAACAAAACAAAAAAGCTGTGTCATGAACTGTGAATTCCTCCCAAGGTCCCACACTACCCCCTTACATTGCCTCACCAACAAAAGACTGCAAGGAAACAAAATGTGCCTCACGTCTCAGTAGCTAAATGCCACAGTTTGATTATCCACCCTGTGAAAAGCAGAAAATTCATGAAATACTGTCCTTGGACAATGCTTTGTCTCAGTGTAGTGTATACACCTCTATCCTTAGCAAGAATTTCTGCTTGATAAATGTTGCTGCTCTGATCCATGGCTTTCAGGAACCTGTGCATATTTAGTGCAGAGAAATCTGAATCAGGCCCATATGCTTCTTCTGAAGAACACTTCCATCCTGGGTATACCACAAATTGGAGAAAGCATATTCTTTCTGGTAGGAACGAAGTGTGATGTGATGCACTCTACACTATAAACCTCCCATTTGAAACAAGCCTTAAAAACACCTCCATCAGTACGGCACTGCATTTGATGCATCTTCCATTCACAAGGTGGATTCTCAAACACACCTCAAGCTTCCTCAAGCAACATGCCAGTACCACTTCAGATCTCAGCAGGGAATGGAGGAGGGAAGAAATCCAGGTTTTCTCACCTATCGCAGCATCAGATTCCCACTGTTTGTTCTGGCAGGCGCAGGTTTGAGTCTACCTGCTTTTTCTAAGGCTTCTCCACACAATTTACTTCTTCCCCAAACTAATGCACTCCACACAGCCCTTCCAACCAGCAAGCACTGTGGTTTTAATCTAAATTTTCTGTAGAGGGACACATTATGCAATTGATATTTCTGAGCAGCTCCCCACTGCAGCCCGCAGGGAATTCTGTTTCCAAAAAATCAATGGCCCAACCAAACCTCTGGTTGTCAGGACTTTCTTTTATATACTGTGTTATTACTTCTAAATGAATCCTGGCATTGATCCTTAGAAAATGAATGAAAAAAAAAAAAAGAAGAAAAAGAAAAGTAGAGACAACAAAACACTTGCTTCAGTCAAAATGTTAGTAAAGGCATAGACAATAACATGTATTGTGCTACTGAAATATTAGATGTAGAACCTGATAATGTCATAAAATAGCTTTGCTGTAAGCTTGGCAGGTGTTTGTGGAATCTCTTTACATCATTAGATTATTTACTGTAGAAGTCAAATAGGTGGAGAAGGGCTACCACCATTTTAGAAGTAAAGAACTACAGAAACATGGCCCAAAGGAGGACTTTCAACACTATTTGAAAGCCTTTAGCTGTATCTTCCACACTGAAATGAAAAAGGCACTAGGTCTCCTAAATCCTTTATACACTTTGACAGTCTAACGTATCATGTGCAAAAAATTAGTCTAGTACAGAAGTTTTGCCAATACATACCAGTCTCCATTAACTACAAAAGATCCATTTTTAACTTGTTAAGAAACCTCCCTCCAATCTTTCGAATTTTAATGGAGTTGTGATTAATTACACTAAAGCGGATCTGGCCCAGTCCTTCCAATGCAACACTATCGATTTACTCCTGCAGCACATGTAGCCCACCAGATTTTGACACTGAAATATGATCTCCTTTAATGACACCCTCTTAGTAATATCTTCCAGCTTTCTGTTATTCATTCTGGGATTTAGATTTAATTTGGGTGCTGTTATGTTGCATATACTTTTATTGTGCTCTATTTACAAAATGATTCTAGCAATTAATTACAGTAATGAGATTACGGCTAAAAGACTCACAGAATGCTGATTAGATAATTAATGATTGGTTGATGTTTGTAGCATTTTATTCAATATACAACTATGGGATGGTCTCTCCCCTCTCCTTTTTTGGTCTTTTTGCCAGAGTTCTAATAGGTAATTGAATAAATGATTAGTGGGAAAGCAGATTACATGAATCATATTTAACCCCTTGGCACTTAGACAGCAATCTAGAGTAATATAATGTGAAGAATATTAGAAATCAATTTCTTTGGTATTTTCATTGTAGTAATTACAGGCTGAAAATAGATTCAAATCAGACATTAGTACTAAATTGGCAAATAGGCTGAACCTGAAATACAGCGTCCGTGTGCAGGGGAGTGAGTGATGTCAGATAAGGAGACTCATCTGAGCAGCTTTGTGACAGCAAGGACAGGATTGAGCATTCCATGCGTAATGGAAAGGATATTTTTTCCCCAGAGCTTTCCTTTGGAGTACCTGTGCTTTAATTAACAGAAAAGAACAATTATCAAGAACAGCTATCAGAGCTGACTTCTAACCTTTGGTGTTGCTCATCAAGTGAGATACAGATTAGATCATCACAAAGGAATAGTAAACTACATTTGCATGACACTGCCCTTCAGAGGTCAAGGCCGTGGAGATACCACCTATCATCCTTCTTGCCAGTCTCAAACCATCCTCAAATCCCAGCCTATAATAGAAAAGCCAGAGTCCTTGGACATCTGAATCATTACTTCCCTCCCTCAAGATCTATGCAATTGGTTCACAGGCCCGAGTCTCTAAAATCATTCTGAAGGGGGAGAACCAGCTTGCTCTCAGCCTTTGGGTCTAGAGCCTCCTAGCAGGTGAAAATTTTGCAGTTCACACCTCAACTCTGGGTGTTGAGTAGTTCATCATCTTTCTCACAGTAGTTCAGATGCCGGTTCTCACAGGTAGAAAACATCACATTCATCAGGAGGATACAAAACCAGGAGCTTTTGTGGGGTGCCTTTGACACAGATCACTAACTTACCACTCCTGTAACAACTTCCCAAATTCAAGATGTCAAGTTTGAAACATTTCAGGAGAGCCAATTAACTAATTATTTCACTATTGAGTCAATCAAACCACCCAGATTATGGCAGATGATATGCAAGCCTATTCTAAATAATTCATTAAATGAACGTGAGAATGTAAGATGAATTATCTTGCCTCAGTCTACTACAAAACTACATGAGCCTCTATAGATAAATTCCTACAAACTAGACCTACTCATGTAAGAAGAGATTAAGCTACCATACACCCCATGCACATAACATTTTGATCACTCACCAGTACCTCTCCAAATGATTAGGTGTTTTTTCTGCAGGAAAAGCCAAAGATCTTGTAAGAGGTATTTTTAGAATATTAATTGGAAAACTAGGCAAGATTTACCTTTACTGTCCACCAAAAAAGAAACATTATCAACGGATTATGACATAGCCATGCATTTTAAGGGAAACTACACATTGGGCAGTTTTCCTCTACACGGCCTGTTCACAGACAATATATAAAATGGCTAGGTGTACAGTGATAAACCTCTGGCTAGAACATGACTTCCCAAGAGTCCCATTCAAATCAGGGAAAGAAGGGTCACAGTCTGTTCCGATAATATCATGTTATAGATACTTGCAGTATGTTTAAGATAAGAAACATGATTGCCACTACTATAACATACCCCAGCCATGTTTGAGCAAGAACAAGTGTTTGCTGCTGGCTGGGGTAAACACACTGCAAATCAAGTTGCTTGAGATGTATTCATGTTTGTCACACCAATGTATAGAACCCAACAACCACATCTGTCATTGTCTTTGTTACAATTTTAAGCAAGCAGTATGTATGCTTAAAGGAGGAAAAGCACAGGGAAGCTCTTTTTTATATATATACAAATAAAGAAAAGCCCTGCAGTTGCACTTGTACACCAGTCTGTGGCAGCCTTCAGACTGTTGGCAGCCTGACAGCACTCAAGAACCACTGCAAAGCAGATCTTTTCCACACACGTTTAAATGAGTTGTGCAAATCCCATCCAGGAACTAGACCACTGCAGCTTAGGTCACCTTCTAGCACCAAGGTCTGTACAAACTGCACAGCAGGTCAGAATTCAGTTTAAATCATGTCATTTTGGAGTTCCTAACTACTCATCTCTTACAGCAGCCTCTTGCAGGCTGCAAGGCAAGTGACTGCTGCTTTACAAGAGAGCAGCAAGACTGAGTTTTGGAGCACGCTGGCCGCTCAGGCATGCTATCAATTTTACTAGAGGCAGTGTCAGAAATTACAACAACTTCCTTAAAACTCCTGGTGCGGATACCAACTCCTGTTGCAATACACTAGTGAGAGAGCAAAGCATGAGCTGCCTGGAGTCCAAGTGCTGCTGTACCTTGAGGAGGACCAAGTTTCTCAGCATCTCCAGAAGAGCAGCACTTTCAATCTGCTCTCCTACCCAATGCCATGTAAGGGAGCTCTATGAGCACCACTATGCAGTGGAAACACACCATGGGTTGTTTTCCATCATGTCAATAATTCATTATCAAGCTCCAGGTCCTAATGCAAGTTCTGTTACAGCAGTCTGAGGCAGGCATCAAAACACTCTATACATAGATAATGGGTTGCTTGTATACTTTAAACACTTCATACAATATTTGGGAATAGGGAAGAAAACAAGTTCTATTCTAATTTTCTCTTGTTATCACCTTGCAGAAGAGGCAAGGTTTTATTGCTCCAAACATAGGAAATGAGATAGGTCAGAAAGGGCAGACTTGACTGAGAGCTAACCAAGCTCTTGCTGAAAGTCCCAGCGGACAAAAGTGAAGTTGGAGCCAGTTCTGCACTTGACTCATTTTCCAGCCTTAACTACTTACACCAAGCACTTCAGAATACTGTTGTCCAGGCAGATGTACAGACAGGCTAGGAATCCCTGACAACATGACCCAACGAGATCCATCAAATGACTTCTTATCTCCAACACTGGTTTTCATTCAACTTTCATTTCCTGAGGTCAAAAAACAAATCAAAGTCAATGTGTACTAAATATTCACCTTACTAAGTCCGATTTGTTGTGCTCATTAGTAGCAAACAGTTTGATATAATGAATGATAGCATCTGACATTAAACCTGTTCTGAGCTGCAACTTTTTTTTTTCTTCAAAAAAAAAGGCTAATGATTTGAATTGCATCATGAGCATTTAATTCAGAACAGTTGTCCATTTGGCACTGGCATTTAAGTGAGGTACACTTTTAGGCTGCACTACTTATTCAGCAGTGCCAGGTCTGTTTTACCCAGGTGATAATCACTGGTAGAGAATTAGCCTCTTGGCCAGTAGTTCAGAGACATGAAAAAAAAAGACAAGCTGAGCGCCAGTCTCTCCTCCTGTGGGTTATTAGAAGTGAGATAGCTTTAGCAGATTTGAAACCTCCCTGTTTCTGAAACAGCCAGCTGCGTAGCCCAGAAGCAAGTCATTTGCTGCGAGACAGGTGTGAGCCCAGTTCTTCCACCTTCTGAATGTGCCTTTGAAATGCTACCAAACAGGACATTTATGGTCTAAGGCTGCCGCTGCAGGTGATGCTCTAAATACCCTTTAATTCACCATATGCCCCACTATCTGAAATAAGTGGGTCTTAATCTTATCTGGAAGAAGCCATTCTAACTCCTAGTTAAATTAGTATTTAAATACAGAAAGAAATCAGTCTGCCCTCATTTTGGAAAAAGCTAGGGTCTTTTGGTGAACCACTGGGCACGGACAATAAGAGCATAAAGCAAGGGACACTACTACCAAAAAAACCCCCAAAAAAACAGCCAGCTTCCAGGAAGCCGGGAAAGAATTAATTCCATCTGTACATACATAGATGAACATTCATCACTATCTCCCAAGTAACTGCTCTCCCTAAGCTGCCCAATGCTACATGGCCAAGTATAACATGCCCTTAATGGGCAGTAAAGTGTAACATAAATAGGTAAAGTAGAGCTGAACAGCCAGATTAAATTTAGCAGCGGTACTACAGTTGAGGGAATTTACTCCCCATCCCATTTTTTGATCATTTGGCTGACATATCACTTGCATTTTTTAGCACTGGGTATCTGGGGAGGCAGAAACACTTTCCTCATTCCCTTTATGCACCAGATCTAAACAGAAGATACAAGAGTTAGGTGCTGATCTGCTACAGGTCTGCGAACTGTACACTCACAGGCCATTATATTTTCTACAGACCGTTCCATTCATTATCTTATTTACAGATTGTGGCGACTCCTGTGATGACCAATTCCCAGATTTATTTTTACTAGTTTGAATGAAAAATACCATTCGGATCTTAACAGCATGCTAAGCAAATTGCTTATTTTAAAGATATTTGTTAATAGAGCACAGTTATACTATCAAATACAGTACTAATGTTGGGAGGGAAGAAAGAATAATAGTTCCTAGAACAGTACAAAATAGAGAAGCCATAAAAATCAAGACTGGCCATTACAGCTGCATATTAAAAAAAAAAAATCAATTGAGTATTTTTCATTTCGATTACTTCTGAAAGATACCCTTTGAAATAATCCATATGAAAGGAAGGTTGTGGAAACACCACTGACAAGAAAAGTGAAATAGGTATAGAAAAACTCAGGAGTGAATTTAGTCTCAAGGTTTAAATCCTTCAAAGGGGCTTGGTTTTCCAGCATGAGACGGCACTTTCAGTAAAGTGCAAATTTCTTGAGATGCTGCACATCTCACAACTAGAAGCAAGCAAAATCTCTTTTGATAAGCCCATGATAGCTCTTATTATTGCTTTAAAACCTTTAGATATAAATCAGTTATACAGCCATTTGAAAGCTTCCCAGTAGTCCCCATGAGGAAACCCTTACTTTCAACCTTTTCTTTTAAAATGCCTAAGAAGAAAATAACTATTCAAAATTTTGTGCAAATTACATTCTGTGCCAGTCAGCCCTGTTACTATTAATGCTTATAGATAAGTAGCCAACATTCATTCTTAGCCTAGTGTCACCCATGTATGTCCTATTATAGCAGTGGCAAGGGAAGTAGCTTTGTAAGCCTTGGATATGGCCAAGGAGGACTTTTGCCTGCATGGGACCAGTGAACCCTCAAGAAAATGAGCAAGAGAAGACTCAACAGGTAACAAGGAGGGTGCTAGCATTATTCTGTTTAAAAAGAACGACATATAAAGTCATCTTGTGAGTGGCAGGCCTTGTTTTCCACATTTCCATAGCGAGAATGAGGAAAGGGAGAGTTGGCGTAGAGATAACAAAAGATTTAAACACTGTGTACAGGCCCATAGGTAAGTCTGCAAGCTCCTTTGGCTTTGTGCTCACTGTCTACTTCACATGAAGGGTAGAACTAGACTTCCTCGGTCACATCACAGTGACAGGCAGACCAAAACATTGCCCTGCAGTATGGACAGGAAGTAATTAAAGTTATCCAGCATGTAGCAATACATCAGGTGTTACAGCCAGACCACAAAGCTTCTGCTCTAAATAGCTAAACACAAGTCCAACTTTTACAGGATTTCTTGCATATGCTTGTTTTACCCACCAGAAGCAGCCTCAGTCACATCAGCAGAACTACCCACGCTCCAGAGTAAGCAGAGTGTCTGGGCTCAAAGCAAAAAGAACTTGTTTACAGCATTAGCAACTTCTTAGGGAGGCAGCCTACAGAAAACAAGGCAGACAACATGCACCTAGCAGACAAAGCTGGACTAACCCAACTGATAAAAATAAGTGGGTTTTTTTTTGTTTGTTTTTGTTTTTGGCAAGGAACACCTCAATTTTGAGCACTTCCAACTGTTTTCCTGAAGCAAATATCACGTTGAAGAAAAACAGCAAGCACCCTTTTCTTCATGACTCTTACAGCATTCTGTTACTATCCCAAAAGCCCAACCCAATACCCTAGGAAGAGAAAACTACTACTTACAAGAAACAAATATAGATGATAGAGAGAAGCTCAGGAAGAAGAAAACTGGAGAGCCATTTTTTTTCAAGAATGAAAAGACAGAAGAATCCTTACTTCTTCAGGAAAGGAACAAAGTTTTCTTCAGCTCCTAAAAATCCTTTTTTTTTTTTTTTTCTTTTTTGGTTAAGTTTCTAAGTTGGTCTTTTTTCTAGTGATTTGGGGAAGTTGCTAGATATATTGTCTGGTTAAGTTCAATAGGGGATGGCTTTTCACTCCTTCAATTCTGTTCTTTTTATATTGGTTATTATAGGCTAGTTCATAACACAGAAGGCTAAAGCTGCTCTATTCATCTCATAGAAAGAGTGCTATAGACCTAGAGTTTGCCTAGTGCTATGGCCTTATGGATACCTCACTAAGATATAATGCATCATTAGCAGATGATAGATTGCTGTTATGGGAGATAAGAGACCTCTTTAATTATGGCTTATAAACTTTCAGCTGTTCTATTTACATTCTTTTTTTTCAGCTTATTACTCAGGCTCATAAAGAACTTAAAGACTGTTGACCACTTATTAACCATTCATAAAATTATTATTTTCTCAGGGGTCTGAAATACCGGTTTAAAACAAAGGCAGCAACTGATAATTTTGTTTCCAGATTTAGTCTTTAAAATTTCTGTCTCTTTAATGCATCACATTCTAATAGCTGAGAAACTTAATATTCATGGAGGTTCTAATGCAAGTTGGTATTTTCCAATACAGGGTAATCACGAGACAGGCAAGTATATTGGACGCAGTCCTGAGCCACATGCTGTAGGTGACCCTGCGTGTGCAGGGGGGGTTGGACTAGATGATCTCTAGAGGTCCCTTCCAACCTTAAGCATTCTATGATTCTATGATTTCTAAAAGTTGGTTTAGCTGGCCCTGTGAAAGAGAACTATTCTGAATATAATCAAAGTTGCATGCAAGAGTATAATTTTAGTCTCTTTCTTGCAGGTTTCTGATTCTTTTAGTCTTGATGCTGGTCTTAGCTGCATGCTAATTAGTGTAGAATTTTAATTAGAACTAATTGTAGAATATTTTGGGGCTGTTTTAGCCTCCTGGAAGAATCCTCCTGAATGTCTCCAGAGCAACATAGACAAGTCGCAGACATGACTTGCTGTAAAATCAGCCTTTTTTTTTTGTATTTGTGGTTGGAGAAATTCCTGAAGGGGCTTAAGGTAATAACCTCCTGCTCGAACATTTTGTTTGATGTCTAGTTTGATCAGGGTTGTAAAACAAGCCTAAGTAAAGCACATTGTTTCTGAGTTGCAATATTTCAATTCTTTCATTAAGGTTTCATCAAGCTATGTTTTAACACTCAAGTAGTTTTGGAAAACAGAAATGAAAACTACGGAGACTGGACAGCTCTTGACAGAAGTACTCCACTTCTTGCAGCCTAAAAAATGTGATGTTTTGCCAAATGCAGTACCCCTAATCTGGCGTGTCAGTGGAATGTGATTTCCTGTTTGCTGGAAGCCCATCTTACTCTGAGTAGCTGTAAACAGTGATGCTGATATTTTTATTGGCTAATTTTACAAGCTGGCATCTGCTGCCAGCAGCTTCATGTAAACACACTCCTACCATAGCATCTGTTCTGCGGCATATTGCCTATACTCTGTCTCACATGTGGAGCCAGTGGAGCCAGGGTGATTGGGCTGTGTTTGAAAGAAGGTATGTACACTTAAAAATGAGAGCTGAATAAGGGGCTCACCTGTTCTCCTGGACCTGGATCTTTAGAAATGGACTCCTTGAGTCAATTCAAGAAGGTTTTCTAAATGACCTTCAGGTTTCCACTCAGTGTCCAGCCCTGCTCACCACATGAGCTCTTTCCTTCAGACAAAGACAGGAGATGTATAAAGATGATTGGAACTGTGAACTGCTGTAAAAAATGCAAGATATGTTGAATGGAATGGAAGTTAACTAAGATGACAGGACTGAATTGCTAGCCAAATGTGCTAAAGGGAATATTCATATTATGGACCCTGTATATAAACTAGATGAATACGGGCAGGAAGAGAGACAGACCCCAGTCAAAGCTGGCATGTTGCACAAGGAGCTAGGTATATACACAGAAAGAAACCTCTGGTCTCAAACTTGATCTCAACAAAGAAGGTAAAAGGTAATTATGACCTGCAGTTTTATCTATAGTTTATCAAGATATGTAAGTATAGAAGACTTGGCTAGTTGGCAGCAATGCCACAGAAATTGTCCAGCTCGCTTTGGTGTCAGAACAAAGAAAGAACAGACCGAGGCAAAAAATAAATATTTGTATGAAATGTTCTACTTCATTATATATTCTCATGCCTCCATGCATCTCCTACCACTCCTAGTGTCAAAAACATACTTGCTTTGTTTGGATTTCCAATGTATGTAGAATTTTATTCTGTACTTGTCACCATTAGATTTCATTCCAGAAGAGCACCTAGGATTGATTCAGATTTGTCAAATGCCTGCTCTTGCTTTCCTGGGAATAGATAGGAGGAATGTGCTGGGAAATCCACAAGGATGTATTACTTCAGGACATATATCTAAACAGCCAAACAGGTTTTGTTTGCCTCGTGCCAAGACTATGCTAGAGAAGGAAAAGGCAAAGCAGCTAGACTTGTATTTTTACTGGGTCAGTGTTGATTTTAAAAGTTCATCTGAGATCTTGGATCAACCTTAATAATAGGTCAGTTGCAGCTTGGAGAGAGCTGTATTTCTTTGAAAACATGGAAGCCTCCTCTTCCATGTTCAATAGTTCTTAGTGCCCAAAAGAATCATTTCTATGGCTCATGTAGCTCTCCTGTCAATATCAAAATTTTGTTCCCACTACAGTAGGTTTTTCTGCCTCAAGTAGGGAAAAAAAAAAAAAAAAGAATACTGAGAATGTAGGTACTAATTAAAAGACAAG
>VZSV01000319.1:263303-283052 GCA_013398735.1 Nothocercus julius
AAACCCCTCCTTCTTCCCTGAAATGGAGTATTGAGGGGACAGCAGGATTTAAGTGATTTGGTGCTGTGGCCCAGCAGGGGTTGAACTGGGGCTGTGTGGAGTGAAGAGCAGGATGTTGTGTGTAAGCAGATACGTTATTTCGCTTCTTTGCTGGCTAAAGGGTTAATGATTCCTGGTAGCATGGCTTCTTCCCACGCCAGGAGGCCTTTCCAGCCTTGTGGGCTTCAGCAGCTAGCAGCAGTCATGCATGGTCCTTAAACCTGCGGTTATATCCATGTTAAGACTGGGCAAAATCCTCCTAAAGTGTGCTGCAGCAGAGCTCAGAAAGGGGGCTTTCTCTATGCCCGTGAGTCATGATCAGGATAGAAATGCTTTCCCTTTTTCAGCTCTTGAGTTGGGAATTCATCTTGTTACTACGTGTCTGAGGGGCCATACTGATCTTGCTTTGCAGTGGCAGTAAGTTTACTTTAACATTAAAGAGGTTATTCAATTTTCCTGAGTTGTTTTTCAGAGAAAGATCTAGTCCTTAGCTCCAGGTATGTGCCTTTCGAACATATCAACAAAAGCAGTCAGGTTTTCTTTACAAAAGCCTGTGCTCGTGAGGCATGCCTGCAAAGCTTGCAAGTCTTCTGGCTCTGGATTGATTTCCTGCAGTGCTCTCTACGTTTACTAAAACAGGGTGCATTAGAGGTTTACTTAACATTATATATGACTGTGACACCGACTAGGTCTGATCTACAGAAACAGCCTTTGCTAAATATTCCCTTTTATCATATGGATACTCAAAGGAGTAAGAACTCAGTATGGGAAATGCTGTGAGAGAAATAGTTGAGTCTAATCAGGCAGCTCTGGTAAGCTGTATTGCCCCTTTCTGCAGCGGGAGGCCGTGCCCAGTCTGGGTTCCCTGCAAAGTCATAGCAGGCATAGAAACCACAAAGAACCCCCTGTAAATGCATGATGTTCAGGCTTATTGGGTCTGGCTATGTGAAAAGAGAAACCGCTTCTAACAATATTCATCTAATTGCAAAAGCTCTCTTTAAATTCTTTGGTTTAGCTGGCTTGGTTTCTTCACCAATTATGTCTGATTTTTGTTTGGTTATGATGGCGTTGATTTACTTTTCTCCCACCTTCTTCCTTCTGGGGTTTATTTTTAAGTTCTTTCTTAACAACTTTGAAGTCCCCTTTTCCTTCCAAATGAGAGCACCACATACCTGTTTTGCTTTGATATAATTAGTCCTTCCCAATCTCCTCCACCTCCCATTGATTTCTTTGAACTTCCTGTAGCACAGAACAGGAAGGCCACTCTGGTCCTCTGAGTATTGACTGTGTGCTCTGGCTCATTGCACAGCTCCGTGTTCCGTTTTTTTTCTAGGTTTAGACAGGAAAATAAACATGCACTAAGGAACCTCGTCCTGTGGAGATGTTAGAGGATGCTGGGATCGCTCATAATTCTTTATTCATTGCAGAGGAGGAGAGAGAGCTGGCTCCCTTACTGCACTTGAACTGCGAGCAGAAAAGCAGTTACCTCTGCTGTTGACGGTAGATAAGGACAAATAGTGAAAATTGGGATAAATTGGAAGGGATCATCCTGCTAGTATGCCCTATGTAAGGCATTGATGGCTTTTATTTTTTGATGAGCAGTATTTCTGTTTTTTTTTAATTATTGTTATAATCATTATTATTATTTTTAGGACAGGTGCCTGAGATTGCCTTTTTGAAGTTATAAATAACAGGAGCTTAGATTAGTCAGCATGGTTTGTAAATAGATTCACGTTGCTCTCTGTCAGCCTTCGTTCAGATTGAGATTTTATGCCGGAATCCTGACTCTGCAGCGGAGGCAGTGTTTGCCCTTAGGGCTAGAAATAAAGTAAAAGGGGAGGGATAGAGGGGAATGGAAAGGGAAGGAGGATTCTTGGCACCGTTGAGCTGTGTCATGTAGCTGTGATTATAATTGGCATTTTCAGGGCAGTACTTCTGGCAGCCTGTGTTTTTTTTCCCCGCACCCTCTACCCCCACCCCTGCAAATGCTGCTGCTCAGCTGTGACCAGTATACGAGAGGAAGCAGAGAGGGATACGCTGCAAGAATACAACCCGTACTGCAGCAGGGAGCATAATGGAGGTGAAAGTAATACCTGAGTGGGTTAAAAATGTATACAAATGACTCCTGAAAAACCTGCAATTTGGCCACATTTTTTTATTTAGAGATGCATATGCCTGTGCACACACAGTTTGAGGAGAAACAAGTATGCCACTTTTAACTATTATTATTTAAAATACAGTAATCCAAACTAAGGTGGTATTTTTGATTTTCCAGTAAATACAAAGTCAAGAATTTTAACAGGAATAATTTATGGGGTGGTTCATCAGAGTCAAAATTGGTGGTGGCTTCTGTTTTCCCCTAGGCTTTTTTAGGGTTACATGTAGTACCTGTATATATCTAGACTCTTGTCCTCTTTGACTCTCCCTGCAGTTTTTTTGTGTTTCTGTGTAGTGAACTTTGCATGAATCCCATGGTGATGGGTTTTCTTTTGATCATGCCACCTGTTTCAATATACCAATGATTCGTGCATGTGTGCATGGTATGGCGTAATTATTTTTTCTAAAAAAAACTCGTGCTTTTGTTCTGCAAAGACAGCAATTGTTAATAATGCAGTTGTACAGGATAATTGAGTTACGCTCCGAAGCACTGGTGAATTAATGCTTCAAATCCTGAAGGCCATGGAGCAAGATTGAGGATGCTAGTGTAAAAGGAGGCTTGTAGTACTGTCCTGAGAGTTGCTTTTGGCCTATCAAATACTGTTCAAACTGTTGCATCTACCTGGTACGTTGGTGGCATTATCAGTGATTCTAGGGCTGTANAAAACATGCACTCTACTTTCACAAGGCATTCATAAGGCCTCTTCTGGAGACCACTATCGAAAAACATAGCAAGTAATTCAAGAGAATCCACAGCAGAGTAATTATAATATTGGAGAATGGAGCTGTGTCCACATAAAGAGTAGTGAGAAAAACAACCTCTTTGCCAGGTTTGCAAAGGGTAGGACAGGAAGGCTAGGGCTTCCATTTTGGCCAAGATGATTCAGATTAAAAGTGACGGAAGTACTTTCCACTGATAAAGACAGTGCAGTTTAAGGGCAGATGCCAAGTTTATTTGACAGAAGGTCTCTGAGAACAGGTTAGACAGTCATCTGTGCTCTTCTGGGCAAGCAGGCTTGATCTCCTCTGCAGGAAGAGATGAAATAATCTATTTTGGCCTCTTCCATCTGAGATCCTGCAGAGAGAAAGCTTGTGTTAACTCTGCGTCTGGGGTGCGTCCTCTTTGTGTGGGGGATTTTTGTTTTGTTTGTTTTTTGTTCTTGTTCACAAACAGTCCTTTTACTCAAACACCTACTGTTACAACTCCCTTCTTGTGTGGTGCCCAAAACACAGAGACTGCCAAGACTTTAAGCTCGAGTAGTTCATGCTCTACAAGACTTTTTATTGACTAGCCTCACCATTTTGTTGATATGCTGCATAAAATAAGACCTGTTTCTCATATATAATCATATAATAAATACCATATCTTATTTCCTAACCAAGCATCTGAAGTTGGAACCTCTCTCCATTTGAATGTGCTGTTAAGTTTGCTGTTCCTCCCTTGGTGCATGTGTGAAGAAAGAGTGCCTCTTTCTGCTGTAGTGGGACTCTTGCAATCACTTGCAGTCAAACAATTCACCACTACAAAAAGTTGGTGGCAGTATCTGGCAAGGCATAGTCCATGTTGAAGGAGGAGATCTAAAGTACTCACAGTTCTTAAGAGTCTGTAAAATAATGTATGAGGAGCAGCTGAGGAAGCTGCGATTATTTAGTCTGGAGAAGAGGAGGCTCAGGGGAGACCTTATTGCTCTCTACAGCTACCTGAAGGGAGGTTGTAGGGAGGAGGGGGTCAGTCTCTTTTCCAAAATAACTACTGATAGGACAAGAGGAAATCGCTTCAGGTTGCACCAGAGGAGGTTCACCTCAGACCTTAGGAAAAATTTCTCCACGGAAATAGTGGTGAAGCATTGGAGCAAGCTGCCCAGGGAAGTGATGGAGTCACCATCCCTGGCAGTGTTCAAGAAACGTATGGCACTCAGGGACGTGGTTTAGCAGGTATGGGGGTGATAGGTTTTCGATTGAACTTGATGATCTCAAAGGTCTTTTCTAACCATAATGATTGTACTCAGATGTACTACTCAGATTAAGAGTAAAGTGAATCTTTAACTCTGCTGGAACTATATATTGCTGTCTTGATCTTGAAAATCCAATACAGAAGAAATGAAGGCTGTTCCTTCACTGTATCTTTCTTGTACATGAAGTTGCCAGCATTAGGTTCCTCCATACAGTCTCCTTGAGTAAACTGTCTACTTTCGTGCTATCAAAAAGCCTTTTTTTTTTTTTTTTTTTTTTTTCAGTGTTTTACAAATTAAGTTTGGGGATACAAGAGCTTTGAACAACTTTGTTACTTCTGGGACAATTCCAGAAAGAGTGGTATTCAGCTTAGTAAGTGTGCAATCAGAATGTATAAACTCAAAGCTATTAGAAAGAATATGATTTTTTTTTTTTTTTTGAAAAGTACTGCCATTATAAAATGTGTGTGTTACAGCCCAGGGTCTGTAATATCTGCATTAGGATTTTATTGCCTATGTTGATATATTTTTAGGATGTAGTTATTTCTTCATTGATTTGATGTATATACCACTTGAGTATATATCACTTAATGGCACGACCGCTTTTTATGACTTAAAATATGTTGCCCTTGCTCTTGCTCTGTTAGACTGCATATATTTTTGTTCGGGTTAAGGGTATTTTTTTGGTAACTGTAAATATAAGACTGCAGTCTTGGATTTGATTTATTTGATGTTCTTTTCATAGCAGAAGAAAGTTGGTTTTCTTTTAATTTCATTCTGAAAAGCCATCTCAAAAAGCACAAAATAAAATGAATCTTCAGAAAGGAAAATGGCTAGTAAGTTTTAGCCTGGATGGTGAACATATTTTGAAAGCCAGAACTTTTGAAAGCATGGTATTACAACGGAACCTATTATTTTGTCTTCATAGCTAGTTACTTGTGTATTCCACAGTGAATAAAGAAAACAAAACTTTTTTTTTTGTCTGCAGTGGGCATTTGTCTGGCTTTTTCTTCCATGTAAAGGCCTATCTACCTTCCTTAAAATGAGTAAGAAAATCTCTTTGATTTCTGTATTAATGCAGATTGCAGCTATATGGCTATTCAAGAAATAGTTCAGCAGTTAAGCAGCTAAGACTGCTCAGACAACCTCTACATGTGATAAAAAAGCAAAGGGTGTGGTTCAAATTTGGCCACTGGAAAATAATGCTGGTATTTTGCATGGAAGCTCTCTTTTCCTCAGAATATTTTGTTTGTATGCACCATATTTTCTCCCAGAAAGCTTTTTCGTTTGCAGTGGGGAGGGGGAACACACTGAGCTATATTATTTAGCGTACCAAATCTGTGCTAAAGCAACCAGTAATCATTGGGTCTGTCTCTTTTTCATGTTGAAAAGTATAGTGGCAAAATAGACCTGACCTTCCGTACCAGAAGTATACGTGGCTATAAATACATACCCTCAGGAGCTGTGTATATTCATTGGCTTTTATAAGCTTCCAAATACTATTTAGCATGAACTTTTTGCAAAGAAAAGTGATTTCCCTTCTAACTAGTTTTTAGGCTCTTCCCAACTTGAATGATGAAGCGCCGGTGAAGGAAGCATCTGTGACACCTGGCTATCGGTCATCTCTGCCTTGTCCCTGTGACATTGCATGCTGCCGTGCCACTGTGATTGATTGTCTGTGTCCCACAGGCTGAACAACAAATGTAAAAGAACTGCAGAACATGATGAGACTGTGGCTATTACTGTTCATTCCCTGTCTTGTCAGAGGGTTTAAAAAAAAAAAAAAAAAAAGAAGTCCCTCAAAGGAGAGATAAAAGAGGAAAAAAAGACAGATGCACATGCACACACAAGGCCCCTGCTGCAGTCAGTGAGGAGTTGTAAGCATGTGGGGTAGAGAACGCTCATTTTCCCATGTATAATAGGAAATTGCTGTTCACTTTTTAAATTTTTGAAGTAGTTAAATGAAAAAGCATCCATGGGGCAGTAGTAGTAGAGCATTGCAAGGGAATGAAACTTAGTGTTTTTTTGCTTTCTTCTTCATTCCCTCCCCTCACCTGTTCAGACATGCCTCTGGATGGTCTTAGATAATTGTAAGGATTACTCCAAGGAAAGGTTGCTCTATTGGAGCCAGGTCAGGCCCAGTGAATCAGGAGGAAGTGAGCCGCTTGACAAGAAAAGCAGAGGATGACCCAGGCTCAGTGTTGGTATATCACCAAAGAGAAGGATGAGGAATTGCCTGCTGAGCTGGTCACCCCTGGAACAGCTCCCAGGACAGGGGCAGCAGTGATAAGCAATAAATATTGCTGATGGCCTTTTAAAAAGTGCATCTGTTGGACCAGGCTGTAATACCTTCAGCACAACCCTTTATTTGCCTCCTTACAAAACTTTCCAAGAAGCAAAGTCATATTAGAGACTTGGTTCTTTCCAAAAGCCTCTGATAAGCATTTGACCTTTGCATTCCATCTTGTTTTTCTTTTGTGTTCAATATTCCAGCAAGTGTCAGGCCAGTGCTTTGATTACATCAAGACCTTGATTTAACAAAATATTTGGCAGAGAAGTAAAAGAATGTTCCTTGTATTGTAAACGGAGACATTTAGATTGTTAGAAAAGTTACTTTTTCGAAAGCCTTTTTTTACCCTAAGAGTGTATTTTACTAATTTAGTGTGTATGAACTACCTATATATTGAAACACAGCAAATGCACATTGTGCTATGGATTTTTTTATTGTGCTGGAATAAGCCAGAAGTTTGTGAAGATATTTACTCGCTATGGATAAATTACCTTCCCTCTGATATTTTCCTACAGCATAATAGATGGGAACTTTTGACTTTGAAGAGTGGAGAGGTCTGAGCTCTTCTGCAGAAAAAGTTTTCTTTTGATTTCTGCAAAAGTACTTTGGATCCAGGGACCTGATCCTGGTCTTTGAAAGTCTTCCTGCAGTAGCAGTGTTTCTTCACATAATATTGACAGCCCCATAATGCTATACAGAAGATTCAGTTGACAGAAAAAGATAATGTAGGGTATTTCTTGATATAGTTTGAGATGTTGGTGTATGCTGATCTAAGAGGTATTGTTTGCAGTTCTGTTCCTCTTGTATAGGACGAGCGACTGTCCTTATGGTCTTCTCTTTCAGTTTAGCTACTGCCTTGCCTTGGGTTTTGCTACTAGCTAGATTGGGAACCTATGAGCAAGTTCTGATAGTGTCTCAGAATGAAACTGAGGTGGAAGAGGAGATAAAGTATTTGACTTTTTTTTTTTTTAATGACTATTTTAAGTTGATAAAATAATAAAGTTCATTGGTTTTGCCGTTTGAGTTTCCTTGAAGCATATCTGTTGCTTCTAGCAAGCAGTGTGGAGGGGATAGTGAAATCCTGAGGTCCTAACTGGACGTAGCAGGTGCAAAGCGGGTGGAAAGAGTATGTGGGATTTTATTGCTTTCTGAAACAAGAGAGTGACTTTATGCATATTTAGTTTTTTAGGTGTTTAGAAGAATTAGCACATCTTCCAGAGCTGGCAGTCTTTTCCATCATGACCTTGATTCTTTTGGGGTGTCCCTGCACAGTTGGTCTTGTCGCTGCTTGGTCATCTGCTCACAAACCTCAGAGGGGTTCAGGAATTGGGTTTTCCTCAGGAATTGGGAATATGCTCATTCGAAAATGCCCTGGTTTCAGGCCTCCAAGCTGTTTATGACAGGGCAGATGTTGGAGCTCCTTGCAAGACATAACTTTAAGTGCTGGTATGAATTTTAGGGTATGAACTGCCTGTTCTAGTTGATTGCAATGCAAATGTATAGTAAGCCAGTAAATCGTAGACAGTGCTGTGATTACAAATCATTACAATAATGCAAGATTATTCAGTTTATGTCACAAATCCTTCTAGACTACACAATTAAAGTCGTAACCACAAGTATAATCCTGTGAGATAAAGTCAGTTCATTGCACAAGCTCCTTCTTGTTTTCTGTTTCCTTTATTTTGATGCCAGATTGAATAACTGAATGTTCCTGTGTAATTAACTTTAATGGCAGCATATCTGTTTTTTTTTTTTTTTTTTTTTTTTTTTTTTGTCTGTGCTAATTCTGGATTTTATTTTATATCCTTAAAAATATCGATTTTGATTAGTACAGTATTTAAGCAAAGCCCTAGTGATTTCAGTTCTTGTATTGGGGAAAATAATAGGTATAAACGAAGGAGATTTTAGGAAAGGTTTATCAGGTATGTCCATCACAATAGGCATACTGCCAGATGAAGAGAGTAGAAATGTTTGACAGTCATTGATATTTGCTTTCAGGTGCTTTTAGGTAAGTGAGTTTGAGCAGTTCCGTGCCTCCGTGGGAAGGCTGCTTATTTACAGTTAGGCCGAGTACATCTGCTAAATGCAAGTGGAACAACAAACTTGGTTCAGAAACGCCTTTTTGCGTGGTTTCAGATACTCATCTCCTTTCTTGCCTGTTATTACTTTTAAATCATTGGTCATCATTTTTTTAAATCATTGGTCATCATTACACTTCCTGCTTCCAGTGCAAAAGAAACCTAGGTGGGGTAGGGAACCAGTGCCAGTCATCCAGAGCTTGATGACTCAGTCTGTTGGAGTGATGCTGATAAATACCCAGATTGAGATAATCAAAACCCATCAAGGGATTTGGATGTTGTTCTACTTATTAATTTTAATGATAATTTAATATCTGTGCCCATTACACAGGCTGTAAAGCTCTGCCCGAAGCTTCCTGAGCCCTGTATGTTCAGTTTTAAAATGTTGTTTATTCACAATCTGGCATACTTAGAGGGCTGCCTGATGTGGACAGTTTGTATAGATAGACTGGAGCCATTGTGTCCTTTTGAGTAGCTGTAGCTAAGTCTAGCAGAGCATGTTTCTCAGAGCAATATAAGTGTATTGAACTGGCAAATGTCTTTAGGTCCTAGGGGATTTGGTTATGATGCTGCCTGTATAATGTTTGTGAAAGGGTTCTGTGGGGTAGGTCTTGGAGAAAAAGCAGGGAGTCCCAAATGGGCCTATCTCAGTGTTTCCAGAGCTATTTTGTCCCATGCCTTCTCTCTCCCTTTTCCTCTCAAGTAAATCCTTCTGACTTCTCACTGCTCTAACTGCATGAGTGTAGCATTGCTGCTGACTTGTCCAGTGCTAACGTGGGGCATCTCCCCCACCGCACTGTTCTTGGTTTAATACACAGAAATCCTTGTTCATCTCTCCAGATGTTCATGGGGTCTTTGGCAGAGGCTGAAATCTCTTCTTGTTAAGCTTTTTGTATATACAAGAGACCTTTCCCAGATGAATTCCCTGTGCATCTCTTCCTGCTGTGCAAAGATGTAATATTGTCCCCATTGATTGAGGTTAAAGCAAGCAACTGAGTCTTAGATTAGGTTCTTGTACTGCTGATTTCCAGTCTTTTCTTGAACAGCTGTGAATTAGATTAATTTAGCAAAGTCTTGGACACTACCTTTAAAAACAGTCTGCCTTTGTTTTTAATTTTCTATTTAGTCTTTGCTTTGTGTGTTCTAAAATAAAGCCAAAACCAGGAAATAGTAAAGTAAAATATTTTCATGTACAATGGTATGAATGAAACTGCTGCTGTCAAATTTTCTTCTTGGCTTTGCACATAGTTTTAGATCTTGGAGAACTAAACTTGTTTTCTCTCATGCTGTAGTCTTAATACATAAGTAATCAAAACAAAATTAGGAAAGAAAGTTAGGCAAATATTTCACTGTTCAACTCAGTCCGCTTACATTGTAGATGAACTGGTTCTTCCTGAGTTACAGTTTTCTTGTTCACGGAATAAAACATGCAACAAAAAAAGGCGCAAAATCGTGGTATTTGCTAGTTCTCATTATTTAGGAATAAAAATAGATTTGTGTTTGAGAAAGCTGAAGGTAATGAGCAGGGTCACCTAGATCATTTTCCCCAAGATTGTGTCCAGATGGGTTTTGCATATCCCCAGAGTAGGAGACCCCATGACTTCTATGGGCAATGTGTTTCGGTGCTTTGTCACCCTCAACAGTCGGGAAGTTTTTCCTTATGTGCCAGTGGCACTTCCTGGGTTTCAGTTTGTGCGCATTGCTGCTTGTCCTAATCTTCCTGTTACAGGGATACAGGGATTACAGGGATATCCCTATGCTGTTACAGGGAGCTATATCCCTTTGTAACCTCTGCCAGCAGTTTGCCCTTCTTGTTCTAAGATAAATTTTCTTTCTAGAGTGAATTTGTCAAACTTCAGCTCAAGGCCAATGGATCTTGCTATGTCTTTTCTTGCTAACGTTACATATTATCTACTAGTCATCCTTTAATTCTCCTTCCCACTCACATGCCCTTGATGCTATTGCAGGCTACAGCCATATCTGAAGCTTCACTTTAAGTAGTTTTTATAGTTGTTTCTACTGTAAAGCAGAGTTTGAGCTTGAGTAGCTCTGGTCTCTCCTTTCTGAACTCTTCTCAATTTGTCAGCATCCTTGTTGAAGTGTCAGTGTTTCCAATGACAGTGGCTTTCTGGCGGTGGCCTCAGTCAAGCGTCGCATCCTCTCCATACTCCACTGCATCACCTTTCAATGTCTCTTTCAATTGGCTGTGCAGGGCAAAGAGACCAAAGGGTGAAGGAAATGACCATTGCATTGGAAGCCATGCAGAAATGAGAAGGTGCTTAGTAGTTGCTTGTCTGTACACTGAGACAAGAGGAGATCAGGTGTGATGCTTAATGTGCATATGACTTGCTAGGGCTATGCCAGAGTCTGTAGTTGATTGACCTGGGCACTTTGTTATTTCTGAAGGGGAGTCCGAGGGAGATGGATGTGATACTACATCAGTGCTTTGCAGCCAGTGGCTGCCAGCTATCCATGATGACTCAGTAAGTTGCTAAAAAGTTGCTTGGGCTGTGGCAGATTTTCACCTGTATTTGTGGGGAATTCACTGTGGGATCCAGTCGTCGTTTAGCTAGGAAGAAGTAAATAGCATTAGCAACACTGGATGTGATTGCAGGAGGAGGAAGGAAGTATTATTGTTCAGCATGGCAGGGCTGATGGAATGAACTAGTCAGGACTAGGAAAGATTTCTGGGGTGAAAATCCCAAATCACCCATTTAGCGATGTGGACCTGTACTGTGGCTCCTGGATCTGTGTTTGTAAGCACTTATGTCCTCCCTTTGGAAAGGCCTGTGCAGTTGCCTTCATTTTCCCTGAGAAAAAGCTCTGTAGCTTCTAGTCAGAGCCTGTCTCTCCTAGACTGGGGAAATGTGTTGTCCCAGTGCAAGATCTCGTCGTGTGAAAAGTTCCCCTTGGAGAGGAAAATAAAACCCTGCAGTTCCCTAAAGTTCCAGTAAAGGTAGGGTTCAGTCCCTGCTTGCCACAAGCCATCGTGTGCATAATGTCTACAAAGCAGAGAGTGTCTTGCAGCATCTCGTAGCATCACATTGCTAAGCACAAGAGATGGCAAACTTCCTTCCCTGAATTTTCACCTTTGTGCTTGGGTCTCTGGCCACTTCGATCCACAAAAATATGAAAAATAGCTCTTCTGGATGGGGAGTGGTATGTCCATCTACATGTCAAGCAGTGATTAAACATGTGTAGCTTTTGCAGCAAGCAACAGTCTGGCTCCATAATCTGAGGCTCTTCTCAAGAATTCAGTCTGCATTTCTTTCTTGCAAATGGTTATTTGGTTATTGCTATATAAAAGCCTATTCTCCTGTACCAATGTATTGTAGCAAGGACTCTTCTCCAGGACTGTCAGTGTGAGCTGATAAATTTTCTGGTCAGGCATACAGGGACTGGGTTGAAATGCACCGGGGTCATAAGTTGCAGGGAGTTAATTCCTTTTAACAGTAGTAGACTTTTCTATGTGAGTAGCATCTAAGGAAAGATTTCTGTCTGTGTTGACAGAAATAGCTGAAAGAAACAAATACAGGAATGGAGAGAAGTGTGCAGATCAGGTGAGTGAAATGTAAAACCATGAGGTTGGCCTGGCTTCATTTGATGGTGTCCTGTGTTCCTCGTGAATAGGAGTAACAGTGATTTCTGTAACTGGCTTGCAACTTGAACAGATTTGTAGGATGCAGAGGACAACTCCCTGCTGCAATAAATCTGGACCCCTTACTGTCTGTCTGAATAAATCTTTGCAGCCCACACCTATACTTGTGTGTGAACATGCCACGCAATGTAGTGGGAGGGGTGATAGCTTTAAAATATGAGATAAGCAAGCAGTTTTGTGGGGCTGGGGGTAAGCTACAGAGATGCAACAGCAGGTTCTTGTGTGTGTGTGTGTATCCTTCTGAAGGGTTTATTCTTTTATTTAGCATGAAATTTCTTTCACAGAGTAATGATTTAAGTTTCTTTGTGCACAGTAACTTATGGGCGCAACTTTTCAGTGCCTGAGTACCATTTCTTTGCCATTCTGACTTTAAGTGTTTATGTATTTTAGTAAGACGAGTGGTGTCTGATTAAGTGCATAATCTGCAGAAAGGCTGTTTCCTCTGCTTGTTAGCTCTTTTGGTGAGAATTGGACTTTTTATTTATTTTCTAAAGTTCATCTGTCTGTCTTTCTGTCTGTCCTTCTGTCTGTCTGTCTGTCTTTAAAATTTCAACATTTTATGTGAAACCCACCCAAATCCAGTTGCACCAAGAGGATGTAAGAAACTGAAGCTGAAGAGACATAGGTTGAAAGAAGAAGAGTTTCATGGTTTAACTGAAATAATAATGTAATAATTTGTAACTTCATGTTTAGCTGAAGCAGTCAGTTGGCTTATTTTGTACCATGAAAGCAAGGCCTGGAAGAGGGGGGGGGATAAATAATCAATTTCTGTTGCTGTGTTGAGTAGTGCCTTCCCTCTGGGGCTCTCCCAGAGGTGATTTAAAACCTTTATTTATGCAAAATAGGACCTGGAAAAAGGATGACTGTGCTCAGCAGTGAAATGCTGTTGCTGGAATTCTGCTGTTAAGCTTGTAAGTTACCTGAAACCTGTAGAGCAGTTTACATTCAGTAATGAGACTGCTGTAGCAGTGGCTCTTCCATACACATGTCTGAAGAAGTCCTTGCTCATGGCTTTGAGTGCTCTCCTTCAGAAACTTCTGCATGTTCACCGGACGAAATTTCTAATAATGGAGAATCAACCCCTATGGCAAGTTACTCCTGTCACTGCTTAAAGTAACTAAGCTGTGTCTTCTGTACGAAGTGTTTAACTCAGGTTTTGAGTTCTGGATCTTTTGTTAGACTAAAAGCAAGCTAGTATCAGAAATCTTCTGTTAGATGTTGCAGTAATATTATCAGGTAACACATGGTTTATCTGTTGGTTAGGTAAGTAATCAGAGGTTGTCATGGCTTCTTGTAAAGCAGTTTGCCTGGACTTTGTATTGTGACATCTGCTTGCTGAAGCAGCATTTGTTTTTAAACTGGAGACACCTTGGCTTATTACTTAGCAAGTGATTGTATTTACTTTCTTACCCACTTCAGGCTGATGTTCGTTTGATTCTTTAGAGATTGCCAGACACACCAGAAGGAAAGAGTTGTGTTAGGTTACAGGTCGGAAAAAAATAGCTGATGAAATATGGAACATATTCAGAAATATATCTTTTCTGAAATTTTTATGGTATAGGACATCCATTATAAACAAATGCAGATATCCATGTCTGTTCAATTCCAGATTTTAAGAAACATCAAAGACCAGATTGCACCTCCATCCACTGTATTTACATCAATGTAATTCCAGTATAGTATTTAAATACTAACGTTAGCTTGAAGCAGTGGGAATTAAATCCTATGTAATGAAAAGTAACTAAAAGTTACATTATGTTGTGGAATAATCATAACAAGCATCCACATGTATAATTTATTATCTATAGTGGGTAAGTACTTAACAACAGTCATAAACTGTTCATTCTGTTCATTTTTAGATGTTAGCCTACTGATTCAGACCTTAACTGAAAGTGAATATACAATCAATGTGAGGCTTTTTATGCTGGTTTAATAATGTAGGACTGCTGAGGATCTTTAATTAAATAATTATTCTTTGTTCAATCAGGACAGATTGCTTTACTATAGAGATTGCAGGAAAGAAGGTACAAAATCCATCCTACACAGATCATGTTGTAGCTACTTACCATAATTGTGCGTAAGTGATAGTCTTTGTCTTGCACGAAGAAGCAAGATGATCCCCCAAAACAGCAAAAAAATGTAGTTAGATATTAAAAATGTCAAACCCGATTCTGAAGCAATCAGAGAAGCACGCTCAGAGCCAATTTGACAGTGCTGCGAACAAAGTTAGAGCTGTCTGATAAATGGAAAAAGTGGATTTTCTGAAGGGTTCAGCTTCCAACTGTTTTCCGTGTTTTTGATAGCAGCCGAAAGGTGCTCAGCACTTGGGAAAGTCTGCCTGCCTCATTTAGCTGTCTCCCCAAGAAACAGGTCCCAGCAAATAGGACTTTTGGCTTTCTTACTGGCAGTCTCAGGTAATAAAAGAGGTGGCAAATGGAGCTGTTAGGAGAAGGTGCAATAAACTGCATGGTGTATATGCCTGCTGTGCATGCCACTTGCCGTAAGAGAGTCTGCAGAAGCGCAGCAGCTTTCCCATCCCTGTCTCAGTATATTGGAAGCGCAAGATCTGTTCAATGTAGCGACGCACGAGGCTGCCTTTAGATGGCCCTTGTCGCCACGCAGCGTCATTAATGCAACGCACGACAACTGGACTGAGAGGACTTCTGTGTTTATGAGGGGAATGTAATCATTTAAGCCCGAATAAGCTTCAAAGCTCTAATGCGGCTGTTTGGCCAACAGAAATGAGATGTAAATTTGTGCTGAATAGCCCCTGATTACAGAGAGATGATTAATGCAAGATTTGAAATTGATTTATGGGTCCGGTTGTCAAGGCTGAAGCCACGGATCTCGTATTATCTTTTTGAAAAGCTTCGGGTAGATTAGAGACCAGGGAAAACAAGGGTAAAATAATGCATTTGCTGGAGGGTCTGATCCATTGTATGGGCTTTGTATAATCCAGTCAAATTTGGTGTATGCCCCAGAGGTTAGGTTTTGCCAGAGCAGCACAGGGTTAATTGTATCAGTTTGCCCCAGAACATTAGAAAAAGTAGTCTAAGCAGTCTTCTCTTCATTAAATGCAGTTTTTGGTCAAGTAATTCTTCTCTTTTTCTGCAAACTCCTAAAAGCATTTTCCTACTTTTAGGGAAGTGTAGATAGCTGCTGGGGATGATGAAGATTAATGATGTTGTTTAGTTTTTGCAAAATAAATATTTATTGTTCCTTCTCTTCCCGTGTTAACAGTTTCTCTTCGTACATGCTTTGAAAATAGGCCAAATAGATAGTCTTATCTGAATTGCAGTAGGCAGTTAGAAATCCAAAATAAGTTTTTGTGCATTTAATGTTAGGACACATATCAGAGAAACACGAAATACTTCCTTTCTTGCTCCTTGCTTTTGAAAATTCATCTGTGAACCTCTTGGTGTCTTCAGTTGATAAATAACAGTAACACTATCCCTGAAAATTAAAGAATCCAAGCTTTTAGTTATAAAGCTAAAAATCATCTCATTCTACACTGAGTCCTTTTGAAAATTTGGCTCTGTCAACATTCCAAGTGTTAAACTGTATGGTGTCAACGCTGTTTGCTGTGGCATTTGTTAAATTGTTCTGCAATGACTGTTACATTAAGCTATGAAAAATGATTTAATGGTATTGTGGTTTGGGTTTTTTTTTTTTTTTTTTTTCTTTCCACCTCTTTCATGGTCATTTCAATTGCCTTAGCATCAGCTACTGGACTGTGTCATGTAGTCTCTGGTTAACTCGTAGAAATTTAAAGCTTAAAGGTAAGGGGAGGGCAAGAAGCTGGAGTTGCAAGCAAAACAGTTGCTTTGTTCTGGGAACAGGTCAGTGCAGCCTCTGATTAGGCATGCTGGAGAGGTCCTGGTGCTTCCCCCCCGACTTGTGTTTTTTTAATTTTGTTTACTCCAACCTCCAGCTGAGTTCTCCTTCCATTTGGATTTCGGGCCTGACATCTTTCATTGATCGTTTGCATGATCAAAGTCGGAGCAAAACTTAACCCGCTATTTTCTTTCCACTTTGCATCTTTAACGGTAGCACTAAGAAGTCTAGGTCACTTTTTCCTGATGTCACTTTATTTTTAACAACTTAAGGTACTTTAATTGTGCACTTCCCCAAATGGAGTTGTGCAGTTCTCCAAATGGGTGCTATATTTCATTGTTTGCATTTTTTACAAACATCTTTAAAGGCTTTAATTGCTCTTCTTTCTTACCACCTTGTTCTAGGTGGGACTTGTTTTGACAAATTACTGCTGGTATTTTGAGATGATATCTCTACTTCACAAGCATCTGCATTGTTTCTCATCTTGTCATCTAGAGCAATCCAGGATTGATCAAAAATTTGCATTATATTATACTGAAAATGTTTTACTAGGAAGTCTATTGCAGTGCCTACTGTACAAATAGAAGAGAGAGATGGGGCAGCAAGCTTTACACATGTATTGCAGCTAGAAGGGGGTGCCTATATGTAGGGAGGAATCATTCAAATGGGAAATTCAATTGTTTGAACAAGAACTGATTATTTTAAATTTCTTCTAGTAACTTTGAGCGAGCTTCTGTTACACCTTCACATTTAGTGATGGCGGAGGGGAGCAGTGTTGCCTGGCCTTAGAGGTTTAGCATGAGTCTTTCTCATCTCTCCAAGCAATTTAACTGTGTGAGAATCTCAGCTTTTAGTTATTTGGGAGGAAGGTGGATTTCTAGTGACCCTAATTGTGCACAAAACCTTGAAAGCTTCTTCCAGGTAGAATTTGAGATCTAAAACCAAGACGAAGCATAAAATACCAGGAAAAAAAAATCCACCCAGATATTTAAGTTTTCATTAAAAGGAAAAAAAGATGCAAGTTTTTTTTTAAGCTAATCTTATACTGGCATTTTGTGCTCTGAGTATCAGAGATTGTAGTAGTGGGATGGAGAATGTTTCAACTGTTCGCAGGCTTGGGTAGAGCCACGTTGTAAGAAACAGAAGACTGCAATTCAGTAGGAAAACATGAGAAACATAGCCAAAAGAATGGTATTCTTAGTTGTTTTTATTTTTCCAGTTTGACAGATAGTGGACAATGTGTCAAACCATCAGAAAATATTCTATACCTTCTTTGGAAACTTTGCTATTAAAATTAATTTTATTAGACCAGATTTTTGCCCAAGTAGGGAGTTTGATCACATCCCTGCTACCTTCCGTATTTTGTTTGTTGCTTAACTAGTACCCATAGTGCAAGCATCTTGGACTGCTGCAGTTTTCTTTTGCTCTGTTTCCTGCCCTTAAAATGTGTTCCCCAAATCAAAAGAGCAGGTAGACGCTATGTAGGAATCTCTGCATGTTTTGACTTGTAGAGGTCAGTGTTGGCATTGTGAAAGCAAAGTTCATCTGTACAAGTAACAGCAGCTTTTTGCCTTGGTAACCAAAGTTGAGTTGCGAGAAATGCTTTCGTTGTCATCTTTCTTTCTTTTCTTTTCCTCCTTTATGTTCTTCAGCTACATTCAGGAAGAGAGTTTGTATTTGTGTTTTATCTATATCTGGCAATGACATATACTGGCACCATTTATCCTTTAAGGCTGGAACTGCTTGCCATGTCTCTGCTTTGCTCCTGGCGCTGTTCCTCCATCAGGAGAGCAGACTTGCAAGTTTGTAGTGTTGTGGCTGATTATTACATTTTTATTTTGCTCAAGAGCCATGCACATCACCTAACTGATGTTCAGGTCTCCATCACTTGCTGGGAGTGGGACAGGGGCCCCTGCATCCATCCCTTTTCCTCTTGCAATGGTTGTATCTCATCTCGGGGGCTGTGTTTTTCAGGGACATTGGATATGCCCTCTTGCTGATGCTGATGTTAAAAAAAACAACTGTTTTGCTCCTGCAGATCCCGAGTTTGGCATCACTTTAGGGAAGGGTCCGAATAAGGTGAATGTTGAATTCTTATTTTGCCCTCCTGTTTTGAGTAAGCAAAACCCTTCTTGCTGTTTTTATGAAGTAACCCCTGCCCCTAGCAGGAAGAAAGTTTCTCCTTTAGCCCTACCTCTAGAACTGGAAATCTGAGTCATGCAGTATATCATAGGACTTTGTATAAAGTGTTGATATTGACTGGGGCCGTTGAAGTCATTGAATGTCAGGACCAGTGTGCCTGTAAGCTGTTTTGCAGCAGCTGAGGTGGTGGCACAGTCGCTGCCCCAGCTTTGCAGAAAGCTTCTGCAGTGCATTAGAAAAATGTGTGCGGTGCTCTGCCTGGCTTGCGCTAGAGATTCAGCCTTACGTAAGCTCACTGAAGTCAGTGCAGTAGCATCGAGGAGAGCCTGCTCAGATGTACTTGTTCTTTGCTTTTAATTTGCTAACACCAGAGCAGGTGGGAAGCCAGCAGGCAGCTGAAAGGATGAAGTTGTTGGGTTTTGCGATGGGAGGAGAGCCGCGAAGGGAGGGAAGGAGCAGGCTGCAAGAGGAAGAAGCGCAGGAGGAAACAGGAGTGTTGGAGGTGGGCTCGAGGCTGTTGGTTGGTAGCCAAGTCTTGACACGAGCTGCATAAATGGAAGTGAAAGAGCTGCCCAGGTATTCCTGGGATGAAAGGCAGGCTAAACTGCATGATCAGCATTGGATACTGGGCCACTCTTGTGAGTTTTCTTGTGGGAATTGCATAGCCCTATGTCTTGCTACTCTCTGCACTAGTATGGTCATGTTGGGTTCGATAGCTGTGCCTCAGGGTAAAAAGAATCCTTCTCTGTCCGTGGGCAAAATGTATGGAGCATCTCGGGTGCTTTCACGTGTGTTACCAACGAGTTTGCCGAGACTGGGCCACGCTTGCCTTTGCTGCTAGGGTCCAGTGCTTAGTAATTGGGTAGAATGCCATTTTTTTCCTAAAGAGGAGTCTGCAGACGGGGACAAGCATTGCTGGAAGGCTGAAAATGTTGTTTTGATGTCTTTTCAGATCTTTAACAGTGAATTTTACACTGTGAGCTCTAGCTCTTTGTTAAATATATAAAGAAGCTGACAGAGAAAAAGGTAGGAAAATTAAAGCTATATTGAATATGTGGAGCTGGTGGGTTAACAGGAATGAAGAGGCCGGAGCCACTAGTCAAACTAGTGATAGAGGCAGGGTGGTGCATATATGTGGCCCAGCAGAAAGGAAGACCCAAGGAGGATGGTAGAGGAAACAAAATGATTATCTTTTCCCTGGAGGAAAAAGAAAATACATAAATGCTTTTCCAATTTGCCCTTTTTATGACAGCAGATACCTGACTTGTCATGCAGTGCTGCATAGCCCTGCATTGTGGGGTGGAGAATGAAACAGTGGAGGTGATGGATGGGAAGAGGAGGAGGCTCTGTGTACGAGGGAGTCTGTGAAGTAGCTGGTGGGAAGAGTCAGCCTAAAAATGCATTAGTGGGAGGCAGGGATCCTGCTAGAAAAAGGTTTCTGCTAAGTTCTGGAAACCCCCTTGCTTGATGCTCTTAAGCCTTCCCTAAAATCATAGAATCATAGAATGCTTAAGGTTGGAAGGGACCTCTAGAGATCATCTAGTCCAACCCCCCTGCACACGCAGGGTCACCTACACCATGTGGCACAGGACTGAGTCC
>VZSV01000319.1:291054-332282 GCA_013398735.1 Nothocercus julius
GCATCTCCTGGCATTTCTCTGTGTCTGTTGAGATCCATTCTCTGTATTCAGCCTCACCTTCAGCTCAGTGTGTTTCAGTGAGAAGAAGAAATATGCATTTTCATCACTCCTAAAGCCTCTAGATCCCATGCTGTTGGAGGGGAGGGGCTGTTGGCACATAAATCCAGTGAGACCCTAAAAACAGTTGTAGTGGTGATGTCCCGCGGGTGACTGTGGAGCTGCCGATGTAATTGATTTGCAGAACCTGCTATTTTTGCAGCTGTTTCAGAGCTGAATCACAAATTAATTAAATATTTGCATACCAAAAAAAGGCATTGAAATGGAGCCAAACTCAAAAAAGCAGGTAATGAGTTCAGAAGGTTGTGAGATTCTCCTTTCCAAGAACCTCCGCATGCTGCTGCTTTGGGACATCAAAAGGAATGCAGCCAGTTTTAGCCAGCTGCAAGGTGTGGACAAGATTACAGATGTTAGAGCCAGAAAAAATAATAGGAAAAAAAAAAAAAAAAAAACTCAGGTAAAATCTTGACTTCAGCAATACCTTTGCTGCCTTCTGAGAGAAGAATTTCCAAAGTGTGAGCTGGACAGAGGATGTTTTGGCTCTGCTTTTTACATAGGAATTGCTTGTGAAAGGAATACTTGGATTATTCTTGCAAAACTATTATAGTATGTTCTATCCCTTGTATTCTCTTTAATATTGACATTTTTATTTGATTCCTTTTCTCTTAGTCAGCTTTGAACATACCTCTGTGCATTCACAAACAGTATTTATTTTTGCTGATGGTTCACTCCTGTTCTTGTAATGCAGTCCAGCCAAGAGAATTGATAATTTCTTTTATAGGAAATAAAGGTCTTTGCAAAAACCCACATTCACGACTTTTTACTCAAGATTTAATTAAAACTAATTGACAAAGCTAGCCAAATTTATGTAGATCACAAGTTTACCTGCTGAATCAATTCTCCAATGATTTTCTTGCCGAGCGGTTGGAGGCGAAGTAGAGGCAAAATTTCATCTTCTTCTGAAAGCACTGCAATCAGTGCAGCCATTTGGAGGAACTTTTCCGGAGTGATGATTGCCCTTCCTCCCTACATTGATCGGCTACTGGAAAGGTACTTTTGGGGACAATTTGTTCTCTTCTGGAGCTAGCAGGAGCTGGCTTCCCGAGACAGCGAGCCCCCCTTGGTGGGTAGCAGAAAGCACTGTCTGTGCAGACCTTGGGGGCAACCAAAGGCGATGGCAGTGCCACACTAGACAACTATCTAGTTTCTCCGTGTCTGCAATAGCAGCTTTCCCAGAGGCCTGACTTGTGAATGGAAGGTGTAGCTGATACTGCAGTAAAAATAACTGTGTTTTTACAAACAAAATCCAACATGCGTGGCAACCCCAGGTGGCACGGTGCTGAAGCCCAGCTGTTAACTTCTGCTCCCTTGTTTCTAGGAAATGGAAACACGCCACTGAGCAGAGGACCTTGTTTTGGAGTTTGGGCTTTGACCCCAGGGCAGCCAACACTTCTCTTTTTGCTCCTAAACTAGAAACATAAAGAGGACACAACTCCCTCTAGAGCTTACCTGTGTGCCTTTCCTCTTCCAGTCAGCTCAGTTCTCCCTTTAAACTGCTACAATACTTGATAGACAATGTATTGCTAAATCCTGCCTGTCTTCTGAGAAATTTCCCAGTTGGGACTCAGGTGAATAAGGCAAGCCTACTTTTACCCTTGTCGTAGAGCAGGGAGTGAGCTAAGTCCAGGGATTAAAATAAATAAATAAAAATCTCTTCTTAATTGTTCTACAGGGAGGTAATTAAATGGCAAGAAAAACATTGATGGAAATACTCAGTATATGGAAAATACTGAATTTGGAAATAGTCTTGCCCCTCCAGGGAGTTCTTTGCCCATCATTCGTACTTGAGTATTTTTCCGATTAAAACAAAATTGTCTGGGAGTATATTATAGTAGATGTTTATATAATTACCTGCTAAAGTGCCTAGTTAGTTTTAATTAGGCACAAAACTAACCAACCAGTATCAGAATAGCTGAATTTTTGGCTGCAACGCATATGTTACCTTTTTGAATGTAAAGAAAATGACTGCTGCGTTACAACAAAAGGTAGTTGTAACTGGAGGGGGAATGATTTTATTCTGTAGAGAGGTGTGCATACGTACATTTAGGTATTTTGTTCTGCACCTGAAATGCCCAACAAGAGCACAGAAATAATTTTCAGAGATCGAAACTCTACTGCAGCAGAATTGGTTATTTACCAATTTTTTTTCTTCCCCCCCCCACATCCATCTGCGTTTATTATAACACTTACAGTCTGTGAATGCACCACATATTGTGCTTTGCTAATGAGTTGTAACCTTCTGTACTCCTTTAGTGTGCTCATGACCTCTGATGGCTTTGAAGATCTTGTTCTCATTCTACAGTGATGCTTTTAAGTCATTACTTTGCCTAACTTAACCTTATTGTTCCTTGCAGTGGCTGCTGTGCAGTCACCTTCCAGGAGGGCAATTAAGGAGTACTAAAATACGGAGTGAGCAGCGCAGTTAAAACAGGTGGGAGAAGGCTTTGCAATCAGCTCAACAAGTGTGAATTGCAAAGATCTTATTTGCACCTTGCTCAAAAGATATTTTGGAGCAGGTTTTAGGGTATATTTTTTGATCTGTTCCCAGATAAACTAGCTGATACTTAGTTGAATGCTGATTTTTATTTGTTTCCTTTAACATCCTTGGATATGTGATTCTGTGATGGGATGTCCACTAGTAGCTTAGGGAGTTACTTTTTGAATTATGGAAGAAGTGTTGCGGTGGGAAGTACATTGTAGCCATGCTGCCATTTGGTTCCTTTGATTGCCACATCTTTCTCCGAGTAGTTTGGGAAGAGCTTGCGGTTTTCAGAAACCACAGTCAAGGACTCCAAGCAAGTGCATGTGGATAAAGTATGTGGATACTGGTTGGCAGTATAATAGATTAAATTGTACTGATTTATAATATAGATGTGCCCACCTACCCACACTGTTGCTAGAAGTTGCTGCTGTCATTGGAAAACTGATTAGCCTGCACGCTGGCCGAAGTGACCAAGGGATGATTTGTCTTAAGGCCCCTGCCCAGGGCAGGGTTGTAGTTTTTGGCAGAAGGGTGGCTGCAACTTCCTAAAGTGCCACAGATTTGCCAGAGCTGGTCTGTCAGAACCCTTGTTTCACAAAATAACTCTTAAGTATTAAAATAAAGGGGTAATATTTCATGTTTTGTTCATAATGAAGGTTTTTGGTTTTGTATTTCTCATTTAGGAGCACTTAGCAGGAGTTAATGATGTGTTGACATTTCAGTTATATGCTTTTTTTTATGGCATGCTTTATATCTTGACCATTTTAAGTTGCTTTGGGATAGCATTGAGGTTAACATCCAGATCCACAAAATGAAGCAAGAATTTTGCCTTTTATGTACAGATTTGCAGCTGATATTTTATTTTAGCTGGATAAAATTGTGACCTACATAAGGTAAGTTGCTGAGTAAAATGTAATGTACAGCTTTCCAGAATGAGGTGAATTATATTGTCATATGAACAGAATTTTGCTGGAATTGTGCTCATTTTTAGTAGTGAAGAAATTAATTTGGCATAGTGAAGAAGTTGATTTGGCATAGATATGATATTGACAGAGTATGTGGTTAAGGCTGCACTGAGCTTGATACTGATGTACCTCCATTTTTAGTATCCCTCAGGATGACGATGAAGTTGGTGTTGATACTGAAAGTCACAGAGCAGCACTAGGTGTTATATAACCCGAAACCATGTGCTGAAAATAGATTAAAGACAAAAAAGACCGAAGATGCCAGGCTGTGAATGCCCTTTATTACTCTCATACCTGTTCTACCTTTTATTAAAAAAAACAGCTGAAATTTGAAGAATTGGGATTTAAGATGACAACTTCCTTCCTGCTGTAAATGATGGTAGATAAGGTTAAAAGAAAAGCAAAGTTACCTCCTTGAGAGCAAAGCCAGTGGGAGATGATGAGTGCTGAGCTCCGCTGTCTTGTTTTCCAGCCTGGTGCCTGTACAACCCACCATGCTGGGGATGGTTTCCCTCTCCAGGGGCCAGTGTGGGTGTTGGCATTGTCCTGTTGGGTGGCGAGGCTTAGAGGGGTCTCCTAAGACAAGACCATGTGATGATAAACTTTGAGAGTACTTTGTAAAGCGGCTTAGCTGGCCCTTCAGTTTTGACGCTTTCAGTGTGATGAAAGGAATAGGTAATACAAACCATTAAACATATTCTGTGTCATTGAAATTTTGTGCCTCAAAATTATGTACTGTGCTTCTGAAAATGTTTGGCTTAGAGCTGCGTTTTCTGAACAGGGCTCATGTGGACAAAAGCTTTTGTCGTGTGAAAGCCGTGCAGAGGAATCCGTGTCTGCCTGAAGGCCCCTCTTGCTGCCAAAGCCTCAGTGTTTTTGAAAACTGGACCTTCTGCAGATAAACGACGAAAGCAAAGCCTGCATCAGCAAACTCTCTCCAGTCCCTCTGCATGTCTGTAACTGGTATTACTTAAATAAAGTGAGTGTTCCTAGGGAAGCAATAACAATTTTATTGAACTTCAGAGTCATAGTTAGTCTCCACCGAGTGAAATGGCTGCTTTGTGCATTGTCGTAAGGGTAGCTTTTGCTACAGCACTAATACTCCAAATAATATATTAGATGTCTTGCACATAGTTGGATAGTCTGTCATCCAGTTACAGCAGTGGCAGAGGTCACAGCATTGTGTTCGAAAGCTGCCTGGAAAGGAAGCTTTTTAATTACTGCAGAGCAAATGGAAAAGCTGCTCCCTGAGTGAGTGGGGAATGTGCTAATTTGGTATTTGGTGGAAGCAGCCTGCAGATTGCAGCTTCCCAGCTCTGAGCTGCTTTCCAGATAGCCTGCTACGCAGACAGCGAGAGAGTTGGGGTGCTGGGCTTCAGTACTGGCGGAGCTGGATGACAAGCAGGTTCCTTATTGGTTTGGGAAATACCAGCAGTGACAGGAGCTTGGGATAAGGGCCATCTCTGTATTAGTATAAATCGAAGGCTAATTCCTAATAAAGCAATCATGCTAATTCCTGGGCAAAATCCACAGTGAAGAGGAAATGGGGCATGGTGACGAATGGTGCTGCAGGGTAACAGGGACTGCCACGATGAATCATGAAGTTTGCTGCGGCCCTGTGTTGCTGGGGTTCTTGCTCACAGTTGACTCCTAGCAGACTAAATGTATGATCTCTCCAGGAAAAAAAATGCCTACAGCAAGGTGTCTTCAGAAGGAATTTGAAGCAAAAATGGCCAAAATCTTAGTGGGTACTGTGGCAAAAAAAAGGAGTCGGGAGACCCTCTGCTGCCAAATAGGCTGGTCCTTGGGTCTTATATGTGCATATGAAAGTGCTGGATTGAAGTAGACTCCTTTGGGTAAAGTGTAAATGTGTGGACACTGTTGGGATTTCACTCATTCCGCCTTCAGAGCATGGGGTGGGTGCTCTATTTTTTTTTTTTTCCTTTTTCTCCTCTCTCTGATTAAAGCTTATGATACTGTTCAATACAGTGAACGATTAATAAGAGACACATTCTAGAAGTGAAATGCATGGAAATGGCTACAAATGTCTGCAGGAAAAGGCAGGTATCTTTGTTCTTTTATGAAATAATCTTTCCCTTTCTGCTTTCCTGAACTCCTCAGTCAGGCTCAGATAAAAGCTTTTCTCCCCTTCCCGCGGATGAGGCTCGCCTGTATTATTTATTTATTTTCAAAGACTTTTTAGAAGAGCTTTTACATTACTTTGTTGCTCTCACAGTTCAAGCATGATTTAATATGTCAAAACTAGTTTGTTTAACTGGCCTTGATTGTCTTGCATACTTCCACTAAAACGGGGCAGTCATCTTTCCAGGCACATTGCTGCGCAGCCAGATGAAGTGTTGCAGCTTGCTCTCGTATTGTAACAGCAGTAGATTCCTGTGACAAAGTCGGCAGTGGACAATTTAGCAGTAATGCCAGCAGACATCTTGGTCATAGCGAACTGGGCCCCCATGCACAGCTGCAGGGATGATTTTCTGCTTGAGAAACTTAACTGATCATTCATTTCCAGATTGAGTTTGGCTGTTACCAGAGAGAAGGAAGCCGGCCTGCCCATGCCTATGCTCATGTAGCCTTGCCGAAATAGTACTCGAGTCCCAACTCCAAACTAATACACCTGAGTATGGGTTTCCTGGCAAAAGTTAGCTGACATTTTCCTGTACCTTCTCTGTTCAGTGGGAATTTTACCATTGATTCGGGAGAGAGGAAGATGTTGTTTCCTTATAATACATGCCTGTTAATTAAAACAGTTTCCTGCTCTTGATCCTGTGTAAGGCGTTACACTGACTGCAATTAAAGTACAGGCTCTAGGATAGGAAATTAGTTGATAATTCTCATAACTGAGATTCAACCTATTTCTCCAATAACCGTGTGATTCTGATCTGCTCCAAACCTCCTTAATGCTGAAGAGTCTAGTCTGTCTGTTTATGGTGGTTTTCTCACCTCTTCCAGGGGAACACAGAAAGACACTACTCCATTAAAAAGTCCTAGGGAAGTCGTTTTGACTCACCCTTTGCTCTTATTACAGCTTTATATGCCACGTCAACACTTTGTGCGTCACGGGAAGCACTCCCTAACAGATTCTGCTGCAGAGCTGTGCGCTCATCTATTTTTTGCTCTGCACTTGGCATCTTTGTTGTTGACTCCTTTGGGCTCATGCCTCCCAGCTGTGTTAATAATATGTGCTCAGCATTGAGGTCAGCCATATCCTAGTGCTTTTACACTGGTAAAACCCTGGTGCTATGTGGGGTTTTCACTGTGGTGTGTGGGATGGCTGCCAGCGGGAAATCTGGTGCTTGGGGACAAGGAAAATGAGGGCACGGTTCTGTTATTGACTGAGCTCTGAGCACAGCTAATGGCATTGACAAGGGCTGTGTTATCATGATGGTAAAGGCAGAAAGTCATGCACTGACTCTAAAATGTAGTACACTAAGTACACTGGCCAGGATGGGGGACAGTGCTGGACTCTTCCTTGCTATCAGGTAGAGCCCTCCCATTTGGAGAATGAAAGGGTGCTTGGAGAGAGGGGAGGGGGCAAAAAGCCTGTTTTTTAGTGTTTTGCCCAGAAGACAAAAGACTACACCAGATCTGGCCACAGCACATGAAGCAGTTTGCCAGCGTTACCTGAAACTTCATCCCCTGACTGTGAGTGCCTAATGCTGGTTGGATGTATGCTATAACAAGACCATTTACTGCGAGTCCTGTGCATGACACTTTCTGTATGTGTGTCCTAGCCAAAAGATTTAATCTTGATGGTGTGTGCAAGTTGTTAGCTGTATCCTTTTGTGCACTGTACATATGTTTCAGACCACAGTTCTTCCAGTGCCCTGTGTTTGTTTAATGTCACATGTAATTCTTACAGTCTAACAGCAAAATGAGCATTTTGCAAGAAAGCAAGAGCAGCCTGAATTAGAGTCAGCATTTTCAGATGTAAACAACTGCTTTTAAGTCAGAAGCAGAGAAGCACTAGCTTAGGGTCCTGTCATTCATTTGGAGCGAGCTGGTGAACGAATTTTGCCATTTTGATCAGGAAGAAACCAATGCAGTTGTCAACTGAAGAAAATGGTTTCCTCCTGAGCAAAGCCAAAACCTTGTGCCCCTCAGAATATTGTGCTTCTAACTGCAGGGAAAATTCTGGCTAGAGGTGAAGTAACCGTGGGTTTGCTATTACTTCAGCATCATCCCAATAAATGCACTGACTTCCAAATACCAGCTGAGTTCAGTTCTACTTTGAAGGAGACCCACTAACTCTGCGTGGTGCAAGAAACTCTTGTTTGTGCTATCTGGGGACCAGCTATACTGGATCTCTCTCTGAGGAGGATGGGCTACAAATGTGTAAAGTAATTGATAAGCCTCATCAAAGCTGTTTGCCAGCTTGCTTAATAATCTCTTTTTGATGGTGGTAAGGAGCAGGAGTTTCAGGAGGAGATTTAAGGGGATCTGCAGAGACTGGACAGACCCCCTCGGGAAGTTTCCTGCACAGGTCCAAGTGTGCACTTGAAAGACTGAATATGGCAGGATTAGTATTGTCATGCTTTCTTAAACGCTAGGAGCCCCAGTCTGTGCCTGCCCACACGTTTGTCTGCAGAGGTGGCCAGGAACACAGCAGTGTTAGCAGAGGTGTGACTCTAGAGGTCCTTCCTTGGTGAATTCAGATGCAGGGGTCTATAAGACCTATACACCCTACACTTTTGCCTCGGATCAGTACCAAGGCAGGAGAGGTGGCATAATACGTGCAGCGCTCTCTCAGACCTTCCAGTGCTTACTCAATCTTTTAGTGCCTTGAGAAGCCAGAACTGGAGCAACTGAGGTGCTAGTTGCTTCATGTTCCCCCCACTGCATGCACTGCAGAGGGGGTGCCTTGCACCATGACCTATCTTATTAAGGCAAGATTTGCAAGACCACTAGGGCACTGTTAGAGCCCTCCTTATAGGGGCAGTCATCTCTTAAATGCCTAGGGAAGGGATGATCTCTGCAACAGCCATGCTGCAGATATGTCTGGAGGACTTCTGAGTCTGTAGAGTTGTTGTGGGATTTGATTGAATACGTGTTACTGCTGTCTGCGTGCTGCTGGGCAGATGGGAGGGCTTGTGGAAAGCCAGCTAGACTGTTTGTTTGTGGAGTTCCTTCCACGTTTTGTTGTGTACGTGCATGCAAACAATGCAGGCCGTGCCTATGTAGAGAAACAAGCTCAGTCTCCCAGAAAATTTATCGAGCAGAGGTTTCTGGTTTATCCAATTTTACATGTTGCAAAGCCCGATTTCCAGATACCATTGGGAAAAGTGTTAGGCTGCATTTGGATTAGCCTTATTGTTCCATAGAATCTTACTGGCGTGCAAGGTTAATTAGTACTATAGGCAACATGCATTATTCATCACAGCAATCAGGCTTTTCTACCGTTAAGCTGTTGCATGCTGCAAATCATTGCTCTTCCAATAACAGATCCTTGATATTGTTTACGTATTTAATCCTATCAAATTGTATACATGACGTACAAATTATGTGGGCACTCTGCTGATTGAAAAACACCACTTCAGGGGTCAAAATGGACTGTACCTTCCAGGTTTAAACCCTGGATTACTTATGTCCTTTGGCATAGATGTCTAGGGGCCTGGCAAAATTAGATGACTTTTTTTCTGCCTTTCCTCATTTTGGGTTAGCTGCTCTGATGGCCCAAACTAGGATAGAACCTGTGATACGTTGTTTTACACCAGCAATGGTTTCAGTGCTAATGATCAACAGTATCTCACTGCAGGCATAAAGTGCTAAAATCATGTTGCTACTGTGCGCTGTGATGTCCAGCACGACCTGTGATATTCTGCACAGAGCTCTCGAGCACCTCCTTTCCCTGTGCAAGGGCTGAGGCTGGGGAAGGCACTTGCTAGCAGGGCTCCTTCGACCACAAGGACGAGCTATGAGGTGCCCCGGCTGCTGCTCAGTGCCAGGGCATTACCCCGTGCCAGCCGACTGCACTTGTGCTGTGCAACCATTGCTCGGTGTGCGCAGGGTTTGTCAGCCTTTCTCCTGGCTGTTTCTCAGTTTAGGGGCCAAAGAACCAGAGTTGACAGCAGACAGGAGCAAGTTCACCAGCGAGCAGTCATCTAGTAAGAGGAGTTGTACCATGCTGTGGTGATTCATCTGATCCTTCCTTTCCTTAAAGGCAAGGCACTCTTCCCCCTGAGACCCTGCTAACTTTGCTTGTCTGGTTTTCAGGAGACTGAATCACTCCTGTACCCTGAGATGACATTGCTGCAGGTGTCTTCTCGCTTCAAGATCTTTGGCAATTCCCCAGATCTCATTTGCTCTCCTGAAGAAGGTTTAAGCAGGCACTGGCTTTTTGACATAGTATGGCATAGCCTCCTTGCACAGCATGCCTTGTAAAGTGATGCTGTGCCGCCAGGCTCCGTGGTGGTGACAAGTACTGACATTACTGGAAGATAAATGTGGCAGAAGTTTAGCTGAAATAGCTTACAGTAATGAATCCTCCATCTTATGCCAGCCTTACAGAAATGATGGTGATGAATGTACAAGATTCCTTTGTATTCAAAACTACAAGTAAATATTTTCCACAAAGTGTGACTCATTTCCCTTCTTCCCCCTTTTGCTTTGGGCGTGCATTGTTTTCCCCTCCCAGGTTTCCCTGCAATAGAAATGGATCATTCGGCTTCTGTGACTGCTTCTTGCCTCCTCCTGGCTGTGACAGAGAGGAATTTCAAAGCCGTGATTTCTGCAGATGAATGCGGAATTAATTTTTACAGGTTGCAAAATAAAAAAATTAAAACATACTTTGAAAGCTAGTACCCACGTGTGTCCAGGGCATTTTTAGGGACAGTTTGGGAACAGATTTTCAGTATGAACAGAGATGCAAAAGAAAAGGGGGAATATTACTTGTTGAGAAGTGATTAAACAGCTGCTGTTGGCAGCCCTGCGGTCTTTCATCAGCTGAGCTGAGAGATGGGGATCTTGCTGTCTGCAGTGGAAAAGGCACAGACATGAGGGCAGTCCTTGCCAAGGAAATATCAGCCACTTTTGCTATGCAGGTGGGATTTGTTGTGCCAGTCCTTTCCTGGCCCAAGGTCCATCCTTCCAGTCCCAAGTGGCCTCTGTCAGAGTAGCACCGGGACTGCTGAACTCAAACCAGGGCCTGTGTAGACTGGTGCTTTCCAGTATCGGCCTCTGATCCTTTATCTCTGATGTCAAAAGAGCAATGAAAGGTCTGTGGCTTCCCAATAGCCCTTTTGGGAAAACTTGATGGATACCTTGGGAACAAATGCATAGCCTTCTGGGCAAAGTGACTAGCAAACATATCTAGCCTTTGATTTAATGTACTGGGAATGTCAAGAGGTTCATTATCAATATTATTCTTTTGCCCGGATTTTTACCCACCGTTTCGAACAAATAGTTAAGACACCTTGCAGCAGAGTCTGCAGCCTTCAGTGTCGCACAGAACTGCTTTCAGATTAAAGCATAGAGGTATGTGCTTATTGTTTGCTTAAAAATTGGTTATAGACAGGAGAATATCAAGGAAATCGAGCCTAACTTCTTATTATGCAAATTCTGAAAAGTGAAGTGACTTTGTCAGCATAGTCCTTGAGGCCTCATTAATAACGTAGAAGCTTCAGTGAACGCGCAGCGCTCACATGCTACTTTGATGCATGGTATTAGGGACATAAAGGCAAAGAAATTTGTTCTTTTAAGTTGTCCCAGGGACAAACGAATATATCTTGCAGCAATCAGTGGTGTGTAGATTTAGTATTGTTTTGCAGAGCAGCATGGGTGAAAGTATTAAGCAAAGATCTGCAGCTGCTGTGTCCTTAGTCCATAGATCCTTGAAATAGCTCATGGGGGCAAAAACTAGAATGTGTGGCTGATAAATAATAGAATAGCTTTGCTCCCTCTCCTCCCCCATTTTCTTGGTTGTACATGACATGAAGCATTACTTGGAAGAAGTACTGTGTGTTTTTCCTCCCCTACCCCCCTGCCCCCAGTATACACTGGAATTTAACAAAAGTTGTCATTGTTCCAGAGAAAAGGTACATTTTTGTTGTCATGTTTTGACTTTGAGGTAGTCAACCTAATTGAACTATTAAGTCTGAATGCTGGCAACAAGCCGCTAGATGTGCTGAGGCTGTCGTCTGTCTCCTTCCCGAGGTAAGGTCTGTGTGTGCCTCTGTGTGCCTGTGCTTGAAATAGCAGGAGAAGCCTTGGGATGCCAGGCAGACTCAAGGGAAGGGGGGATGCTTAGGCTGTATCTGTACTAGTAAAGTACAGTGTTGGGAGAGTGCCTGGGCACGGAGGTTTGTAGAGCTACACTGCTAGCTGGGTTTTTAATGGACATGCTAGTGACTCCCCGGACAACTCTGTGGCAGGTGACGTGGGCTACAGACCACCCCCAGCAGGCAGTTTGTGTGTAGCCACCCTGTTTGGGGGAGTAGGAGTCAAAAATGATGAGCATGGGCTGTTTGTGGCATCTTGCTTTGGCTACATGGATAGCCAAAGCTACAGCCTGCAGCGTGGGGTCACTTATCCTTGAAAAGCGTGCTGCATGCTCTCCTGGCTGGGAGGTCTATCCCAAAGAGTAACTGCTCTGGATAGAGCCAGGATTGGGACAGGGTATGGAAGCCAAACAGCTGGTTTCATGTTCAGCAGGCATTGTGGAGATTTTTTTTTTTCCTGGTACTTTTGTATGTGTTATATAGAGACTTACTAAAAAAGAGTATGGTGTCTGCACTAGGTGAGACGAACATGACTTCCTGATGACCGCATAATTTCAGGTTTATCCTTTGCCTGGGGATTTCAGTGCTGGCTCTTGAAATTCAGATTGGTTTTCAGTAGAGGGAGAACGTTACAATCTCCTATATGTTTTAAAAACATTGTCCTTAAAATTAGCTTCCAAATTTGCATTTTTCAGTGAAAATAAAACAGCCTTTTGAAAGTGGTTTGTTTAGGTATTGTAAAAGGTAATAAATAAAGGAAATATATAGCTTACTCATTTTTTAAAGTATCAGCAACACAAAAGGTCATAGCAATAGCACATGGGCATCATTGCCTTTCCAAAGCTTTGCTCCAACTCCTCTTGAGACTTCTGCAGCTGCTTGTAAGGGGGGGTAGAAGAAAGGACTGAGTGCTGAATTTAAGCTACTGCTCCTCTACTTCCCGTGTTTGGGCTCAAATTCCCAGGGCTTTTGTCATGGGAGCAAATACTGTTTTGCGCAGGTGATCTCATTATCCTTATTTTACTGATGAGGAAGCGAAGCAGAAAAAATTGCCAAAATCATGTAGCCATCTAGTGGAAAATCGGGACTTCTCAGCGCTGTGATCTCTCTAAGCTGTGAATCCACTTATATACATACAGTGAATGTTTTATCTTCCCATTAGTGAGTGTACACATGTAGCAGATATATTTTAGTTGATAAGTGACTCACTGCCCTGACAATAAATGGTTTCAATGCTTGATTTGCAGTTGTGCTTCCCACATGTTTACTTTAGACGGGATTTCTACTGTAGCTCAAACATCCTAATACATTTTGTAATGCACATTCTCACTACAGTATGCTTTTCAGATAGGTTAAGAAAGCTGGAGACAGAGCAACATAACTTTGTGGCGTGAATACTTCTCTTGTCTTAGGCTGTTGGAGGATGTTTAACAGATGTTATAAATTCCACTGCAAAGTATACATTACTGAGCTCTTTGTATCTTCAGCTTTTAGAAAGGGCTAGAGAAAGGCTTGCTACCTTTTGCAACCTGTTCTCTTCTGCTGAAGAGACTCTAAATAGGTATTACAACACTTATTTAAAATAGCATGCTACTGTAAATGGTGTTACTACATGTTTAAATATCTGCCCCTTTAAAAGGAATGCAAGTGGATCAGTGCCTGACAAAGCAATATGCCTCTGTTTTGTATCCTGTGGCAACATGACTTGATCTTTTCCTGTAAGGTAATAACAAAACCAAAAGCTCTTACCGACTTCATGCAAAATTGGCAATCTACTGTTTAGACAAAACCCTTCAGACTTGCAGTTTCATCAGTGAAAAGACTAGTAAGCCAAACCGTAGAACAAGTGCAATTTTCCAGTAGCTGGTGATTAACTAGTGATTAGAAGTGAAGCCTTCCATGAGCTCTCTGTTCAAGTTCCATCAGTTAAACCACTTTATAATATAATGCTAGCAAGATATTTCACTGTATCTGAAGAAGCAAGTGAATAATAAAATATATATGCTATAATTCCCGTGTGCTGGTGACTTTCTTTAATTTATCAAGCTTGCTGGTGTGTCTTTTGAAATTTTCTCCGGAGTGATGACTAGTTCTTTAATTACACTTAGAGCTGTATTGTTGTTGTTTGAAACTACAGATTGAATTTAGTAATGGAAGTGTCATTAATCTGGTGAAATAAAAATGTCTAGTTTTTTAATAAGGTCTCCATTTAGTGGTTTTAAAGACTCTGAAGAGATTTAGTGCTAAAACAGTTGGTATAAATCTCTTCCACTCCTCTGTAATCGTCCCTCTCAAGTCTGTACCTCTTTTCAAGAGACCTTGGCTCACTCTAATTTGAAAACTGTTTACTGCCTGCAGGAATTTGATGGCCTCTTACTTTTATTGGTAAATGTTATTAACATCAGATACGACCAGGAAACTGAAGTGGCAGAGTTTATATATAACAATAATTGTCCCTTTTATTTTTTTTCCCTAAAGTGGTACCACAGAAAGGCCCCAGTCAAGAGCTGGGCGCCGTTGTGTACGGATGCTGGGGAACAGCAGAAGTAAAGCCTGTCCAAACAATTGAGTCTTACTGAATTTTAGACGATTCCTGTGAATTTTCCTACTCTCTGTTTTAGGACTGTGTAACACAGTCTTGCTTTTTTGACCCTATAAACTGAGGTATATCCATCCAGTACTTCATCTTGCTGATTAGTGCAAGGTATTGAAAGATTAAATCCAGTGGTACTGTATGGGTGCCTGGGCTTTGCACGGTGAAGTTTCATACAGTGCTAAATAGAGTGGAAATGCACAGTTGTTTCCATGATTATATTTGCTATGGTTTATTCCTGAATGGACTCCAGTCTTTTTCATGCCATTTAATTTCCCCCCCCCCTTTTTTTTTTTTTTTCTTGCCAGAATGCTTTTCATAGCAAATTGTCAAATTGGTTTGGTTTAGATGAGGACACAAATGGATTACTTGAGTTGTGTATTGATTTAGAAACGCAAAACAGGCACTGGATTGGCATTGCTTTTTATAGAAACATGTGTGGGTTCTTCATTAAACTTATGCTCACTGAGGCAAACTTCATTTCGGACCTTTTTCAAAACATCATTGATGCCAGTGCTGAGTGCATCCAAATTAGCTCCCTTTTACATTCTGTTTTCCGCTATAAAACACAGAAAAGCGGAGAAAACCTTGCCCGGTCAAAAACTCAGAAGCTCCCTGTACCACAGTGCGTGTATTTAGCCATCTTAATAGTAAATATTGCAGTTAAGAGGGAATGATATTCACTAGGGAGCTGAATCACTGCAGTCAGTTTAGAACAACAAAGAGCGGAAACTGTACCAGCCTTAAAGATGAATCGGTGCTGCGGTGATTAAAAAGCTATATATTTCCCCAGTTCCGAGTAGGAGCTGGCATTGTTTTCCCTTGAGTTTTTCGGAAGTCTGTAAATAAAAATGCCTCCCTTTTCCTTGGGGAGCAGCTTAAGGTCTGAGAGCATCATTTGCCATCACCTGCTCCTCATTAGCCGGTGGCTGGCAGAGGGGCGAACGTGAGCGCTCAGTTTCGACGCTGGCACCTTTCCTCAGCTGAGGCACCTCTTGTCTTCTCGGGGCTCGGTGACCCGCTGACACTGAGTTTAGAGAAGTGTAAGCAAATCCAGTGTCGCAGAGCAGGGCAGAGAGGCTGCCTGTTTGCTAGCACAGTGCTGGTGGAGGCCGGATGCTCCTGGGTACTGCGGCGCGCTTAATGAGCACTGCTGCTTTTCTTTTCTTGAGATGTGAGCGGCTTGGCAAGCAGTCCAGGGAAGACAAGGGGCAGCTCATGAGCCCAGCCGCTTTCCTGCTTTTTAATTATTACTGTTCCAAATCCCTTTCAGTATTCACAGCTCAATTTATGTGCTAATTGGGCCTTCTAATGATCAAAAGATAGAGACTACCAGTGTGTATATGGCGGGGGGGGAAGCATTTTTCTGGAAGTGCTGCTGTACAGCCACCATGAAATATCTATGGCAAATTTTTTGTTGCCTTATGTCTCTCAATTGGCATCAAGCGACCTGCGTGGGGTGGCCCCCAGGGTAAGGACCACTTGGGGAGCAGAAACGGTGCTGGAAGAGCAGTTATAGAGGAGCATCATGCTGCCGGAGCAGGGGAAGCTGCTGAGGCTTGACGGGAGACAAGTACTCTGTCTGCAAGGCGGCTGCGGCCGGGGACGATGTGCAAGCTTGCGGCTCCTGCTGCAGAGGGGTGGCTGAGGAGCACACCAGCTTGAACACAAGGTGATGCAAACCAGCCCCAGCTCCCCCTCCACGTACAAAAACAGGGTTCGCCACCTCCCCAGGTTTCCTTGTCCGGCCTCAGATCGGATCCAGGATGGAAGAGATGAAGATGGAAGAGAGTTGCCTTGCAGCAACTGCCTTCTTTTCCTGCTGTATCAAAGGCGAAGATGTGTTGTTGGAGCGGCCTTCCACACAGCTTCGTGTGCTTATCAAGAACACGTCTGCTCTGCTCCCCTCCCGCTCACTCTGTGCTGCTTGGTGCCAGCTCTTGTTTCCCCTGTAAACCACCTTGTTGCTTCCCAGTGCTTCCTCCCACCCCGCTGGTCTCCTGGGCACCGGTGAGCTCCCTCTGCCAGCAGCCCACAGCCCTTGACCGGCGCTTCTGTGCTTTTCTGTAAAGCGTGTGCTGGCTCTGAGTCTTCATGCGGCAACCCTGCAAGGGAGGGGGGCGCAGGACCCCTGGCGTGTGCCCCCGCACCAACTGGCCGTGTGTCTTGTCTCTTTGGACCATTTGTGAACAGAGCTTGTAAGCCTGTTTCTGAGGTGATAGTTTGACATTTGGTGTGCAAATGTGGAGTTGAGAAGCATCTATTTGAATTTTTGGAAAAGTCCGTGTAATTTTTGAGGAAACTGTTTTTCTTGGTGCCTTAGCTTTGGCCAAGGTCATTTTATTGCTTGCAAAATATCAAGTGAAACTCTCCCTCTGGGATGTTTTGCTTTGCACTAATAACTGGCCAGCCTTGGAGGCCGCCCTTTTTAGGGAGAAAACACACATTCTGCGCATTTGTTTCTTATTGCTCAGTTCTTTCACATGGTTGGTATGAGGTACACGCCATGAAGGAAAAAATGCAAATTTTCTTTTCACTCCTCGCTGCAATAAAATTGGTCAAACAACTGCGAAGTTCTAATTGCTTTCTTAATTTCTCAGTAAACTGTAGAAAGTGAAGGGAGATTATTTGATTTGTTACCAAGACTAGGAAATCTCACTTGGGAGATTGTGCTCTCTGGGATGGCTGCCTGTCTGCTCAGAAATAAGAGACTATAAAAATAAGCAGGTGTGCTAGAATGCTGACAGCAACAGTCATGATACCATTTTGAATAATACACTGCTGCTGGATCTTGCTGGAGGTGAAATAAGATACAGCATGGGAGAATCCACATTGATATACAAGTGTTGAAGACAAAGAAGTAGCTAGGTATAATGAATAATTACATTGAAATATCATTTAGTGTATCTTCTCAGGAGGCTTCCATGGATCAGATTTTTTCTGGTCTTTCAGAAAAAGCTGTAATTGTCTCTTTTTTTGTTTTGTTTTCATGGAAAGCAATGAACTGAACACAAGCTGATTTGTTTCAAGAAGCTTCTACCCTGTTAACTAAGGACATAAAGAATTTATGCTGAAAATGTGTTATGAGACAGACTTGTGTATGGCTCTCAGTATTCATATTAACCCATCCTTTGATTTCAAAATTTTGGATGGATTTTTTGGGAAGATGTCTGTGAAAGTAGAGCGGCTGGAGGAGGGCAGGTGCATGAGATGAGCAACCCTAGGGGGGCACTTTGGCAACATCTAAGCCTGGGGAGAATGTCTGAGTTACGCATACTACTCTCATTAACTGTTTCAGCTTAGACTGTTAATACAGGTAAATCTTGCTAAAAAGTAAGCTTTAGCCAACACATACTAGTTCACGTTATGGCAAACACGGAAAAAGCCTTGGGATTCAGTGACGTGAGCTTTTTATTGCCCGACCTTTTCATCTTCTTTGTTTCAGAGAATACTATTTCTGAAAAGGGCTGTTTTTAGGGGATTGATATTCATCTCCAATTCAAAGGTCCGAATCTGTCTCAACCCAGGAATGATTACGTGTAATTGCCAAATGGTGGCCATATAAAAGTAGTTAGGGGAGCAGGAAAGAAGGGGGAGGAGAGGGAAATGGGTCGCGTTGTGACAAAGTGTTTTTGCTTCTTGCAGTTACCAGTATTGCAGGACTGCAAAGCTGCACATGCAGAAATTGTGCAATTTACTTGAAAGCCATGGCTTGTAAAACCCAGTAATTGCTGAACTCCTAGATCTCCCTTAGTGTTTCTGAGCTTTTAGTTTCTATTTCAAATCCTTTCTTGGCAAATGTGAAGTCTACACAACTAACTAGAAAATGAAGGATGAAGCTTGTGATCCTGATATATGTAAAACACCAAATATGATGAAAACAATACATCTGACAGAAATGACAGCCAAAAAATATATATATTTTAAAGTTGATAAAGATGCTCAACTCCAAATTGGAGGGTTCGCTCCAAGAATCACTAGGATATATTTTGTCTTAAATTCTGTTAGGTGAGTCTAGATGAACATAGTAAAACAAATTTGTCTTTAACATTTCTCAGTGCTTTGTATCAAATATCCGTTTTGTTAGGCCAAAAACTGTACACATATGCAGAGCGCCTCACTATCTGCACTAGTAATAGTCTCTAAGAGGAGTTGAAATAATAGAGATGAGTTTTGGGAATACATGTGGCTATATGAATTCTCCATTGACAAGAACATTAGTCGCTGTTCCTGTCACTTCTCTGTCACTTCTGTCTCTTTTTTTCCCCAGCAAATTAAGGTATTAGCCATGGTCTAGTAAATTATTTAAAATCAATATATTTGCTGAGTTCTTATCTTGTCCACTATGCTTAAGATGAAATACTATACAACGTGTTTCCAAATGAAGTGTTGCATACACAAAAAATAGTCATTAAATTGTGCCTCTCAAGTGACATCATACCTAATAATACATTAGTAGGTGTTTGTGTCTAAGCAGATCTGTGCAGCTCCCAGGAGTCAATTATTTTGTCAGCCACTGCAGCTTTATGAAAATAGCAGATTTTTCACCAGAGCAAGGCAGCTAGCCATAAAAGAGGAGCTAGAGCGGATGTTATTGCAAAGAAATTGATGTTCCGGGAAATGCGAGATTGCACAGCCAGCATAGGCTAAGTTAATGCTTATAAGTTGTAAAGAACTTTGTGGTTGATGCCTTTTTTTTTGGGGGGGGGGGGGGGGGGGTGTATCTAATTGACAGTATCAAATTCCCCAAATGCAAAAGCAAACCTTTAGCTTTAAGTACAAAGGTAAGAAACAAATAGTTTAAGTGAGGGCATGTGCCTCACTCAAGCAAAACATGCTTAATTTTTTTTGTGGGGAGGAACCTGCTTCTGTAGTGACATGCCTAGAAAGATGATTCTAGATTTGTATTCCGTTATTTTTATTCAGAGTGAGATTCCCCCGTAGGTAGTTGTGTCTAAGGTTAGAAAATGGCCAGTAAAGGCTGAAAAGTGCATTCTAGTGCTAATGCTATACTCTATATTAAAGTTACATTTTGTGTATATTGTAGATACTATAGACATTGATCTATAAACAGTCAATTTGTATATATTTATATTACAATAACAATGTCATGTATGCCATAGCTGTTTTGACTGTATTTTGGAAGAGTTTTGCCTTTTTTGTGCTAATGATAGTGCTGAAGGCTTCGTTATTTTGGGGAATGATGAGCAGGTGCCTATCATAACAATCTTGTGTTACTGATGTAGTATATTCCTTGCAGCACTATCTCTGCCAGCTACTAGAGATGGTATTTTTCCTTATAGCCTCTTCTCCTAGAGATGTGACATTAGGTAAGAGTTTCAACACTTTTTCTCATCCTTTTCTTAAGAAAAAAAATCTGCTTTATGACCGTCTCCTCCCCAGTGTTGCGCATTGCATAGGCAGGAAACTGGATCTGGGCAGTAGCTCGGATCTTACTTTTCGCTCTTCATTTGGTTAGGAGTGTAGGAAAAAGGATCCCTGCTAGCAGAGCGCCCTCTCATCTGGTCGCTGATGTCCACGTGCTCTCCTTCTAAAGGGGGAGGCTTGCCTAGCGCCACTCCTCGAGGTTCGGTCTGCCCACGGTCTCTGCATTACAGCTGATGTGGAGCTGCAGGCACCGTGTTGACTTGACTAAGGAGGGAAATTCAGGCTTCAGTGGAGCCCCGTGCCTTATGACCATCTCTTCAAAGTGGGAATTACTTTGTTTATTTGTTTTCCTGAAAGAATTGCAGCCAAGGTCATTGCTGCCTTTCATGTTTTCCTGCACACAAACATAAAGCTGTTTTATGTACAGGGTGCTGTGAGAACAATGTTGTGTTTAAATAAAATGACACTGTGACGGGATGGATCCAGGACTAAACTGTGAGAATAATGGTTTGAAATAAAGATTTTTGACACCAACCAAAGGATGGTGAATCATCCCTTGCTGCCAAAATAAGAATCTGTTTGTCCATGTCCAAAAGCCTTTTGGAAAGGGAAATTTTTCCAGGAGTAGAGCATGGCCAGGTGCTGGGTAAGAGCACCTAAAAAGGGTCAAGGAAAACTGCTTGTCATGAGTAAAGCAAGCATATTTATGAGTAAAGCAAGCATATTTGTCTTGCTTGTTAAAAACATTCATGACTTGGATTTCCTGCAACTCTGGACTCAGCTCAGCACTCTGTGGAATGTGTTTCAATGCATAAATTCTGTGCATTGTTCACAGGTGTAGGATGGCCTGGGAGCCCCAGACCATTTTGAGAATTGCTGTTGGTGTGACAGAGAGATTCTACTGTTGGGAATCAAACAAATTTTATTTTAAATGCCCTTAAAAAACATTTTAAGAGTGGGCACTGTGAGTTAGCAGATGCTGCTAGCCACTTCTGTGCCATAAGCTTTCCTGCCTGCTCTTCCACTGCTGCGAATTAATTTGGAGCAATGCTGTGCTGTCTGTCACAATTTTGCTCAAAAATGGAGCTGGTAATTGTGTTAAATCGATCCTGCAAACAGTAGGGAACGCTGATCATCATTTTCCACCTTCTCACCTTCTCAGTGTGAAGGCTAGTGCTTCTGCAGCGCAGCCTCCTCGATGTGCTCGAGTCCTGTCTAAAGACCTCCTGAAACCCTGAACGCCATCGCCTGAGATACCTAAGGTAATGTGCTAGTGTGAATTAAGATTTTAGCAATTCAGTCCGTTCTTCGATTTGACACTGTTGGAGTGTTGCCACCTAACGAAGTGGTTCCTACTTGTTGTCCCTGCTGTTGGCCACTTTATGCCCAGCAGGCCTCTTGTTTTGGGTGAAGATGACTCATAAGCAGCAGATTACAAGCTGTGCTTTTTTTCTTTTTCCTTCCATTTCCCATGAGGTTGCAGAAGAGTCAGAGGCCTTTGGAAGAGAAACTCTCTCTCTGAGAACCTTTCCGACTTCTTCCCACGTGTAGTTATTTCAAGCCTGTAATTTTCAAATAGAGTGAAAGTAACAGGAAGTTAGGTTAGAAAGGAGTTGTGGTTACATCCCAGGTAGTCAGCAGTCATCTCATTCGCTTGCTCCGAATTCACCATGCTGCGTGTAAATCCCAAAGCTGATATATTGAGTCTTTCTTGCTTTAGCTGAGGTATCCAACTGAGTCAGTCATCCTTATAAGTCACCATACATCTAATTCCAGCAGTGTACATACGTTAGAGGATGCTGCAGAACTCAAAATAATGAGATTGCTGAAAGAAAAATACCAGATTTGTTTTTGCTTTTTATGAAGAGGAACACATATAAATCCATGATTTACAGTTCTGAAATGGCTTTCTAAATCCTGTTTGGAAGACTAAGGTGTTTACCATATTAATAATAACTCAAATCTCTTTGGTGGCTGTTTTTGCTTTCTCTCAGGCTTCTCTTTGTAACAGAAGCACAACGTCTTCCCATAGAAAATACCTCTTCCTTAATGGCCTGCAGATATCTGTGTTAATGTTGTATATCCAAGCGCTGGAAGTGGATTTAACCTAGAAAGGAGGGCACTCTGTTGTATGCTGACTGAATTGTCTGCATCCAGTATTCTGCAGCTTGATGCAAGAGTCACCTGGTGCATACTTATTGCCTCTGAAGGTAGCTTGAATATCTCTCAAATATTTCTACAGAGGAGTTGACAGGCCAAAAAGAGGAGAGCAGAGAGTGTGGGAGCTGAGCCACAGTGGCATGCCAAAAGAGAGAAGTAGGTTTTGAAAAAGAAATTTTGGAGAAGGAGATGGGAGAGACTCAGAGGGCACATGGATGTCTTGAAAAGCTGCCTTTGACTATATTGATATTTCTGTTTGGGATTTGAATGCCATATGGATGGAGAAAATATAAAAATAAGAAGTAGTAGTTAATGTTAAGGGATGGGAAGTGTTAAATTTGTGAACAGACAGAAAATAATTCCTGGGTTAAAGAGAATTTTTTAATGGAGGCTTCATAAAACAGAAGAAATTGGCATTTTAAGAATAAAACAAGAATATAATTTTATCTGTTAAAACATATTTTGTTTTGTTTGATTACCTGTGGCTGGATTCAGTTTCCTACATCAGCTCTTCTAAGCAAACAGGAATGCACCCTTGTAAGAAAGTTAGAGCTATTACCTGATTTAGGAGGGAAAACTCCTTTCTCCCAGTATTACTGGCAGTAATGAAAACAATAGTGTTTTCATCATATGTGGTGAAAAATATGCTTGTTCTTAAGTGAGCAGAGAAATAGTTGATGTTGCTTCAGTATTAGCAATAGAAATATAAATTCTTACTCAGTAAAGAAAATGTGACCTTGAAATATCCTGAACTTTGACTACTTGTGCATATTCAGTGTGCTCTGCTGATCATTCCTTCTCTAAAACCCTGTTTAAGAGAAAAGATGAATAAGCCTCAAGAAGCAATCTTAAATCTCTCCTTATGCTTCTGTTCTCTGTACGCTTGGTTTCTGTTGCAGTACCCAAAGCATGTTAGGATATTACATTATTTGTCATGGTCTCATTAGTTTATTTTTGGATGGGTAGTTTTTGTTATTCTTATATATAGTAAAAAACAGTGTTTTTTTAGTTGCAAGAGTTTAGGGCAATGATTTTAAGTGCAAATTGGAATCTGCTATGAAGGTGCTTCAATGCTTTGTTCAAATGTTTGATATACACTTCAAGCCCGATGTTTTGAGGGGTGTAGGGGTTGACACACATTTTATTTGTAGAAGCCCGACTGGAGATTCATCTCCCACTGAAAGCTGAACCCTCATTATCAGAAATGCAGACATGTTTTCATGTGCTTGTCTTGGCCACCAGAAGATGTAGCCACCCTTTTTGCAAGCCTTATCCTTCGTTCCACTTGGTCCCATAAAATCTCACTGTTTTCCCCATGTGTTTTCTTCTGGCTAGAAACTACCTGCGAAGAATCCAAGGTAGGAAGAGCCATTAACTCTCTTCACCCAAAGGAAACCAGGTAGAAAAGAGGCTTCCTAACTAGAAGCCCAGTTTTAAAAACTCTCAGTGTCTTGGAGAATGGAGGTAGCTCAGTATCTCAGAATGGAGAGCTACTTTCAGCTAGCACACATGCTTGATGATGCAGCCATTGCTGTACTAAATATATATTTATATATATCCATGCACACACATATGTATATATACATGCACATATATAAAACAAATATATAATATATATTATACACATTTATATTATACCTACATATATACATATGTACATACATATATACATATATACATACATAAGTATAATTAATATAAATATTAATATGGTAGGTATAAAGTCAGTGCTTTTAGGAAAGCACAGGCTGGGGCAGTGGGTGTAGGTCCCTCCGCCGTGTTTGGATGCTGTGTCTGACGAAAAGGCCAAAGCCTATGCTGAATCACTGGGCTGTGTGTTGCAAAGCCTATGCTGAATCACTGGGCTGTGTGTGCATGCCACAGCACAACTACTAGCACATTTTCTGATTAGTTGATTTATGCAGGTGCCCTAGTAAAAATTGAGAGACTTATTTAAAGCGAGCTCTTCAAAAGATATCTGCGGAGGCAAGGTATCTTGCTCCCACTGAAATTTCAGTCCTACACTTTTAGACGTACGGGTTGAATTTGTTCTTAGGAAGATGCACAACCAGACATCTGAGGTCTAATAAAAAGTGGAGAGAATTGATCTAAATCTGGAGAAAATATTGCTGTGTAATATGAACATATCCACCTCTGCATGAAGAGCAGAGGTTGGGATTTTTGAAGTCTTGCCCATAACTTTGGGCAAGCTGCTCTCTTTCGTCAACTTAGTCTGTTCATACTGTGTTGAGGCAAAGTGCGCCAAAGGATGGAGAGAGCTCTGAGCTTAAACATAAGGGATATTAGCATTATCGTCTTACATACGGCAGTGCAGCTGGCACCTGATTTCTCATACCTGTCCATTTGCTCTTCCTACGCTAACTATCAGTTGAGAGTCCAAGAGCATTTCTGCTACATTTTGGACAACTGCATCTGTTAAGGTATCAGTGATGAGAAAGAAAGCAGTGAGCACTTAGAAAATGAGGTTTGTGACTAGTATTGGGTTGTGAGTACGACCTAATGAGGATGAATGGAATGAATGAGCTGAAATTTGCTGAAGAGAAGCAGGGATCCGTTTTCTGTCTCAGACACGCTCACCACGTAGGATCCCGCAAGCACCCGGGCGCAGGGCGCGCAGCTCGACTGGCTGATATTGATTGAAAATGAACAGCCTGTGAAATCGCTGTGAAAACACTGCATTGTGGAAAGACTGCCAAGAGACCCGAGGGCAGCTGCTGGGACGAGATGTCACAGAGGCTCCTTTAGAAATGAAGGATTTGCTGCTGAAGAGCGGCCGGCGAATTTGTGGCGTGTGCCCTGTGAGCTGCCCAAACACTGTGCTCGCTGCTTATGTTAGCGCTGGATTGAGTTGACAAGTTAAGTGCTTCCTTTGGAGTTTTGACAATGGGACTTTCACATGCTTCCCAACAATGCTGAACGGGGGAGTTGATAGCACTGCTTACTGCATTATGTAAAGCCCCATTGCTGCACATTTGTTCACTGCCTGCCTGCCCTTAATCCTCAATTTTAAAGCTATATTTATAGATGAGAAGGGAGGGAAGAAGGGGAGTTTTGAGCTTTTTTGCCTGCATTGCCAATTCAAGCACAGTTCAAAAATTTGTCTGAGTTCAATATTTTATAGCTCCATAGTAAGGCCTGAGCTGCGTTTTGCACGCAGAGGAGGGAAGTAAACACTTTGTTGTGATATGAGCAGTTATCTTTTTAGGATGCCCCTGCTGTGGAGGTTTTATATAGTGGTTACCTAGCTGAAGAGTTGGGGCAAGCACTTTACAAGTAGGTTTTGAAGGACTTTAAGCCTATCAGGCCTTCTGCAGCTGGCATGCTGGGCCACAACATGTGCCACTCAGAGTATACCTGGACTGCAGCCCTAATTTTGGGGATGGAACAGGTAGCTGTGCAGGCAGTGACTTCCTCCCTACTCGTGCCAGGGAGACTGAGGGTTGGTGCCAGGAGTTGTACTGTCCACTGCTGCATTGCCAAGCAGTAGCATAGGTCTGTTCTGGCAGAGAGGGTCACATCCAAAACTGTTTTTGGACACCTCAGAAGGGATTCAGGTGGCATTTTGGAGCTGGAATCCAAATTTTCTAGTTCAGCTCTGTGCAGCAGTGCCATATTCGAGGGACAACAAACCTTGCTGGATGCTTCTACCTGAGCTTGGAAAAAATTGAACTCCCTCTGCCTCAATTTGTTTGTGGACCTGTGCAGAACAATTTTATCAGCCACCAAAAGTCCCAATGAGACCTAGAAACTAGTTATTTGAGCATTATCTGGCCCACACCAGCAAATGAGCCTCCTTGCCTAAGAATATGCCTTTACTGCCAGAACTCCTAGAAGTCCTGTTTGCACAGAGAAGACAGCAGTGCTTTTTACGGCTGAAGAGTTCAGGTTTTTCACGAGGGAAGGCCCCTCTGTGCCTTAAAGCAGGTCGGTCCTGTCCCCCCTCAGTATTGCCATGGGGCAGGCTTGAGGCAATTGGCAGTCCTAATTGCATTGCTCTTTTTAACGCTTTGAGATTTCTTTTCAGCTTAAAATTTATTGGGTGTGTAAAATTTGTTCCTTAAGTAGCTGCTCTCCTGCACTGTTGATACACTGAAGTTCAATGGCAAGTCACTCCAAATTGTAATGTTGGAGTATGCAGATAGTGGGGGAATTGCTAGCACTGTGGATATCTGTAATATCTTTCAAATTAAGGCTGCTATATGTATTTTGACTTTTCTGTTTTGGTAGTTTTGGCACACACAAAGTTTTTCTTAGTTAGCTTTTTTGGCAGTCTTGCAACTGTGCAGGAGGCCTTAACTACATTTTTGTAATTTTTGCCTGTCCTTGGGGAGGAGTCGGGGGAAAAGAACTCCCCCAAATATAAGCACATTCCAGGTAACTAAAACCTTTGGTCTTTGCAATTCAGTGAGTGCCACAGAAGTCTACAGCTGAGCTATAGGAGGAAAGCGCAGACTTTAAGGGTTTTTTTTTTAGCTTTTGCATAGATCTGTCTTTCTCGTTTATTTAGGTTATGTGTTATGGGAGGTACTGTTACCCAGGTCATCTTTGCTTGTTCTTTATTCTCTACTTAAAGTTCATGGTGGCACCATACAGAACATTCACTGCTCTGAACAGCGATGCCTTACTTACTGCTCAGTTAGTAATGCCCTATCAACTCCAAAGGCAATTAATGCTGTTTTCCCAAAATGACTTCTGCTGAAATCAAGTGTAATTGGAAAGTAGTTGCCCATTACAATGGCTTATCTTGTCAGTGACTGATTTATTTAACTCTAAAACACTTTATTGATATCTTTGGAAAGTAGCTACATGACTAAAGTAAAAATGTTAAACTTATTAATCATGGTGAGCTTTTCCCTGCTGGGTTTATCATTATACATGAATTGTGCTGCTTGTAAAATTGACTGTATGTTATTCCAAGGAAGCTGTACTATAGGTGTAGTTTTGTTTTTAACTTCATTAGTGTTAAAAATAAAATGTTCAAGTAGGTAAAAAGGTTAAGTGCAAGCTACTTAGATCATTTTTATAGTCTTTCTGAAGATAGAGGTACTATATTCATAGTGAATAGTTTTGTTGCTGTTATTAATCTGCAAAATCTGAAGTTCTGATTAAGATCTGACTCAGAGGACAATCACCTCTTCCCTTTGAAGGCCCAAGGGTGATAGATTGCAACACATTAGTAGGCCCTTCTGAGCCATATAGATTCCAACATTTTTATGAATTTATTGTCTGCAATATAAGAAAACAGCATTTATTGTCTACTGGATTCCTTTGCGTTCCTATTGGAGAGCATTATGACTAATGAACAACTTACCTATTTGCTACAAGAGCAATACCTGTGAGGCTCCGTTTTGAAAGCACCAACACCAATCTTGGCAGAATCACAGTGTTTCCCACAGAAGCAGAGAGAGTTGAAGGAGGCACGGAGTATTTCTGTAGAAGATGCTAAGAAAAGGGAGGTGAGTGCAGCAGTGCTCTTGATTAATCACTTGAGGTTCCAGAGCAAGCAGAACAGCATTGCAGATTTCAGGAAAAAAAAAAGGATGACTTTGGTGTTGTAAGGGAGGACCTGAAGGACGAGTTCTTCCTGGAGTCTTTACTGAGAGTGTTTCCCAGAGGAAATTGTTGGGCTGTGTGCAAAGAAGAATAAAACTTGAAATCAATTTTCCTTTCAAACAACACATTTTCTGGGACTAATGGGGAAAGATGAGCTTGAACTGATTCATTTTGTACATAGCAGTGCTTTGTTTGAGTATCTCCCTTGCTATTCTTCCGCCTCCCACAGAATAAATGCAAGTGATAAGAATAAACGTTGCAGGTGGAGGCTGTCTTGATCCCCTTTATCAAACTGAGGGACAACTGTTCCAAAAAAGTCAGATAGTAAAAGCTATGTCACCCGTAAAGCAAACAGCTGGAAAGAGGGCAATCACCAAGACCTGCCAGACAGGATCATATGTTTTTAGAAGTAAGGCCGCTACAGCTGTATATGAGAAGACAGCTCGAGAGATGGCAGTTAAGAAACAAATCCTGGGTAGCTACAAAATCACTGCCTCCTGCTGCAGGGAGCAGCCTTGTTGCAGCACAGACTACTCTCAACACTGCTGTTCTTACTATGCAAGAGGAATGCGTTGGGAATGCATTTTCTTTGACTTTCAGGTCTGATAGATATTTTTGAAAAATCCTCCTCTTTATTTTGCAGTATCCTTTGGAGGAAGATGTCTCCTGCTGTGACAGACTGTGTCCTTTCACACTGCTGGGGGACAGCGGTAATTGTGGGTGTCTTAGCACCTTTGCCTGATCTGCTTTTGTGTTTTTGTGCAGGGCTCTGCAGAGTAAGATGAAAACAGGCAGAAACTTAGGGATAATCAAATTTGTATTTATTACTTAGCTGTTATTATGTCTTCCATCGCTGGAGTATCTGAGCAGTTTATTTCTGAGACTGCCCACATCTTGTCTCTTCCTGCCAGTCCCCCGTGTCATTGCAAGTGATAAAAAGATACTCTGATTTGGAACTCGAAGACATATGTGTGTTAATATCCTGTTGAATAAAAATGCAGCTCTATAGATCTTTTTCTAATTTCCTTCTATCTGTAATCTCTCAGATACTCATTATACAATCTCATTTTATTACCTTACTCTTTTTAATTTTTATTTTATTCATAACAAAAACATAGGATGAGCCGAAAAGATGAGGATCAAATACAAGACTGGCAACAGATAAAGAACTTTGTAACATGAAAAAGGAAATTTCACGCTGTTAATATTCAATCGTGCTGTGAAAGCAGGTACAGATGTTGATGGGGGAGATGCATAAAGCTGTGGGAAAAGCGCTCGTCTGGTGCGACTCTGCTTCCTGAGTAAGAGTTCAGATCAGATGATTTTCTCACACCTGCCGCATGGCTGGGAGTGGCTGAACTTTTTATCGGCATTTATCTTCAGTATGGAAGTCATTTATCCTGTCCCTTAATCAGGATAACAGATGAATAGGTCTCGTGCTTGTCAAGAAACAACTGCTTAAGGAATTTGGCCTCTTGACTTCCCATCCTGCTGTGCATCCGGGGGAGCGGGGTTATCACTGGACAAGTGTCACAAACTGCCTTGTTGCATGCCTTGCTCATAAATAATGTCCCACTTGGGTTGTGCCCTCCACAGGGAGGGATACAAAACTGTGTCATTTGACCCAAACAGGTGCCAAAGTGCTCTGTAGTTGGAGGGGGGAGAGCCAAAAGGTAAGTCAGACTGGCACAGATTTTGGTTGCTCTGCTCATGGCTGCTTCTTCTCTGGAAAAAGGCTGTGAATGTCTGATGGGGAAGGCAAAACTTCAGTATTTACAATTAAATACATAGCATACTGCAGTTTGCGAGTTGAGCAGGGACGTTGTGACATAACAGAAGAGAGCAACTCTTCTTGGGTTTCCCTGTCTTGGGGAGGTATGGTATGGTCCTTGGGTCTGAACTTGCTGGAGATGCTGGTAAGATGAAGAAAGACTGCAAGAGGGTGCTCGCAGGGACTAAAGAGCCCTAAAGCCTTGATCCCCAAGTTCAGATTTTAACAACTACTAAAATTAAGGAATTTTAGATTTCATAGTAGGCTGGTTTTGTTTTGTCTGCTTCAGAATTGTTGGTCAGGATACTATAGAGGGGTTCTTACCAAGGGTTGCTGTGGCTTCTGGAGGTCAGTGTTGGCCAGGCCCTGGTTAAGGTTGTGCTATTGGTGTGTAATCTGTCTGGGTGGCTTTTGCTCCATCCATTGGAGCTCTCCAAAATTCAGCAAGGTGCTGCTCCCACATCTATAATGTCTCTTCAGCACCATGTTATGCTGCTTGGGCTCAGTTTGCTTCATTCAAGCAAGCCCTTGCCTCTGTGCTCTGGCTTTGCTAAAGCCCGTGAAGTCAGAAAGCCAAGTGGTCTATGCAAAGTGCTGTGGTAATGGGGGACTGAGTGACATTTGGACGTGTGTTTTTTTGCAGACTGCCTCCGCGTGCGATTTGACATGCTGTAATCCACTTTTGTACTTTACTAGTTCATTTCATTAGCATGGTGCTCCCTGTCTAAATATAAAAATGCATGCTGAAAAATCGATTACTGTCACTTGTCAGTGTGCTTCATTTACTCTGCCTCATAAATGCCTGCGGATAATTGGCAACAGCAGAAGAGTTAGTGGCCTGTCCATGTTGGCAAGGTGGAGAGAGCACAAAGCAGGGTTGCTTACAGTGATCCGGGCAGGTCGGCAAAGCTTGAGGAATAGCTTTGGAAGATGAGTATGGGCTTGTGCTGGACGACATCTCCAACTGCTGCTTTTATGTGCTTTTTTTATTTCTAGTTAATCAGCAATGATTTTCAGGTTGTTAGGAGTTGGTCCTCTATATAATCAGTTAGTAGAGCTCCACAGACCAAACCCTGGCATCATACATACATCATAAGATGTGTTACTGATGAAGCAGCTGAGGTTTTGCCCCATCATTTTGAAAGACACTTCGTAATGTTCTTTAATGTGATGCTAACTTTTGACAGGGCCGTGACTAAATACTAGATTTTTTTTTTTTTTTGACATTTTTCTGTTGTTCATTATGGTGTCTATGCAGTTCGGAAATCTTTTCAAGTAACCCTGAGAACATGCTTCGAGCATAATGAGCTGTAGCAAGATTATAGCCAATGTAAAAGTCAAATAATCACCTAAAAACATGTAAAAAAAAATTCTTGAAAACACTGTTTGACTGCTCCAAAATGAGACTTAGTTCAAATTGTAAAAACCAGCTCCAGCAGCTCTGTTTTCCAGAGATAAATACAACTGAAATAGATAACAATGCAGAGGAGAATAAAAGCTTTTATGTTTCAACATTGTTTTGGAGAAATAAAGCTAAATACCCTGGCTTGACAGGGAGGCACTCTCTAAACATTTTGCATGAGTGTTTGTCTTTTGGTGCAAATTAATTACTAATTGCTTGCTACGTGATGTATTGAAATTGGCTCTTTCTTCCTCATCATAGCTTGAGACATCTTGCCTCCCACTTCTTAAGGAGGTCAGGGCTTTGGCCTCCTCTGGAATCCCAAATGAGGTTTGTCAGTCAGGCGTAGCAAAATCTAATCTCTTCCAGAGAAAAAGAAGAAAACAGACCAGAAAATGATCTGATTTTCCGATTTCATGGCCAAGGTTACCCTGGGAAGTGCTGAAAGTGGCATTTAAAGCCCGTAACTAAGGTGGCATGCCAAACTAAGCACTAATAACAGAGCAACCGTGTGGAAAGATATCGCTTTAACAATTTTACAGTTGCTAAGTGTGAAAATTGTAGTGTGGGCAAGCTCCTGGAATCGGTGGCAATTGGTTCAAAGATCTGGAATTGATGCTCAGCGAGAAAACACTCTCGGCCCCTGTAACTCTTAAACACCAATGAGGTCAGCTCCTGCTTTTGCTGTTCAAACATAAGGCTGAACAACTTCATTAAAGAGGCATATTTCTCCTGGAGTGGAGTGGAGGTGGGAATGAAAGCTGCACGGAAGGGGATAGGTGGCCCAGTTAGATGGCAATGTTTTTGTGCCATACAGAACTAAAAGAGGAGGAGGAATAAATTACAGCATTTTAAAGGTGATGCCTCCTTGCCTGTTGAGAGCGCTGTTTGGCTTTTCCCTTTCAGCTGCCTGTGCTTCTCACTGGCACACGTGTGCATGCAGACGCATGCATACATGCTCCCCTAGCTTCATCATTTCCCACTGACTTGCTGTAAGTAGCTCCCTGATGCAGAGCACGTTGCATACATACAATGCAACGGGAAGTGCGCTAGATGTTGTGGCAGAAGCAGTGTCAGCACAGTGAACAGACGACTGTAATAGCCCTTTCTGTGAATACGTGAAGTCTCTGAGAATATTGCCTCCTCCTGGCTTCTTCAGTGTAAGCATCTTTGCTGCTGAGGTGATTTAAATATCTAAATATGTGGGCAGAGGTTAAGCTTTAGGTAGCAATTGTATTTAGGTAGCTATTACCTAAAGTCATGGGTCTGGATCAGCAGGCATTATGGTGCTTTTGGACTAGGGGTGGGATTAAGCTTTACTTATCTGATAGTGTATATATATATATATATATATATATATATATATATATATATATATATATATATATAACCTGCCATTGGAAAGAGTCTGTGATAACCAATATGAAGCCCAGGTCCAAGGCTAATATAATCCTTATGTAAAGATTTCTTTTTCTTTTTTTTTTTTCTTTTCTTTCTTTTCTTGCTCCCTATTTCTGCTACTCTAAATCTTGCCTCTTATGTTATGATGTGTCTTCTAGCTGATTTTAACTCTCACCTTTTAAAAGTGAGGATTCCTGTGTGATAACAGAAGTGAGGTAAAATGTGCCAGCTGTTGGGTTGCAATAAGCTATTTCTGCACCAGTTTCTTCTCCCACCTCATGTTGGTGGCAGCGTGTCATATTTTCAGAACCAGAAGAACTCGAAAGCAGCTTATATTCAACACAGTTTCTGATAAGAGGCTGGAGCCTGGCATGTTTATGTGGGAGGAAAAAGAAACCCTTAGCGTTATGAGATTTAAGAGCAGGGAGGGCTTCCACTGTTCTTGTGCTAGTCCTTGCATACCTTGAACACTAAATCATACAATCCTGTTCGTAAATGGATTCATTTACCTCTTAATATACTGTACCACCTGCTCCAAATAAATAACCTCATGTGGAAATCAAGAGCCTGACCCTGGATTTTCTCCTTATGGAGAGCTCCTGATGAAATGAAAGAAGACTATGATAACTGCTAGTTCAGTTCTTTCTGTAGATCCCTCTGCCTTCACCCTCTTCATTTTGGAGGAGTTATGAACCATATGTTGCTTCTGCCTGTGTGCCAAAAAGCAGAATACTTCTACAGAGAAATTCTGCATGCGGTGCCTGCGCCTCTTCGCAGGGGCTGTGCTGCTAGCCGAGAACTGGAAAACGAAGCGATCCCACCATACACGTGTGCAGGGCAGCGCTGCGAGCTCCTCGGGGCCTGCTGAGGCACTGGGAACGCTGAGGCGAGCGATCAGATCCAATCCATCTGCTTTTGGGGCAGCAGCCAGAGCAGCTTTGGAAAACGGCTGGTGTTGAGAGCAGCAGCATCCTGCTGCCAGCGACTGCGCTGTGGCAAAGCAGCAGGTCGTGGCTCGGCCTTTTGTGCACCAGGAGTGAATTGAATGCATTTGCAATCAGGCTTTATTGTAGTTGTAATCTGTGACAGTTGTGGATGTAGATTTGTCAGATCTCCATACGCAGCTTCTTAAATGGGAAATTTGTTTAGGGCTGGCCCTCTAAGGCTGTTTCAAAGGCTGTCATTGTTTCATTGGGTTTGGCTGCCGCAATGTGATGCCTTGCATGGATACTTGAAACCACATACCACTGGCATGTACTGCAAGCATTTTTCTGATGACCAGAGAATACAATATGTATTTATCTACATAATTATGTTTATAACATGCTTTAAAAGTGTTAACACTTTAGTCACTTTTATTAATGTATCAGCTGCATTTCTTGCAGCCAGAGATATCTGGGACTCCTTCTATCTGTTTGCCTCATAAAGAAGCAGTAGTGGCCTCATAAGTTTTAAGTGAGACCCACTTTTTTTGAGGGGAGAGGGTTTGAGCCATTTGACTCAGTCTCACATGAGCCTCAGTCAGAGACTTCCTTCCCTGCTGACTGACTGCTGGTGTCTCTGCAGGTGGCAGAGGCAGCTGTTAAAGGCTAATGGGTATTAACCTGTATCTTTATATCTCTGGCCAGCCTCAGAACTATAGTGGAGGGTGAAATGGGGTGCTTGATAGTCAGCCTCAAAGAAGGCACAGTGCTTGGGCTCAGTCCTTGCCTGGGCCAAAGAAGGACAGAGAAAGATGGTGCTGTTTCTGTGAGACATCATTGGTTTGTAAAGAGGAAGGACCCCAGGCTGTCTGCTCTTGCCTTGTGTGGCATCCCATGACGGCCAACATATTTGTGCCAACATCCTTCCCCAGGAGATGTGATAAGCCTTGAAAGACACTGAAGACACGGTTCTGCAAGAGCAAAGAGTGTCACGAGGTCTATCTGTGCCAAAATGCCCATCGACCACAGTGGACAGAGATACAGAGATGGAGGTAACAAGGAGAGTTGGTTTGGTGTCCGATGCTGAGCTATGCCTGAATCACACAAAACGCAGGTTACCTTCCCCTGCTACATGCTGCCTGGTCTTCATTTTCTGCTAAGCCCAGCCCTGTCTTAGGACTTTGGTTCATGGCCAGGCAAGTTAGTTCCTCCAAGTTGTCTCCTTTTCTAAACAGGTGGTTAATCCACTAAATAATGAGCCTCCTTTAAAAAAAAAAAAAAAAAGTTCAAATGATGAAGCATTAGCTCCTAAACCACCTAGGGAAGCAGCATCTGGTGCATCTATTAAGCCATATGCACTCAGATTCAATTCAGCAACGCAAAAAGACAGGGTGAACATTAATTAAAGAAGTCTGTTGATGATAAGAACTGACTCCTCTTAGAAATGATTTGTGCTAGCAATGTGGTGTGTTATTTCTTTTTTTTTCCCTTTATTTTCTTTATTTTGTTAAAAAAACAATTAGCTTGTAGCTTGTTTTCATATGTTCAAGGGGGAGTTTATCCGCTGTTTGGAACTGAGTCCCGGAAAATCCTCTTTCTGTTACCAAGAACATTGCACACACTCTTTTTCTGTGGGGTTTTCAGATGAGTGGAGCCCCCTGGCAAGGAATTTAAGAGAGAAAAATGTGACCCAAAGCATCCTAGGTTGAGGATAGATATGTGTTTAGGTATGTTCATGTAAATACGTGAATCTATCAGATATGCATTTAAGATAGGGCACTTGAATGCTCTTTCATAGCTAGGCAAGGTAATGAAAGTCTAAGTTATGTTCACTTGGGAGTTGGTATTTTGCAGCAGTGGTCTGCAGTGAAGGTATTGGTTTGGGTACCCTTACTGGGTACATGGCAACAAGCCCATCTCAGGAAACTTCCCTGGACTAGAAGAGCAGGATCCGCTGAACACAGTTTAGACTTTGGCTAGTGGAGAGGCTGAAAGAGATCATTAGCCCTTGGAATGCTTGGACAGGAATAACTATTGATTCAGTTTGCTACAGTCCCTTTGCTGCAGTTTATTCAGTCATGCCAGATTTGACAGGAGGAGGAGGATGATTGTTATTAAGGGCTAATTTGTGCATTTCAAGTTATGTTTATGGTTTGGCTTTGTTTCGGACATTGCTCCGTTATCCCTTCAGATCTCTTCCTCAGGGGAGTTGCGATCAGAAGATGCTGCTGTAAATTAACCAAAATGAGCAGCCACGGCTGTACAGGAAGGAATGCAGCTGAAAGTTTTGAAGATCTGGACTCCATCTATCATCAGCAAAGCTCCCTGCTAAGTACATGGTTATAGAGTAGCTGCCAAACATTTCCCAAGAATGTTTCTGAATTTGGTGGGGGGTGTTTGGGGGGAGTGGAATTAAAATTCTTTTTATCATAACTTTAAGATGACCCTCTGGAGAGCAAAAGGACCTGGGTTTTGGACAACCAGTGGAATTATTTAAATACACTAATTATCTGGCGATTCTTAGAAAAAAAGATATTTAGAAAAAGCTAGTTTCCGATGAAAAGTTTTTGCAGCCATAATTACAGTTCCATCTCAGTGTTTTGCTCTAAAAGCATCCAGATGATAAGTGACCAGAGTGTCTGAGTATCCCTGGCATTCCATGGTTCTTTACATGGCTTGCTCATGGATTCAAGTAATTTTCGAGTAATAGTCTAGCCGTCTTACAGGTCCACTTTAAACTTGCCTTTTCTCCCTGCTCTGGGAACCCTTCTATGTTAAACAGATTCTTTTCCTGCATAATTCTTTTTTTATTAAAAGCCTGTCAAACCAACCCTGCAAGCAAAAAGCAAGATATGAAGCCTACTACCACTGCAACCAGATGCAATATTGCATGCAAAACTTCATGCAAAACTGCAGCAATATCCAAGGAAAGGAATGGTATTTATTCCATGTATTTTAAACATATGCATATGTACCTGCTTTTATGCTCGTACATGCTTCGAAGTATTTTGATATTAAAAGGAGCAATTCTAGAGGTGAAATGAATCCTCCTTGACTAATGCAAATCTGCAGTCTGAGGCTGCTAGTCTGAAAGTGATGCGCTCACTGTGCGGAGTCAGTGTGGAGCATACGGAGTTAACTGAAATTTTATCTGCTGCCCGACTTCTTTATTCCAAAACTCAAAGCAAAGAGAAAATTAAAACATTTTGTAATCTCATATGGAAATGCTTCAGCAGTTCTGCTTTGTCTCCCAGAGATACAGGAGGCACATTTAGAGTGTTCAGAGGAAGCAGTTTTTCTAGTGCACAGCAGAGAATGAGTGCTGGTTTCATTCCTTATTCATGTTCAGTGGGGTAGTAGCTAACATCTTCCCAGATAAGAGCAGCACTGAAAGAGCCCCTGGGCTATGACAGTAAGTGGAATATTGGAGTCCTGAGACCTGGAGATGTGCAGGATGCATACAAGCTCCAGCATGCCTTGAGACAGACATGTTTACTTGCTCTTGAATGGTAGATGGTTTATCTCATGAGCAGCCTTGTCTTTAGAGATCGTCTGGGGCTCTCTGTGCTTCGTAATGTACATGGTAGGACCCACTTTGCTGCATGTGTGCTGTAATGCTGGAAGTGCATCATGGAATGACATAGCACCAACCACCATGTGAATTTTGTTTGCCACAGTCTATACTAATCTTTCAAATTTTATTGTTTCCATTCCCCTGGCTGTTCCCTTTCATTCTCCCAGGAGTGGAAAGTTTCAGAAGGGTTTCAGCTTTGCCTGCAGTGACAGGCTTGGATACCGTGCAGTGGGAAGCAGACTTTCAGGATTGCGGGAGAAATATCCTCAGCAATGTGCCAGAGTTGCCAGGAATAATTCATTGCATGACTCTCCCCAGCCTGGAAGGCTTACCTATTAGAGCTAGGTAAATGGATTTGCTTTAAAAACACCAAGCCAATTCAACTGTTGGTAATTTGAAAATTCACCAAGCAAATGTAGAAGAGGACTCTCCTACTGAATTCACCTAGAAGCAAGGTTAGAATATATTTAAAAGGGTCAGAAATGCATTTGCCATACACATGCAGATCTTCATCTGGTAGCAGACAGGACCTTCATGTAATGGAATTTAGGAGGTTTCTTTCCTCTTTAAGGCCTTGTAAGATGCTGTGATTGCCTTGCCACTTAGTAACAGGCCAACAATGAGAGATTTTGATGGCTGTCACTCAGCAAGGAAAGTGAATGGAGTTGGGTTACAGTGGTAAATTGCTTGCCCTGTTGGCTGAGGATGGGGCTAGGACAAGGCAATTTGGAGCCGGTGCACTTACACCTGCACACAGTAATGGGCAGTGTATTGGATCACACTTAATCTGCATGTGTTCATGAGATGGCATGCTGCAAGATGTTATAGGTTTGTTGTTGTATTATAAAGTTCTGAAAAAGTGCAGTTTGCGTAACAGGCAAAAATGTTAAGCATGACCATATTTAACGTGTCCAGCTCTATTCTTGGGGCTGCAATTGGAGGATCAGCTAAACCTCTGCTGACTTCATTTCACTGATGACAACAGGATTTCATCTGTCTGCCTCCCTGCTGTCATGGCTGGACAAAGCCAAGCATGGGCACTTCCTTAGGTCCCTGAATGCCGTGACGTGGCAAGTGAGGTCTCTGAGCTGCATGCTCAAAGTAGGCTACATGAGCTGGGTAGATTCCACTCCTGCTTGGGGTGGCATCTGGCATGTAAAGACTGAATGTTTGTTTGCTTTCAGTTCAGTTTTGAGCAGAGTTAATCATGGGTCAAACAAAATTATAGTGCACATCTTAAAACCAGCACGTTCTTTTCCAAGCTATCGCGCTGACTTTTTAGAAGTACCCAGTCAGCTGAGTGCATTGGTGTGTAGCTACACAAGTCCCGCTAATTTTGGTTTTGTAACTAAGTCCTTGTTGGTCATTTCAGGATTTTAGAGGAAGATTTCCCAGAGAAGCAAACTCAAGTTGGTTCCTTAACCTGTAAGTAGACATACACACAAAAGTCTTAAAGTACTACCTCCATTGCATTGAAGGCAAGGATGAAGCTTCTAGCATTCCTAGGAGGGCCTATTTAAGTAGCTGGGAGTTTCTGAGCACAGATACTCCTATAGCTTTCAATTTTTGATTAAGGGTGGGAAATTCTAAAGCAGCTAAGTCTTTAGTATACCAATCTTACTAACCAAAAATAATTCTGATGTGGGTTCCAAAGTCACTAAGGATTGGGCTTTCTAAATGCACTTTGGTGTTTTGCGGTGAGTAGACATCCAGGACTTCTGAAAACCTGTTTACTCAGCTGCTTCATGGCCAGCAGGTCTCATCCTCCTGCTGAATCCAGGGAGCCTGGTGATGCCACTTTTCCTAAGTATTTATTTATTTATTTATTTATTTGGGCCACAAGTCTTTTGAGACCATACCTTTATACCTTGAGACTCATCAGTTGATACACTAATAGTGCCAAACAGTAAAGATTTTTAAAAATACTTTCGTTTCTGAATTACATATTTCAATGACTTTTTTTCTTTCTTTCTTAGAGCGGGTGTTGCTAGGAAGTGAAAATAAATGGCTGGAGTGCCTGTGTGAAATCTTTCAGTGCAGGTAGACCAGCACAATTTCTCATGCATATGGATGAAAAGAGAGTAACTGTTTGTATTTTCCCCAATAGACCCTACCCGTGTCTGACATTACCGTAGGTCTTCCAGCAGAATAGCAAAAGAAAACAATAGTTTTCCTCTATGGTCTCATTGACTCTCTCTAAGAGTCCTGGCTCGGTATTAACAAGTAAACAATGTTTTCTTCTGCTATATTGCTTTTGCTACAGAGACAAAATAAAATTACCAGGAAGAAAAGGTTTTATAAACGAGTTACTGTTTTTTTTCCTTTCTGGAAACAAAATAAACCAAATGCTGCCAACCAAAATGAACAAGGGGAGAAGGCACCGAAGGAGGCGGCGATAAGCCATATATTTATTGCATTTGTAGAAGTACATTATTGCTGATTCAATGAAATCAGAAAATTGTTTAGGCTTGCCTGAATGAGCATTACTTTATCTAATCAACCTTTTCTAAATTGGTCTTAATGTACTTCTATAAATACATTATTTTCAAACTTCAGGTTGTGTGGGCAGTATCAATTCTGCTCTGCTGTGGTACCAAAATGTGCCCTTCCCTTCCTCTGTGCTTAAAAAGAGCACTTTTTTTTTTTTTTTTTTTTTCCCCCAAAGGATCAGGGGGAAGAAACTTAGTTGGTTGGACTGACCTGGAAGGAAGATGCCATGTGTGTGGGCAACAGTGGGTTTGGCAAAATACGCTGGTATTTGCTCATTTGTAGTGGAGCAGTGACTCTTCCAAGTGGGCCGGTGAGCACATGCCTTGGCTGCCAAATGCCCAGGGACAGTCTTGTCACCTTTTGGTCACCCTCTGATGACTTGCCTTTTCATGTCCTTCGTGCCTAAAGCGCTCTTCAGCTACATACTCACATACATACGTGTGTTTTTGGGGGCAAATCACTCCCCCAGAGGCACGGGGAGCCAGGCTGCTTGGGCACTGAAGTGCTGAGGAAACTCCTTGGTTCTTGCCAAGCTGGTAGAGGCAAAGCTGCGCTTGGTGCAGAGTCTTGGAGATCTGAATATGAGGAGCCTGGATCCCAGCTGAATTCTTCCCTTTACAATGGGGGCGAGGAAATCTCTGGTTAAGCAAATAAATGAGGGGTTGAGTCCAACCAGCATGCTTGTGTCTTGATAGAATAACATGCAACTTTTTCTTGCTCCTTGGAGAAATAAACCTAAGATCATTCCCTTAAACCTGTTTAAGTGGTTGTAATTGTGTTGTCAGTAAGCTAGAATGATACACCTAAAGGTCTTGAGTGGATGATAAAAAAAAACAAAAACAACAAAAAAGTAGCATTACTGGGCTGGGAAGCAGTAAGCCACAGATTTATGGGGAAAAAAAAAACAAAAATAAACTTGTCATTTTTGCCTTTGATAAGCTGTTAATTTACCTCTGAAGTGGCAGAATTCCCTGTAGTTAATGTAGGGAGTTTGTGTTATGCAGCCAGCATCAGAGTAATGCTTGGTTATCTGAGACAACTGACAAGTGTTTAGACATGGCAGCTAATGAGAAAGGAAATCCCAAAGACACGTTAAATCTGGGTGTATTACAGCGTATAGGCTGCCGTGTGTATGTTATGAAAGAACAAAAAGCACCGGCAGGATTGTTGCAGTGAAGCTGCTGCTGGTGGAGGCTCTGTCTGCCTTAGCAGGTGGCGTGATACGGTAGAGATGGATCTGGAAGATGAAGGGCTGCAGTGGCAACAGCCACACGCTGTGCACCTTGAAAGGGCCTTGTTTTGGGCTGGCTCCAGCCTGGGCGCTCCAATCTCCTTGTGGCTGGGGAACGGTGGGTGCACTGCCAGAGGACACCTTCACATTTACTCTATCCATTTTGGCACAGAAACCTGATATGATTCATAACCTTTCTAACCCAGTACCTGTAAATAGCATGTCTTTTCTCAAGAGAACTGTGACTTATCCTTGTGTTCTTTTATGACACTATTGTTGCAGGTTCATGTTTTAAAGACTCTGTAGCTAGTTTACTCTTCAGCTAGCAACAGGTCGATCAAAGACAAGACCTTTAGGAAACAGAAAAACCAACACTGCAAAGAGACAGTGAAAGAAGACCAAAATCTACTTTTCTTTTCGAAGGAGGGTTTGGAAGTCCTCTCCAATCCTTTCTGTGACAACATGATGTTGACCTGGATTCTAATGATACCAGCACAAAGATAAACTATTTTGTATAAATTAAAAACTTGTTTGAAATTACAGAATCGCAGAATGGTTGAGGTTGCAAGGGACCACTAGAGATCATCTAGTCCAACCCCCCTGCTCCAGCAGCGACACCCAGAGCACGGGGCACAGGGTGGCATCCAGGCGGGTTTGGAAGGTCTCCAAAGAAGGAGACTCCACAACCTCTCTGGGCAGCCTGTGCCAGGGCTCCGTCACCCTCACAGGAAGGAAGTTCTTCCTCACGTGGACATGGAACTTCCTGTGTTTCAGCTTGCACCCACTACCCCTTTTCCTGTCACTGGCCACCACCAAGAAGGGCTTGGTCCCATCCTCCCTACAGTCACCCCCCAGGTACTTGTACAGGTTGATCAGATCTCCTCTCAGTCTTCTCTTCTCCAGGCTAAACAGGCCCAGCTCACTTA
>VZSV01000319.1:333012-357266 GCA_013398735.1 Nothocercus julius
GAGACTGTGTCAAAAGTCTTGCTGAAGTCAAGGTAGACAACATCCATGGCTGTCCCATCGTCCATCCAGCCAGTCATCCCATCTTAGAAGGTTATCAGGTTTGTCAAACATGGCTTTCCCTTGATGAATCCATGCTGACTACTTCTGATCACCTTCTTTTCCTTGACATGCCTAGAGATGGTCTCTAGGATGAGCTGCTCCATCACCTTTCCAGGGATAGAGGTGAGGCTAACTGGCCTGTAATTTCCCAGGTCCTCCCTCTTGCCCTTTTTGAAGACTGGAGTGACGTTGGCTTTTTTCCAGTCCTCCGGCACCTCCCCTGCCCTCCATGACCTCTTGAAGATGATGAAGAGCGGCTCAGCATTAATCCCTCACCAAATTAAGTCTTTTGGGGAAAAGAAGGAATGAAAACAAGAGATGAGGGTAGGCATTCTGCTTTTCATTCACAGCTTTGAAACAGCTTTGTGGACTAACAGGTGTTTTTCTGATGATATATAGGATTTGGTTCATAAGCAGTGCTCTGTCATGATACTTCCCAATGTATTGGAAGACCTCAACGTCTTGCATCCTAAGGATATGCATGTAATGCTCTGTGACATGCTGCTGTTAGGGAGCAGAGTAACGTGGCAATCTGTCTGTAGAGGAGCTCATGTCATCTGGGAGTTTGAACTGTGAGAAACTCAAACTTACATTAAAATTAAGTCTGTAACTTAGAAACCACAGCAGAGAAGTTCATGACTATTCATTTTAGGTGTTACAATGTCTGTGGGGTTGGACAAGACACTCACAAATACTACAAGGTAAGATCTCATGGGGATAAACTGGCATGTAGGGAAGTCGTAGCTTTGTATTTGGGGGCTTTACAGAAGAGCAGGTTTAAGAAATGTGACAACAAGCAGATCTCTCTGCAGGGAGATGGGAGAAGTTTAATGCTTAGTGTTTCACAAAGGTAAAAGATCACCACTTATAACCTTTTTAACAGCAATCTCAGTGAAGGAGCCTAACCTAGCAGTGTTGGTTATTTATTTATGTATTTGACATTAAAAAAAATGAGAGCAAGTTTCCATATTTGTTCATCTTCATAATGACATACAACTTTCAGAATAAACCACATATAAGTTTCTAGTACCATGGCTGTAAATTTTCTTTTTTAAGAGCTTTTGGGTAAATCCAAAGACTAGTAGATAAAATACTCAGCTTGAAAATGATAAGCACGGAGATATGAAAGCTATTCCTTTTCCTCCTGTTGAAACGGGAAGATTAGGGGAAATGTCATGGCTTAGAATTCATGAAGCAATGTTTTCCTAATCAGCCATCAGACTAAATTGCTTGAATACAGCATGTTTATATTTATTTGTTTTATATGAGAAGACTGCATATGTGCAATGACAAGCTGAAATAAATTTATGCAGAAACTCTTTAGATATATATTATTCTCTGCACTATTAGCTATTATTCTAATTGTGCTAAGTCTGGTTATCTGGTTCCTGTAAAATACTTGGTACTGTAAAAAAATTGATAAGTATACACCATAAAACTTCTGCAGGAGGAGTCACAGACAGATTCAGCTTTGCAGAAACTCTGGGCGAAATCCTCGCATGCTTATCGCTGAGTATTTGCTCACGGTGCATTCCCCCTCGCAGGGGCTCTGACCACCGCAGTGTCTGGTTGTGCTGCCTGCTTTCACTCTGATGCCAATGGGAAATAAAGGTTTTTCTTTGCTTTGGAAGAGATCTCAGCAGCCTGTGTGAGTAATTTGCTGCTTTCAGGAACAAGTGGTGACAGCTGGGAGGGCACAGCCATAATAGTCCCGCTGTCATTTTTGGGAGACGTGTCTGTGTTAGAAAATGCCCGATTTACGGATAGTGGGTGGTAGAATTTGCATGAGCATGTACTGTATGTGCATATATATATCAAGTGCCCAGATACTTGCCTGTGACGCTTGGAATGGTTGTTGTTAATACAACGTGGTGGTGGTGGAGGGAGGGTTAGTAGGGGACATATGTTCTTATGGCCTTTTTGTTTTTCTTAGGTTTTTTGAAGCTCTTCCCCAGTGATGTAATGCCAGTATTTTGACATAACCTTTCTCAAGGAGAAAACGCTAAGGCACAATGATTTTTTTTAATCTTATAATCAGTATTCTAGGTTAAAATCTGCTGCAGCCTACTAGGCAATGCTGTGAGTTGTACCCCTCTCCCTGCTTCAGATTTTACATTTCTCTCCTATCTTGTTGGTGCTGGGGTCCCTCTTCCACCCAGTCTGCTGGGTTGAGCAGGTACACAAGGCCAAGGCTGTAAAACGGCCAGCAAGAGGGGTTTGTGCTCTTGGCATCGTGTCCACTGCTCCTGGGTGGGAGGCTACTGCCCCTTCGGATCTGCTTTTAGCATACAGATTAGAATGAGTGAATTGGCAAAGGCCTTAGCAAATTATTTAAACTAATAAGTTTGCTTTGCCAAAGTTAGGGGGAGATCGCTCAGGTTGCTCTGCCGACAGATCCGAGGGGATAAGAATTTCTGGCTGAGGAAGCAGAATGAGCTGCTGGGGGCAATAAGCTCTCCCCGTTAGGTCTATCCAGCAAAGCAAATGCCTACCCTTTGCTGTTCCCAAGACTTGGCAATCTTTGTGCTTCCCTCTTCCTTAAAGGTAACAAACTAGAAAATAATTCTGCATACTCCTCATGCTTTCTAAAGGTGCTGTGTGGATAGAGGGGGAAAAAAAAAGATTATCTCCAGTAAAGAAAGCTCATAGCAGGAGATGATCAAGGATGTGAAACGGAGAAGCCCAACACTAGCGGGACAACACAGGAAACTGTCCCAGTCAGTGACTTCTCAGTGGGAGCCCCATGGGCCCCGTAAACTTGCCAGCAAACACTATATGCTGTTTTGAGGTAATAGGAGCTTTCTTTTATTCAACACGTACAAAACTCATGTTCCCTTGTCTTGGCTGAGATTTATGGCTGTGTAGGATATTAGTACTTTTCCGATTACAGTTCTCTGGCAGTAGGAGACTTAGCTTGCATACCTCTTGCTGCTAGAAAGCTGACAGCGTGTGCTTAGGCCTGCATACATATTAGCAAAGGTTATTAATTTCTTTTGGATACAAACTAAAATTAGTGTCCCTTGGCTTTTTCCTAACTGAAAATTGCTTTTTAAATATGTAAGAATCAGAAATCATATCCTTGATACCTGGGTGCTTTCCTGAGCCTATCATTCACATGATCATTTGTCATTAGGCTCAGCGGGCAGGAGGTTAATTGTAATTGCACAGTCACCTGGGCTATTGTGTGATTGAAGCAGAGTTTCTCTGCTGTGTCAGGTCCAGCAGTATATTATTTGGAAGCGTTAGTGCCAGGTTGCTCTTTAAATCTGCCAGAGAACTGCAGAAGCAGTGATTTAAGCATTCGATTTAGTGCTCTCTTCTTGCTGTCCGCTTCAGGCCACTTTACTAGCGGCAGCAGAATGTGAGGGGAATTAAAATACAGATGCGTTGGACTTCTAAAAAGATAAACTCATGAAGTAAATGAGAAGTTGGAACCCTTCATCTTTATAACTTAATCCTGTGCATCTTTGTTGACAACTCTATATGTAAATCACTAATTATTCTAAACTATTCAATTCCCCTCCAGGAAATCCAGACTTCAACATTAAAGGCAAGCTATAACAAATGGAAGTCTCACACTGCTTCCCCACGGGTGTTATTAAGCTGCAGAGGAAACACAAGCTTCCTCTGCATCATGAATAACAGTCATAGAAGGGTCAGCAGTTACACCTGCAACAGTGGAGAATACTGGGTTTGGGCAGTAACTGTGAGTACTTTACGGCTTCAGTAATACATACTGTTCACCTTCTTGGAGAAAAAGTGAGAGAAGACAGGACCGTCTGCTGCCTGGAGCTCTCCTTTCATTGCTTTATAGCAGCAGTGGAGTCCAGGAATGGGGTATGATGCAGACCTGAGCCACGTGTGCCTTCTGCAGATGCCTCCTCAGATGCATTTTCTCCCAGTGTTCCCTTTTTTGGCTTGGCAGCTCATTCACAGACCTACCAGAGAGCGAATCAAGTCTACATGCAGACTGGTCTGGCTCTAGGGCTTTCTGCAAATGCTGCCGAAACCGCTAAGCCTCACTCAAGTGTTCCCTTGCTTGCTCTTTTTTTTTTCCCCCTGTGTAGTGGGTTTTCAAGCTCCCGACAGTGCTACCCTCTGTGCTGCCTTTGACCTGAATGTTCCTGATCCTGAGGATGGTCTTCTGAGTGCAAGGCAACCTGAAAAGTTCCCAGTTTCCAAGATCAGGCTGGAAAAGGCAGTCTCGGAAAGCAAAACTTCCCATTCAGTTTTTGTTTTTTTTTTTTTCTTTTAATCTTATTTCTCAGGAGCGAGGATAATTGATTCCCCTTCCTTCCTTCCTTCCTTCCTTCCTTCCTTCCTTCCTTCCTTCCTTCCTTCCTTCCTTCCTTCCTTCCTTCCTTCCTTCCTTCCTTCCTTCCTTCCTTCCTTCCTACCTACCTACCTAAAAATTGTTAGACCAGCCGAATTCTTTGTATTATTCTTGGCCACCTTCACTGAAGGAGCTATCGATTAAAGCACGCAACCTGCCTCGAGCCAGCATATCAAGCTGCTCTCTTTTTTTTTTTTTCCCCAAGTTGCTCAGTATGGGAAGAGCATCCATTTTTGCACAGCAGTGCAGCTTTTCCTAGATACCTGCTCTATCCAGATTGTTCACTCTCTTTCTTCTTTTCTTTCTTTTTATTTCTCTTTGCCCTCCCATCCTGCTAAATGGACATCTTGTCAAATACTGTTTGCCCAGACTGACAGCTACAGAGCTCTTGGAGAAAAAGGCAGATCCCTGCACATACACACGAACAAACGGAATCAAAATGTCAAGGCACAAGCGAAATATATCACTGTGCTTCCCTGTCAGGTTTGGCTAATATCACCCAGCTAAGCTGACAGAGGAACACCTGCAGCAAGTTAACCTATTTTTTTTTTTTTTACTAGCACTTGTTTCACATATTTATATCGAGTTAGGAATGTATGGCCTGCTAGAGAGAAAGCTTTCAATTATTTCATGGCAAAATGGACTGCCCGCTGTTCGTCGTACAGAAAGACATGCAGGGCAGTGAAGTCGCTTTCAGATAGCGCAGCAATTAATAAAGAAAGAAAAAAATAATTTCACAGTCTGCTGTTAAATTAGCAATTCTTCAGCGTGGCTGTAGTTGCTGGCACGATTAATATGCACTGTGAAGCCTTGGGCAGCCATGGTGCATATCATTTACCCAGGAGCTTGAAGAGCAAAACGCAGAGGAAAGGAGAAGCCCTCAATTACAAGAGAATTACTGGGATTATCTAGCTCACAATCGTTGAGAAGCCCGTTTTGCAAATTATCAGTAAGGAAATAAATGTTTGAATCTGGATTGCTCTCCCGTTCTTTCAAGACTGAAGTAGCAGAAACTGTGGCTGGGAAACCATGTGTTAAGTAACGCCAAGAAAAAAAATAGGCAGGCAGCAAAATATATTTGAGCCGGGAGAAGAAAGTATACAATGAGAGCAATAAATTTTCCTTGTGTTGAAGGGGGATATTTTATAGCAGCTTTTTGCAAATTGAATGCATCTACATAAATAATGTAGAAACACATTTAATTGCAACTATTTATTTTTAAATTTGGCTGGATGACAAGAGAATTTCTGCAGAGAATAATGAACCTTGTATTTTTGCCACTTATGCAGCTTAAAAAAAAAAAAAAAAAAGAGGCTAGTACTTCTGCAAAGTGTCATTGTCTCAGAAGTTCCGTCTGATCGCTAGCACATCTGAAACCAAACCACCAAAACCCAGAAGTACCTCTGAATTTAATCACTGCTAGAGTTTTGGGAGGCAAAGAGATGTGTCTGGTTCAAGCATGGCTCCAGCAATTGGGTTCCTGCCACAGCCTGGAGCTGACATGGATGAGGCAGAAAGTGCGATGGGCGAATGGATCACAGTTTGGATCCAGGGGAATAGGCAGTTGCGAGATCACAGGGGAAGAGGACATGGGGATGTAGAAAGCCGAGAAGCACCTCACCTTTGCAGACCATGGCCAGTGTGCTGCACGGTGCTTATCCTGGCCCTCGTCCCGCTGGTATCAACAAAAATAATATTGATTCTTCCGGTTCTCCAGCAGTCTCTAGATTACAGTGTTCACAGTCAGCCTCCTTCCTTGCCTGTTGGCTGTCATGGAGTATTGTATCAACGTTGTAGAAGGCTTGGAAAAAAGGTGGGGAAGATGACCTTGGGATGGGCCACCATGTAGAAGACCCAGCATGGGCCTTTCCTTGCAAGGTGTACTCAGCCTTGGCCCTCCTGACCTGCAAAGCCCTTGCCCCAGCACTGGCTGCTCCCCCTTTCTCTCCTGTCTTCATTTTCTAGTCTTTCCCTGAACAAAAATTCAAAACAAAAATTGACATTTGCTGTGAAACAGAATTCTTGGCTTTTTTTCCCAACCAGTTTTGAGAAGAGTGTTAATGTGGTGCAAGGGGGCAGAGGGGAATAAAGTGCTAGATTTCCAAGGCAAGCAAGCTTGTGTAGGCAGTGCTTGTTTCTCTGCATGTGACTGGAGAATCAATTAAGTTTAAGATAAGCTGCAGTATCCCCTTATAATAGATTGGAAATTAAGTCACCATAAATCAAGCTTTGGCATCTCAAAACCTTAAAAAAGATGCAAATGACCAAATAGCTGCTTCAAAGTTTGCTTCAGGCTAATGCTTTATGGGATGTTGGAGTCTGGCAGAAAGAAATGGATTTGTCAAGGGAAGGGATTGCAGCAAGGGTTATGTGTAGCAGAGGAAAGGGTTCCTTTGCTTTGCTTTGCTTTTGAAGTGCTGGAGCAGCCACAAACATCAAACAGCTGTTTGGGGGGCAAGGCGAAAGCCCGTGAGAAGTCTGTGCTGCTGAAGCTGTAGCTGGGCTTGCTAATAGGACACCGCCCTCCCAAAAGCAGAACGCGTTTCTGCAAATGCTTTTCTCAGAAAAGTCTTGTTTATTGTCTGATGGAGAAAGCTTCCTATTGGAATGTTAACTGCATCTTTTTCTTCTCCTGGGTTTTGGTGTTTTTCTGACTGGGCCTGAATTCATGGCATTTCAAGCTAATCATGGCAAGGATGGTGCAACTGCTGTGTCCAAAAGCCACAAGGTGGCCCACCCAGCTGATAGGGAGGTTGGCTCCCAAACTAGGGGATGTAAAAGTCTTGGGTCCTATTGATTTACTCTGTTTTTGAGCCTATGTGTTCGTATGTAGCAAGCTTTTCTCCGCAAATGGAGGTACTTTTAGAAGAATTTTTGCTGTAACTGCAGGATCAGAGCTCAAAGATGAGAGCCCATTCAGTGGATTTATTTGGGAAGGCAAATGAGCTGTGAGGTTTCGCAGTGATTCATAGGAACCAAAGGAGTAATTTAATATACTTAACAAATAATTTCAGTGTTTTGATGTCTTGTTAATTTACCCAAAGTGACTAAGTGCTGTATTTGCAGGTGATGGATAACCGCTTGATGCTCCCATGCTAACTTTGTGGGATGGGTGTGGAATGTTGCCCTTTGTGGGACTCGGCCTCTGGCCCATCTGACAGCAACACCTGGCTGCTGCAGAATTGGTTAGCAATGTTCGTAGCTTAGATTTGCAAAAATGCTCCTCAGAAGTCACTTTTACATGCATATACCCCTTTAGCACAGTTAGTCCAGGCAACTGTTGATAAACTTCTTTGTATTTTTTATCAGAAGAACTGTAGAAGATTGATCTGTCACCCTCTTATGGAATTTGAATATTTTTTTTTGAAGTGACATATGCTCATTCCTTAATTATAAAGGAACAATTTTGAAATAATTTGCCTATAGCCAATCTTAGCAAATTACCTCCTTGAACCAGAGGTTCCTACAGCTAGAAGCAAACAAACCCTTCAGCATTTGAGGAAGATTTTGGGTGGATCTTTTTGTTTAGGTTTCAGCTGCTGCTGCCTACTTTGGTCTGAAATGTCAAATGAACTCAAGAGAAGAAATGCTGAATTTATGTTACCTGAAGATCTCATCCACGTAGATGAAGTTGTACAAGATACGATCATTCAGCAGGAAATATTTTAAGCATTTTAGTTCCCCTTAAAGCCTGCATATGTGCAGTCTATTTGTTCGGGTGAAAACCTTGAAATGTTGCTAGAGTAAACACACATGACATAAATCATCAGAATAAATTCTCCCAAATGTCGTATTTCTTAACCACAATTGGTTGTGATTGTCCAAACCGCAGTATAATTACAGAATCATTCTTTCTTTCCTGGCCAGGCTCCAGGTCTGCATGGCAGACTGAATCAGAAGCCTGAACCTCTGTGTAATATTGTGCCAGCAAACGTGTGGCTTTGGAGGATGCTAATTCCTACTGGATTTTCCTGCTTGGTTGTTGCATAGCTCTCTGTGCTGGGTGAACACACAGGCGAACATAGGGAAGTTCTGGCTGGATCATTTTAAAGTTTGATCCCGTCCCATCACTGCCATTATGGATGGTGCCTGTTTTTCCTGGACACTCTGCACTCCTGTTGAGCTCAAGGGAGTTGGGAGTTGTCCAGTACTGCACTGCTGCTTGTACAGCGCACAAGGCAGCTTGAACGTATAAGTTACCTGGTCAGTAATAATGGAGAGGCTGGAGTGTGCAGAAAAGTCCTCCTGCAGCATGAGTCAGCTCGAGGTACCGCTTACTAGTGTGCAGAAACAAATGTCTGTCTGCTTTCTTCCATCCTTTAATGCTTATTCCCCTCTTAGGGGCAGAGTTGTAAATCATCTCTTTCTTTGGGTAAGGGAGTGAAATGCTTTCATAAAAAAAAAAAAACAAAAGAACAGTAATTTGAGCAGAATTTAAGTGCATCGTGAAGGCTTCTACCTCAGAGAGCAAGAAAAGCTACATAAATTTTGTAGACAGCAGTACATGTATTATGGACATAGATGCTTGCGTGGATTATGGACATAGATACTTGATAGATACTACAGACCCGTTCCAACAAGATGAGGACTGCCTTCATTTTATAGCCCAGGTCCCTGTTGTCTTCGTGGGTTTACCCAGCTTTTTTGGACAAGAACATTCACAAAACCAAAGCAAGCAGCCCCTCTGTAAAGAAAGGCTGTGCGTACCCTGCCCTGTAGCTTCAGTAGCATGAAGAAGAAGATGACCTTTGTTTCTTGTTGCCCCCTGGCAAGTCCCGATGTTGCAGTGGGGAGGTCGGCAAAAGCTAAGAGCTGCGAAAAGGGTCCTGTACCTAGACAGGTAAACGAGTGCTGCAAGAGCAGACCTTGGAAAGTGCTCACTGTTCACTAAGTCTAGCCCTGCTGCCAGCAAAGCCAGTGGGAGCACACACCGAGTCCTTGAAAAATCTTCCCTTTTCCCTAGGAGCATTTATTTTCTGTAGCTCGCTTTCCTTCTGCAAAACCAAACCCAAATGATAGTGAGGTTTTGCATGTCTGCCAGGATATAAATCTCTTTCACTGCTCCTCTGTTGCGTTCCTGAGAGTTTAGGCTTGATTCAGGCTTTTGCCTCACTGATCACTTTGAAATCTTCTTTAGAGCAAAGTCAGAAGGCGCAGAAATAAAGCACATTAAGACCTTAACGTAATCACAGGCATGTTCTAATGTATTGTGTTCTGTGTATTTTTATGGCTTGCAAATGCAGCTGACTTGGGAATTTGATGAATTTTTCAGACTGCTGCCATGTGATGAAGTTTTATACCATTCAGAAGAAACACATTAATGTCATTAGTAGCAGTTAATTCTTAGTTTTCCAGCAACTCTGCTCATGTCATAAATTGCTATGCGACAATTTAGTGAGTCACGTGGTGGGGAAAGTCGTATTTCAAGGGGAGGGAGTGAAAGTACTAATTTATTTATATTCTAGTTTTCAAGGATTTTTTTTTATTGAGAGCTGGAGCTTTTTTCTGTGTAGAACAGAGGTAATTCAGCCTCAGTCGGAGCAGGGTTGGACAGAAAAGCATCAAAAGACACAATATTTTCTAAGAACAAAGCATATTTCCCACTTGAGATACACGAATCGGCTTACCTTCAAGGTAAGTTGAGTTTCTTTCTTTAAGGTGCAAAGCATTTGGGTGACCCACTTCTTCAACAAGCTCCAGAACCCCGTTTAAAGGGCTCTTCTGCATGTCTTGGGCTGTAGCATCAAGCTGCTGAGTAGCCAAAGTCTGTGGGATTCAGGCAAACTGGCAGCTTTGAATTACAGGGTTCTATTAGGGAGGATATTTATTTTATTCCCTTCAAATCCCCAAGGCATTCTGCAGGAAGCAACGTAACGCTATTGCTGATAGGGAGACCAACTCCAAAATGAGATCTAATCGGGGCCTCTTACACATTGGCTATAGCTTTATAGCTCTGGCAGCAATTTCAGAGCTGGCCCGCAGTTCATGGGGAGCTGTTAGGAAGGGCAGGATTAGCTCTTCAGAGCCTGCTTGTAAATTCTGCAGGCAAACACTTGATTTTTTTTTTTTTTTCCTCCTGATGCACAACCAAATATTTTGTAGAAGAGCTCAGAGCTCATCTATTTGTGTTGGTTGGGAGACAGAAAGAGAGGCTGCCGTGTTTTTGTGCTGTTTTGTCTTGCAAGTAAAAGTGCACGTGAGGAGCACAAGCCGTGGCTTAGAGCAGCTCTGCGGCTTAATTGCTTCCACGTTGCAAAGCTTGTGCCTGGCTCGAGCCTTCTGCTTTCCGCTTTGGGCACAGCAGTGAAACAGCAGCCCCCTCTTCTCGGCACGGATGCTTCAAGGAACAGCAGCTCCAGCGACTCGCGTCGGGCCTTGCTTTATCTGTGACTTGTTTCCTATCAAATCCTTCAACTCTCAAAGCACGGTCCCGGGGCTGGAGTGATGTGCTAATGAAGGCAGAGCTGAGGAGCTACCAAACCGCTCTCATTTTTGCTGAGCACACACAACAGCCCCGGCTTGCACGGCCGCTGAGAGCCGGCGCAGTGTGGATTGCGGAGCTCATGCGTAGCTGTGGGGCAAAGAGTTTTCTCCTGCTTTGTACTGTGGTCTCTTCTAAAAGCCATGGTGGTTTGAGCCCTGTTCAGCTTGCCCGTATGTATAGAGACAGTCCATGCCCAGAGGAGGTTGCGGGGTTAAAAAGCAAAGCTGAGCGAAGGAGGGGAAGGAGAAGCAAAGATACTTCAGGGAAGGAAACATAGCTCTTGATCTAATAACCTGGACTTTGCCAGCTGGCTAGGCTGCATTCTTATCCTCATCAATTTTTTCAGGTTTCATTTATTAGCTCTATCAATGGATTACTGATACTACTTAACATATTTGTGGTTTCTGACCACTGCAGAGACTATAGATATTCAGTAATGTGCAAGCGAGACAGCTTAATCACTACTTGAGCTTTAATTTTGGGGAACATGAAAGGTTGCTTTGGTCCTAGGCATTCAAGTACTGTGAGAACTACAGGGCTGCAGAGGGAGTGATCGGTTGGACCTGCCTCATCTCTCCTTGACTTTTCAAGGCCTTGACTTTTCAAGGGTTGTGTTTCCTAACTCCAGAGACAAGGCCTAAACTCACAGTAATATTAACTTCTGGTCCTGGTAGTTGAGTGCTTGTGTTCAAGATGATGCTTTTCCCTGTTGCTTGCATCCATCTAATTCTTCAGGAAATGCAGAACCTTGGTGGTTGGTCCTTGCTTTCCACACCTGAAGCTTCACAGCTAAGTGGAGCCAGTCAATATTGATGGGGCAACTCAGCGAGAGGGGAAACTCAGGAACAGTTTCAGCGCTGTAGCTGGGAACTGTTTGGTGTTAAGACTTGCTGAAAATAATCTCTGTCGAGAGGTCCCAGCTGTTTGGTGGCTTACTTTGGCTGCTTGCTTTTCACCCACTCGATAGTGTTCTCCATCTCTGGTATTGACATAGCAAGTCAAAATTCGGCATGTCGTTTTTTTCATGGTCATACGGCCAGTTTTCACTGCAGGAGACCTGGTGATTCCTTCTCTTTCCCCGCACTGTCTTTGAAGAGCCAGTTTTTAGCAGCGTGCCTCTTTGGGGCTCCCAACTTCAAATGCTGAAGCCAATTCCCAACAAGAGATTGGTGCAGTCCCAGTATTCTCTGCTAACCCAGCCTGAAGTCCTTAGGCAGAAAGAGTTCGCAAAGCTGCTACCGCGCTGGCAGCGTCGTGTGGTTGCTTCTAAAAATAAAAAGAGTGAAAATAATTTGCTAATCCTGGGTGTGTTACTAACAGAAACACAGCCGGCTTATACCGAACGCTAGCAGGCTGTTGGAGGCATATTTGCTGTATCTAAAAATACTTTTTTTTTTTTTTTTTCCCCTCCAGCAACCAATTTCATTTAAAGACTATTTTCACACATCAGTGCCTGTTAATCAGTTAAGGAGTTATCAGTTCTAATATTAGGAGGAAAGAAGCAGGTGTCATTAACAGCTTAAAACTCTATTTCATTTCTTTTCAGCTGTGTTGCAGGAGATTATGGGGAATCCTAAGCTCATCTGACTTCTCCTCCTCTCCCCACCTCCTTGAAAAGAGAGGTAGTACCATTAAATGAATGACTGTATCATGATAGTCCTAAGTATGCTTTCAAGAGTCATTGAATAAGAAATGCTGAGATAAAAATAAAGAAGACTAAAATAAGATTTTATATGAAATTAAACCCCAGATACCCATGTAATTTTAAATGAAGTCATGTATACTTTATGAAGAGATTTTTAAGGTTGACTGACAGGAAAGGATTGGTAAGGTAAGTCATCAAAACTGAAGGGATGTAGACAAAGTTACTGGCTGTTTGTGGCATTGATCTATTCTGAATCCAATCTCCAAAAAAAAAAAAAAAAAAGAGGTTTTGCATCCAAAGGCAGAAAATCAGAGTGTACCAGTCAATGCTGTCCAACCTCCAAACAAATCCTCAAGTGAGAAACGGTGTGAGTTCCTCTCCCCTGAAGTCACACAGCTGTGTTGAACCCATGTGAACCTCTAGTTTCCACAACACCCTGCAGCAGTGAGTTCCACATCTGAACTATTTGCTGGGTGAGCAAGTATTGTATTATTATTTTGAACCTGTCCTAGACAAACCTCAAGTTATGTCTAAAATACTGCATGACTGCTGTGGTGCTTTTGCTATAACATAAGCTCGGTGAGGCAAGCAAAAGAGCTGGTGGGGAGGGTTGCATGTGTTGCCTACCTGTTCAGAGACCCAGGCCCTTCTGCCTTCCAGCTCTGCAACAATCCACACGACCGAGCTGAAAATGCAGCATACAGAATAGTTTCCATTAGCAGAGGTCTGTCAAGAACTGACAAGTCGCGCAGCAGGTTTTCTGTGCAAATCCCCTTCAGATCTTCCCAAAATACCTAATGCCGGCTGTTGGTCCAAAGTCACCTTTAATCCAACTTCGTGTGGCAGTTCTTAGAAGTATTTTAATTTTCTGTCCTGTTCTTTTTTTTTTTTCCCTCCTATATTCCATCTCCTCTTCTAGCATTCTTTCTTTTTAACCAAAAAATTTAAACTAAAAGGAAGCTTCCTAACCTATTGGAGCCTTCAGATTATACAGAAATCGACTCAGTTTATTTTCAGTTCACATTTCTCACTGAAGCATTAGGGGTTATAGGTATCTCATAAATCTGTTGGCATTGTACTTACTTGTGAAAACAAAGCGTTCCCTTCAAGCACAGCTATGTATCATACCGTCATTAGCAAACTGATAATCTCAGACAACTGACTGACTTTGCATTTGCTACTTTGCACCAAACAGAAGCATAGTAGACTCTTGTGCCATAATGATTTTCCGTCTGTCTTGATGGGGCATAATGAGATAAATTCTAGTCCTTTTTTAAAGGCTAGTTGCATCAAGTGCACACTAGACATTGGCTGCCCTTGTTACAATGATGTTGTGCGTTTTCATGCTTTTTTATATAAAACCTCTTTTTTATTTGTTGTTGGGTTTTTTTTTATATGAACTGACAGGCAAGTCTCTAGCTGAGTCAGCTTTAGAGTCTGTTTTTCCACTTGCTACTTCAGAGGAAACAAGATTCATGGTAAAAATCAACATTTTGTCCATGAAGATGAATTCTGCCATTGCATCCTATGGTCAGATGTTAGCACATGACCTTCACGCTGTGGTTGTCTAGGGCATTCCTGGCAGCATGATACCAGGGCTTTTGCTATGAATTCATTTTCTTTGTAAATTAATTATGACTTAGAAGTCTGAACAGAGGTAGAAAGGTGCTGCGATTTCCAGATAACTTCTGTAAGTCTGATAGCAGGCGTGAGAATCACTGATATGGTGTTGGGCATAATTATTTTCAAAGCACTTCGAAGGTAAAAAGTAACAGCCCTTTGGAGAGTATAGTTATGTTCTGTGCTTCTTGAGAACAGCAAATCTGTGCGTTGTTTTTCCTTCTTTCAGTAATTGTGGTTTTGTAATTCTGCATCTAACTGTGGGATCACAGGGCCAGTTTGCTTTTTCTAAAGCTGAGGTCAACACGTGCACAGCTGTGCCTATTGCTGCTCATGGCCACATGCGCATACAGGCAGATAAGGGCAGAGTGCTTTGCTGAGGTGAAGAAGTGCTTGTGCCAGGAGACTGGAAACATGGTATTATTGTATGCACTTTAAGTTATCAAAAGCGAAAAAAAAATCACAAGATACCCTTAGCTGATATATTTGTGACAGCACAGTTAGCTCTCGTGCAAAGTGTTTGTGTCTCATCATGCATACAAGTTGGTGCTGGAAGGACTCCCCTGTACGGCAGACATGTCTGATTCAGACTCTACCCCGAGTGATCTGTTTATGTGGAATGCTTCAAAATTCATCACAAGTTTTCAGGGAAGAACAAAAACAAGAAGCAAACAAACAAAACCCTCCAGGGGAATAGCCTTATCACGGAGTTTTAAAGCTGTCCGTCTCAAGATCCCTTCCACAAATATATTACTATTTATTTGGTAAAAGACACTGGATTTTTGAGTATAGAACATCTTAAGCAAAAAAACACAAGGTGTATTTTACCTGGTTTTCTAAGACTGAATGAAAAGTTAAGAAGGAGTACAATAATATTTACGAAAGTAAGGGCGTAGGACCTGTTAGGTCTAATGCACTCAACCAGGAAAACACATACCTAGCAAAGGCAGAGAAAAAATAATCAGCAGATTTGCATTCTCTTTTTGTATTGATATTTAAGTATGCACTGTCTATTAGTGGGATAGGATGTTGTAAAATATTCAAACAAAATAGCTTGAGAGTGTTTGTTTTCTTTCCAGATGAAGATATGTTTTTAAAAGGAAATGTGACAAGACTTAATTTTATGATGGGAGAGCTTAGCCTGTGGTTCTTCTTTTTACAGTATGCAGACCTGGGTTCTTCAAAGCTTCACCCCACAGTCCATCCTGCAGCAAATGTCCCCCTCACAGCTACACGCTTGATGAAGCATCCACATCTTGCCTGTGTGAAGAGCACTATTTTAGGAGGGAATCAGACCCACCTACAATGGCCTGTACAAGTAAGCATGTGCTTATAGGGTTGTTTTTAATCCTTTTGAGCTGTTCCTATACTGTGACTAGACATTATGATCATAATTACTGTGCTTTGACAGGCTCTGGGCTGGAGCCTGCACTCTCCGGACTTAGTCTGACCCACTTGTAATGTCACTGGCTTGTCCATCTTAGCCCAGTTACATGAGAGAGGACTCAGGCCTTTTGCTTCTAAAGAAGGCATTAACCTGAGGAAGCATTTATTTAATGCATAGTATAAAGTATCGCAGCAGATGCTCCATCTCTTGCAGTCCACTTTGCAAGCATACCAGAGACCTTCCTAATCAGCAGCATCACATTTAGGAAGCAGCCCTTGGTGCCAGTTGGTATGTGTGCAGGTGCAGGGCACGTGTTCAGAGGAGAGGGCGGGCAGCTGCTCCAGCTTTATCTGTGGGTAGAACATGCGTGGTCGTGCTTAGCATCATCTCTCAGCTCATTTTCACTGGACAAGCAGAGAGCAAGCTCTACCTTTCTTGGCCATCTTGGAGATCGTTAATCTTCAGGAGATGGTTCATCTTCAGGGTAGCCCCGAAGCTCTGCAGAGAAAGCTGCTTCTCAAAACCAACAGCAAAAATACAGAATTTATTCTGTGTGCTGTAGGTGGAGGGAAGTATAAAAGGCAGATTGGGCTCCTGGGAATAGTTCCATAGGTGGTGGAATCAGTGATTAATTTTCCCTTTCCCAACCGTTTGTGAGCTCCCTTCTCCACTATAGCTTTGACACTTCCTGTTCTCTTTTGTTTCAAATATTTAGGCCCCCTGTTGCATAACCCGCACTGCATCTCACTAAGATCAGCATAGCAAGACCCTGAGTCTTTGCTGGACCAGGTATGTCCTGGTCCAGATGTGGTTTTGCACTGTAAAAGTGGTTAAATAACTCAAAAGGAGCTGAACTACTGGGGCAGGAGCAGGAAGAGCTTCCAGGAATCCTTACTGGTGGAGAAGGGATATAATAAGTTCATGTGCTCAGAGCCACTGGGAAATGGTGAAGAGACAACTTCCTTCCTGTCTCCTTGCATCATATTCCTAGAGTTGGAAGTTCAGGAGCTGAAGGACAGGTTTTAGATCACCATAAAATCATGTCAGAGCCTGTTAGAGTACAGCACATTGTAGGGATCATTTCCCAACTGTTGGCCCAGCAGACACCAGACCAAGGCAGGATGGAGAAGCAGAATGGAAACAAGCAGAGCAAAGGGCTGGATAGAGCAGGGCATAAGAGCTCAGATCAGGCAGGGTAGTGGCTTTCTAGACTTTCTTCCCTGTGCCCACCACCATCGTTTCCAGCTCCCTGGGTTTGCACTGAGGGAAAGCAAAAGTCCTTTCCTGATGGAGAGTCGCTTTCGCAGAGGAAGCAGTTTGCCCTCAGCAGGTCTCTTCATGCCTCGAGGGGACACTTGGCACAGAAGGTGCTGCAGTAGTGGGATTCTTGAATCTTTGCATTTAATTTTCACCAGAGGAGGGAATTTGAAACACGTGGCTGTTGCAGGTGTGCTCTAGGAAAGCAGTAAAAACAGCCTTGGGCAGGGCAGCGGGAGCTAGCGCTGTGTGATCTGGATGTGAGCCATGCAAGAACTTCTCAGGCTGCTAAGCAGATATGCCACTGCCTTTTAGAGCAGGAGCTAAGATGGGCTCAAGCACAAAAAACCCCTTTCACACCAGGGCTTCTTAAGGTCTATTTTGACCGTTAGCATGACTTAAAAATCATAGGTAAAGGAGAGATGGGTCCAATCATTTTGGTAGCAGGGAGGAGAACGTAGGGAGGAGAACTCTGAACACTCAAAGCTCATAGAAAATGAACTTATTTGTTCAGGCAGCCCGAAAGGCAGGGACTGATACAGAGTTGCGCTAGACTATTGTGTCCACAGTGCCCACTATCCATAAGGCAGTAGCAATGCTCCTGTCCATTCTCCCTCAGGAGGGAGAAGAAATGCATGTAGCCTGTCTGAATTGGCCTGGGTAAGAAGCCCGCCAGCTCCAGAGGAAGGGATCTGTGCAAACGCACAACCTGAGTGCAGGCCGGGGTTGTACAAGGGGCACAAGGAAGCTTGGTGACCAGCTTATTTTCAAATAAGGTGCAGGATGAGTCCCTGTCTGCTTCAGGCCTCTAGTACAATCCCAACCCTGTAGGTAAAAGCTATAGTTTCTGGTTCCACAAATGTGGGTTTTTATGTTTGCTTGTTCTTGTTCCTTTTTTTTTTAAGCATTTATTTGTTTTGACTTTTTTAATATTTCTTCTTTTGCTTTGTTTTGACAGTTTACTATAATCTATTTCCAAGTTAAGGCATGGTGTGCTGAGCTGTGTTGGGCTCTTGCTTGGCAGGATACAGAGCGCACGCAGGGCAGGTGAAAGCGCCAAGGCGGGCGCTGCTTGGCTTCTGCTGCCATGGAGCAGGCTTTTACGCAAGGAGCATCCGCGCTATTGCATCTCACTTACTCATCCTTTGGTGGGATCTTGTGCTAATCCAGCTACGCTTGTGCCAAAGAGGAGGAAGCGTGCTCATGTGCTAGCCCATTGCGGGGGTGGTGAATTTTGGCAGGGTTAGTAAAAGAGCAGATAGAGACCCTAACATCTTCACCCAATTAGTGTGCAAGGCAACATCTCTTTTCAGTGAACTGAAACACAAGGAAGACAGACCCAAGTCATGGCTGGTGGGAAAATATTTGCAAGTTTTTGAATCAGTCCCTATTTATTACTGCAGAAGTTAATAATATTCATAGGGTTCCTTCAACTTGAAATCTGGTTAATTGCAGGGAATACATCACTGATCATTTTCAGCTCCACACCTGCAAAGTCCCCTTGCTAGTTGGGACAGCTATAAAACTACATTTTCCTAGTTTAAAGAGAATGTTTTTCAGTCCCAAGGTGCCTTACGACTCTTCTCCCCACAACCATCACTAAAGAAAATGAACTATTGCTCAGTTAAGCACAATGCGGGGCAGAGGGCGGGGATAGAGGGGAGGAGTAGAAGAAGTGAAATATAGTGTTTTTTTTTATCTTTTCTCCCCAGTTTCTTAAACATACTTAATAAGCAATTATTTGATATTTTTCAAATTAATAGTGCTGGAATGCAACCTGAGGTAATCATTACCGTCAGACAACAAAAACCTAAGTCCATACAGGCATTTGAGAATTCACTTAATATTTTTACACATCTTCCAGGAAGTAATTGTGCTTTATGTCTTTTTAAGTAAATAAACCTAGCTTCAATTCCTTGCAGAACATCAGTTTAAAATGAAATTATATGAACTTGCACCCTTTCTTCCCTCCCACCTCTCACAAGTAATTCTGTTGCAATTCAGAGCATACTGGGAAAGTATTTCAAAATTGTATGAGGTGTGGAACACAATGAAGTTTATATAGAGTGTTTGGTGTAATAGTCTATTCTCAGAAAGTTACAGTTAAATTTATTCTGTGTAAATGTGTTTATCTCAGGGGAAATTTACCTTCCAGGTTATATGTAAAATATGCTCATCTGGAGAAAGCAGATTTTCTGTCCATCAAGGAAAGTACCAATATTTTCACTTTGAGCCTCTGATCAATAAATCATGGTACAGAAAGGGTGAATCTTAACAGAACTGCCTTTGTAGTGAACAGAGGAGAAAATCTAAAAAAAAAAAAGGATGCATAAACGAGTGTCTTAGTCCTTGACGAAGAGAAGTTAGAAAGAGAAAGAAGAGAAGTTAGAAAGAGAAGACAGACCTTAGCAGATCCTAGAGCCCCTCACCCTCAGAAACTAAAACATTTTTTTATTTTTCCAACCGGCATTTTTCAAAGTTTCGTCCAAGTGCAATTTAAGGAGTCTTCAAATAGGTCTTGTTATATATCTGCAGATTACTAAAGACAATTCTTAGAGCCCTTTTGAGAATGCTAATTTTATAGGTCACAGAGTGCCACTAACTTAAAAGCATTTCCATTGAAGTTGATGTTTTTAAGCCTTCAAGAGAGAAGCTGACTCTTCTGTGCAAAGCAAGTAGAAACCTCTGGTGAATTCAGTGAATAATTTATCCCCTATTTAAGACACATTGTTCAATAGACACTTCTTGTATCCAACTTGATTGTTATTTTTCTTAGTACTGTTAGTGGTAAAAGTTCGTTCGTCCAGTGAAAATAAAAATTGGGCAGTTTAACTAATGTTAAGGAAAAAAAAATCTGTGTGTAATGTACGTAACTCCGCACAGCTCCGCTGATGAATTTTCTAGTTTCCATTCTTATCAACATGAGCACAAGAGGGCAGTTCTGGCTTCTGCTGTGCTATGGTGTCATTAGCTAAATAGCGCTGTGTCCCTCTGATGCAGTTTGGGAGCATCAGCTTGCAGAAATTCCCAGACTCCTGGTAGAGCCCTTGTGGGCAGGCCTGTGAGTAAGCTCCCTGTGTGCCCTGTGTCTGGTGAAAGTTTCCTTTCCATTTGAGGTGATTTGAGGTCATTGACCTCAAAATGCTAATTGTAGTCCTCACTCAGAATATCCTGTGTACGCTAGTGGAGGTTGCTAGCATGACGGCAGACAAGCAGCTAGTCCTCGAACCCGCACAGGCCTGAGCAGGTCCTTTTCTTTTAGGCTTGCCAGTAAATAGGCCCTTAGCTTTGTGCATGTCTTGCTGAAGCTGATGAGTGTGTGCAGGCATCTTGCAGACAGAGCTCTTGCTCTTCCTTGCTCTAAAGGAAAATAGATAGGAAAGGGAAATAGGGAAAGCTGTTTCTTGTTCATATGGTAATTTCAGCTTTGCAACATTGCCTATTTTAAATACATGATTTGTGTTTGATTATAACAATAAAATAAAATCAGACAATCTTAAGACATGCTGTTAAATGTGTATGGATATCTACCTGGTGAAGATATTTCTAGAGCTCTTTATGAGGAGTTCTACATGGGTTTTGACAGTTCATTCAAACTGAATGGGAGCATGTTGCCATCACACCCTTATGTACTCTTAGAAAATCCCACTCTGTGGGATTTTGCTATGTGACTTTTGTGATGCTGTGGCTAAAATCCAGCTGAGCTTTCTTTAATTCATTTCCCTTTCTTTCTAATTCAGTACCATTCATATATAATGTGCATATCTCTTGCATGAGATTCCTGCTGTCTTTCTGCATCATCTGCAGGGTGTATCTGTGACTTGATGACCAAGATAAATCTATTAAAACAAAAAGTTCCTCCAAATACCACCTAGGCAATATTTTCCATTTCCTCACAGACTGATAAACTTTTTGGTAGAGCAAAGACATCAGTGGGATGTGATCTTTTTAAGTTGGCTGTGGTCTGCATGTTCAGAGCTGGAACAATGTCCTGCTGGTTTCACTGGGAGGCCACCACAGAGTGATGCCAGCATTCACAGATAAATCTAGCATCATGGCATGCTTCAGTTTTCTGGTGTCTCTGTAGCATGAGGCATCTGAAAAAGTATGTGCCAGCACCTTCTGCAAATGAGTTGTCCTGCAGGTATCTCCAAATGGACAGCTGAATTGGGAGTCACTTTTGGAAATCTTGTGTCCAATATGGCTTTTCTTGCCCAGCCTGTGGTCCCTCCCAACAGCACACTGGAAAACAGAGCAGGTTGGCAGGAGCTCTGCTGCCTTTGTAGCAGCAGCTATTCAGCTGCAGGTGGCCTTGCCAGAGCCATGCTGACTCCTGAGCATGGGGAGTTGGCAAAATAAGCAGGCGTGGTGTAGCTAACCAGCCGTGCTATCTTGGCAGAGACCAGGAAGGCTGCAGTTGAGGACCCAGACATGGCCATATTTCCAGAGGCTCATTTGATTGCCATCTGCTTTAGGCTACATTAGGTGTCTCGTTCAGGTGTGATTTGTACAACGGCACTCAAGTTTCTCTATTTGTAAAGATCTGATAGGGAGAAGTGGGTGCATAAAATGGGAAGATTCAGTGTCTGAACTGGGTACCCCAGTGTATGTCTCCTTAGTATCTAGGGCTAGTAATATAGCAGTGGGGCCAGGAGGGGGAATCCTGCTGCCAGTGACGTGGCTCTGACTTGGGCAGTTTCCTTAGCTAGAAGAACGAGGAGAGCATCAGAGGCAATGCCTAGGGTGGGACATGCTGCTGTAGGTGTTTCTGAGCCAGCCCCGCTGTATGTATCTTGCCCTCCCACACAAATGACTATGTCCCAACCCTTGTGGTGTTGTGGGAGGTCTCAAAAGAAATCCTCATCTTCGCCATTCTTCTGTTGCTGCTGTGGATTGTCTCTGTGTGCTTTTCAGCACGTGAACTATGCAACGTCTCTTCAGCCTAGAGAGTACTAGAGAGCAGGATGAATGATAAAACTGTTTTTACCATATGTTTTTCTCACTTTACAAACCAGGACCCCCCTCTGCTCCTCGGAGTGCCATCTCAAATGTTAACGAGACTAGTGTCTTTCTGGAATGGATTCCCCCTGCTGATACTGGTGGAAGGAAAGATGTGTCTTATTATATTGCATGCAAGAAGTGCAACTCACACTCAGGGCGGTGTGAGGCATGTGGCAGTCATGTCAGGTACCTCCCCCAGCAAACCGACTTGAAAAACACCTCTGTCATGATGGTGGATCTGCTTGCCCATACAAACTATACCTTTGAAATTGAGGCAGTGAATGGAGTGTCCGACCAGAGCCCTGGAGCACGGCAGTATGTGTCTGTGAATGTAACCACAAATCAGGCAGGTAAGTGCAACCTTAATCTGGGGAAATGGCTGGGGTGGGAGACCTACCCGTTTGGACCTGATGCAGACCTCCCATTGAAATGGGGGGAAGTCCAAGCCTGGAGGGTTGGCCTGTGGCCTCTTAAAATATGTGTGTGGGAGGGAATTCATGTCTCACAGGACAGAATTACTGCAGTCTTCAACAGTGGGGATATTTCCTTCCAGCAGGACATGCTTTTAGGATTTATGGCTTTTTTCTTTTTCTTTTATGCTAAACACTGCACAGAGACAACTTTACATCTTTGCCTGTTAGCGTATCCACCCAGTAAAACAAAGAGTGTTATTGCCTCTTGCATTGGGAAAGAGATGTTCCTAAGAGATATTTATGATTCCAAATGCTGGTGGTTAAAATGTCTTAATGTTGGGAAAGGTTGCCTTAAGAAAATTGTTTTGTGTGATTATAGGAAACTTGGTCCATCTTTTGCACTGTGTGATGCCTAAGTGGCTACCTTAGCTGAGTGAGGTATGGTGCAATTTCTCTGCTTCTCTGACAAGGTAGGATGGAGACACCATTGCGTACTGTGTCCTTCTTTGTTTTGCCCTGTACAATGGAGACCACATAGACTGCCTTTTCCCCTCACCCAGGCCTCAGGCCTTTGGAAGCCCAGAGGGAAAAAGGAGACCATCACCCTGGGCGCAGGCAGCTGGGGAACAGCAGAGCCGTGTGGCTTGAATGCAGGCAGGCCAGGAGCCTGCCATTGTCTTGGGTCACTTGGAGTTGCATCGGGAGGAGAAACACAGTTACATCTCCCTCCAAACAAATGAACGCACTAGGCACATCACACAGCTTCTATAACCCCTGGAGACCTTCCTATAAGTTTCTCTTGTCTCTTGTGGTCTCTGTTTTGCAGGGATCTCTCCCTTTGCCTAGTTAGTTGGCTTCTTGCCATTTGATTCAGGGCTGGTTCAATCCTGCTGTTCCCTTGTTCTCCACAGAGCCCTTCTAGAAGTACGAGACAGTGGCATTTGGGACTGTGAAGTCCACACACACCACTGCTGCCAGATCACTAGAGCAATCCTCACTATCCATCACCACCACCTGAGCCACCATCACCATCTACCTTCCTCTTATGGCAAATGCTTAGCCAGGAAATCTGGTGCAGCAGGCATTGTAACAGCTAGGTGGAGATAGTCAGATCCTTGTGGTGACATGGAAAAATGTTAGCTGGATCATTCCTACTGCCCAAGGGTCTGTGCATGGGGTTAGCAGCCAGTGTAGCTAGAGAGTAGTTGTGTTGCAGTTCATAAGGTACCCGTCCATCCTGGTAACGAGTCCACATTGTTAAGTGCTGCACAAATTGTTGGGACATATCTTGAGAAAGGAAGTAAAGGCACCCTTGATCACTGCTGGATGGTCATGGATGTGGCAGGAGATCTACCGGGGAGTAGCTGAGGATGGCAGTGAGAAACGTATTGAAGGTTCAATGTGGATCTGTGAGGGTCACAGTCCTAACACTGTTTGCTGAGGTCCCATTGAGACGGCTGGTGCCAGTAAGCCTCTTGTTGGAGAAAATATGCTTTCCTCTTCCTGGGTAGGCATTAGTATTTCATCACTGGCATTGAATTTTCCCTGATGTGCAGAGTTAAATCCACAAAAACCTCACTAAATGTGGCTGCACAAGAGAAGATGATATATTGCTGAGCACTGCAGTCTGTGGGGAAATGGTCTTGTCTTGTGAGTTATGTGCAAGCCTTCCAGTATTTGCAACAGGAGTTATATGCATAATAACTGATTTTCTGTGCATCATACCAAGGATATTTTTCCTCATAGGAAAGCTCCAGAAGTGTAGGTCAGATGAGTGGACAGTGAGGTGGATTGAGAACTGACTAGATGGCATAGATCAGAGAGTGGTGATAAATGGGGCCAAGTCTAGTTGGACGCCTGTAGCCAGTGGTGTCCCGCAGGGGGTCAGTACTGGGCCCAGTGCTGTTCAACTTGTTCATCAATAACTTGGACGAGGGCACAGAGTGCCCCCTGAGCAAGTTTGCAGACACTACCTAACTGGGTGGAGTGGTCGGCACTCCAGAGGGCTGTGCTGC
>VZSV01000319.1:362620-440129 GCA_013398735.1 Nothocercus julius
TGCATGATGAAGGTATTTCACATGGCGTTCAATGCTGTCCTTGCTGATGGGGTTTTCCCTGTCAGTTGCTGAATGTATGAATCAAAGGCCAGGATTTTAGGAGAAACCCACCTTTAGCTTTCATGCTGTCAGGAGTTTTCTCTCTGACTAAATCCAGAACCTGCTGGAGAGCCAACATTTAGACAGGAAGAGAGAATAATTTAATTTGTGAAATCTCATGCATATGCTGATAATCGACTTTGGGAAGTAGTTTAACATGGATAGGAACCAAGATAGGTTCAGAAGATGCATGTGGGTAGTGTAAGCCATAGCAATGAATGGAGGTGAAGAGCAGGAAGTCAGTGACAGCCCTGTCACTGCGCCAGGCAGTGGTGCCAAGCTTTTATTCGTGATTTTTGCTATATTTTTGAAGCACAATCATATATAACTAGACAAAGGAATCATAGATTTGCATAGGTGCACAAAGGGTTTATCATTTGATTTTTTTTTTTTTGTGATGACTACATTTATCCTGAATGTAGTATCTTCACACACCAGCCTATTCCAGAGTCGCAAGTTCGCTCCAGCCCAGATGGCTGGGTGTCTGCTACCAGATGAATTATGGATCAGCTAAATATTTTATAGTTTTATTTATAACTCCCCTGTCGGTAATTGCAACTTTCTCATAGTTGGTTATGAGTCTTTCTGTTACACTTAAAATATTACAAATGCATCCTTGTACATTAAAGGAATTCTTAAAAAAAAAAAAAAAAATTCCATGTGTTTATAGTACTTCTAGATAGAAATCATCCTATTCTTACAATGTGAGAAACAACACTGTTGTTGATATGCAGGGACACTAAAAGATGAAATAACACATTTTTTTGCAGGAGACACCTGGTTCCAGGTTCCCAGGCAGCCTCTGACTGGATGGGGCTAATTCCGCCCTTGCTCCCCAGTGTCATCACCAGCAAGGCAGCCTCAGACTTGGGGTAAAATAGCAGAGCCTGGGAGGCCCAAGGGCTAGATGTTTAAAGCCAGATGTTTAAAGATGTTTAAATTAATTTCCCATGTTATAAACCGTGCAGGTGGTAAGAGCGTCACACGGTCAGAGTCTTCAGCTTCTGCAACATTCGTGTGGCATTGCAAGAGTGATAATGCCGTTTTTAAATTTTATGTCCCATTTTTCTAGCACATTTCTAAAGAATTGCCAAGTAGTCTTACATTAATCTAATTTTAATCGCTTTAAAATGCAGTTTTCGGGATCAGAAATTCTTCTTGTATTGCGCTGAGTACAGTACTTGGCAGAGAGCAGAAGAAAAGCATCTAAAATGGTTTCACTTCCCAGATGACATCAATGTATAGATTTTTTTCAATGCAGCTTCTGAATTCTATTGCTAATAAAACCCTCTTCCAATGTTCAGCCTCATCATACAAACTGTTAATTCCTTTGTCTGATACGCTACTTCTCTGATTTTAACATTAAAAGGAGCTTTACATTTTCAGCACTTCTGAAAGTGAAAATGTGAGGACTCAAGAGTAGCCTCTTCCCAAAACATATAAACTATTCTCAATGCTGCTGCAGAAATAGCAGGAGACTAATATGCATTTAATAAACTCCCCACTTGCTCTCTGGCTTTTGCTTCTTTACAGCACCAAATCAGCTCTTTGCAGTAGTCTGTCTCAAAGTTGAATAAAACGGTGGCCAAACAGGCTAGTTTGAAACAATTTAGTTTCAGTCATTGTGCATTACATGAGATGTTTTACAGAAATGTCTCACGAGGTACAGTGACTTTGCAGGGCATTTCTCCTTGCCCCTGAAACTAGTGCACCAACACTAATTTGAACCAGCATGAAAAAGTAAAGTGCACACGAGTGCGTTATGTATTTGTGCATATATGAACACATGGTGCAAATACAGAGCAGAAGGCAGAGTTCTCCATCTAGGGCTGAGGCAAGGGAAAGAATATTTATTTATTCATTTTACTATTCCCCTTCCTCCCCCAGTGCAGTTCTTGCTGCTAACTCATCTGCCTGTGTGGCTGGTGGTATCTGTACTCATAGAACAGTCTGGTTGGGATAAAATATGGGAGGGAAATATATGGTGTTTATGCAATGTACATGAATTGCAGCTTCCCAATTAGTATTTTATAGTGTTGGACAGGTTGAAATGTATTTCTCCCCTTGGATTGCTTTTTGTGGGAGAGGTGTAGTTCAGCAAAGCTTGAAAGATTTTTCCTAATCTCGTACTTCAGACCCTAGTTGCTACTACCCAACACTCAAATAGCAAACAAGCCCTTGGCCATACCTCAAAACACATGTGAAATGCTACCTGTGGCACTTGTATTTCCAGCGAAGGGTTAATGTAGTAGCCAAGTCTGGGCTGGCTGGTGTTTTACCAATACATGTTACCTGCCTTGTAATCAGGGAGCTGAAGAGCTCCACCTGGAGAGTTAAGAACAGCATAGAGGGGACTGACAGCCAAACAATAAACAGTAAAGCAGCTGGTATAATACAAATGTATATCAGCATTTGCATGTTCATATACATGCAAACACTTATAAAAACCTCAAAGTTTAGAAGTTTTAAACATTCTTCAGAGGTCCTCATTTGCTCACATGTGGGAATGCTTTTTGCATCTCCCCATCCTGCAGGAACAGTCGTGATCAAAGTGAGTAACTAATGGGATGTCCGGCTAGGTCAGTACAATAAAAATCACCAGAAGGAAAGATTTCTTATTTATTTATTTGCCTGCTTCTTCAGGATTGATGGTTTTAAGAATGTAAGGTCAGATCAAATGGCCCTGTCCAAACCAACGCCGGACACGCACTGGCTACAACAGCATTGGGCCAGGCAGTACGCAGGATTTTTTTTATGCTGCAATGCAGTAAGCCAGGGAGATGTGTTACTTTTTCCTGAGAGGTGCGTAATAAGCTGACCTGATCCTGCAAGCGCTTCAGCTTGGACAGGCCTTCAGAGAGAGCTGCTGCATGAAAATTAACTGGAAAATTCACATGCTGTTACGCATCTGTTGAAATCCGTTTTGTGGGCTTGAGGTCAGAGTGCCAGATTGGGCACATGAAGCAGTGGAAAAAAGCCCTCTACTCCCCACATAACCACACAGGCTGGGCGAGTGGGGTCTCTGCGAGTGCTCAGAACTGCCTCCAAGCCAGTTGCCTCTGAGCCAGCCCCTGCACCAGCGCCTGCTGCCTGCACAGCCCTTGCCCACTGTGCTGCTGCATCCAGCATTGTAAACCTTCACTTTTTGTGCTTCTTTGGTTGCTGCTGCTGCTTTTGTTTGTGAGGCACTGTCAGTCCTTGAGAGAGTAATCTTGGAAAAAAATATTTGGAATCGCATTGCCTCCCAGGCTGGTTTCATTCGCCAATGGCAGAATCTTCTTCTCTGCTCTGTGTCCCTAAGAAAGCTAAAAGGAGTTATGCTGAAGCAGATGAAAGAAGCCACCTGGGCTTCCCCTCCCTCCTTTGGTCCTCACAGGTTTTCAGAGTCCTGTGGGCAGCTTGCTTGTAGTTCACTTATTTCTGAATTTTCTGCAGTGTATCTCAAAACAGGGAGGGAAACTGGTACTTGACGGACTAGATTATTAATTGTGCTGTCCCCAGAGTTGTCTTTCATTCCGCTCAGCATTAGCATGGCTTATTACAGGGGATGTCTTCTGCACTGCCTCTTTATCCTGCCATCCCCAGGGCTCTGCCTTCCCTGTGATGGGTTCCTGCCTTGAATCATTAAAACCCACAGCTCTTTAGGTCTGTGTTTTTCAGGGAGGCTGTGGCACTAGAGCACAAAATCTATTGCTGACCTTGCCGGAGACTTATGGCATGAGCCTTTCAGTGCCCGGCCATGCAAGGGCAGTTTGCACAGGGCGATGCTCTCAACCAGTTCAGTAAGCAGAAAGAATATGGCTGCAGAAATGACTGGCTGGCTTTATTTATTGCATGTCTTTTGCACCAGGTGCTACTCAGGCCCTGCATGCAGGAGTAAAGGGGCTTGGGGCTGGCTGGGAAGGATGCACACGAGAGCACAGACCCATGCCCATCTTTCCTGCAGCCGCACACAGCAACCAGCAGAGCAGGATGTATGTGAAGGACAGTCCACCCTGTGCTTGCTGAGGGAGCTGTGCACCATCCCTCTTCTGCATGCTGGCTCAGGTCCTGAGCTCAATATGGGCATCAAGTGCTATTTGCAGTCCCTGCAAAACGCCTCTATAAAGAAAAACAAAACAAACAAACAAAAATCTATAAAGCATCAAACAGTTCATGTTTCCTCTGCTCAAGTAATAACTATGCATCTGTAGTGGCTTCATAGGATTCTTGTGTCCTCTGATAGTAGTGACAACATGTATGAAATTCAGATTGTATAGTATCCAGTTCTTCATTTAGGACAAAATATGTGAGGAAATACTTGGCAATAATGTAAATGAATGCAGTAAATAAATCTAAGTTGGCTCAACTTTATTCTAGCCAGAGCCAGTCCATGCAATACGTGCTGTCCCTGCTAAGGGCCAGGGTTGGGCAGACTTTTTGGAGTGCCTGCCTGTGCCACCTGCTCTGTGCAGCTCATCACTTGGGTGAAGGGTTCCTGATGACAGTGGATTGTTCTGGGCATTACCCTTTGCTTTCCATGAGGAGGTTTTCAGACAGCTGTTTTGCTGTGACCTCTCATCCTCCCTGCAGCAAGGCTCTCACATCTCACAATGCTTTCCTTGTGATAGGAGTTGCATACATTTCTGATCTATATCTGTGCAGGACCATGCACAGGGGCTTCAGACTCCATTTCTGTCTGTGTTTGCAAAACAAAAAAGCAAAACAAAACAAAGCAAAATGCTGCAACAATATTTTCTTCCAAAACATTTATTGAGCTAATGGATACTGAATAGGTTAGGCGAAAATGTGGTATGGGGTGCATTTGCTCCAAAATCATACTAAAGATAGTGACAGTTCCCCTTTTAGACCATCAGCGAGGAAAGAAAAATGTTTCCTCCAAGTCTGTCTGCCCTTGCTAGCTGAGTGCAGAATTGACTGTATTACATTCATTTGGTGAACTCTGCTTTGTCCGCTAAAAACAGAGCTATTAATAATGGGACTGTCCATTCCAGACAGTTGCAAATACCAGTGCTTGGTTGATTATATTTAACTAAAACCCTGGTCTGCTTGACTTTCAATCCATTGGGAGAGCATTCGCTACCTCTTCAGTAAATACAGAGTTTTCATTGGCCTCTGGCAGTGTTTAGAATGTCTTGGCAGCTGTTCACTGATGAGGGTCCAAAAAAAGGCACTTAACAAAAATCAAGCAATAGCAGTAACAAAGTGATAAAGACACTTCGGCTCCTTCAGAGTGGTTAGCAAAAATTTCAGCTGCTCCTCTTATTTTCACTCTTTCTGAACTTTTGAACCTATCCTGCAGTCCATGAAAGTGTGTCCACCAGGGCTGGAGGAAAGGGTGCCTGGTCTAGTCGAGGCTTTTAAGCACATTGAATTTCCTTGTTCACGTCTTGGTCATTTACCCTGAATAGAAGAAAGTAATTTTTCACTTGCAGGCATGAATTAGTTTTAGATTGCGGGAAATAAGCCCCTGCAGAGTAGAAGAAATGTGCTTTCTTTCAATATAAGATAGGAGGAGGCAAGGAAAAGGGAAGCTGGCACCAGGCACCACGTTCTGCAAATGGGACTCCTCCAGCACTTTCTGAAAGTGCTGGATTTTCTTCAGTGATTAGAAAGTGAATAAATCAGATGAAAAAAAGGGTTGATGACAGGGTGATACATGTGTCAGAGAAGGGGAGAGAGCAAAGAAGGAAAAGGATAAGGTGGATGACTTTAATTATGTGGAAGGTGGTAATATTGACTTCTCAATCCTGAGTGGTGTTCAAAAAGATGTATTAATCTATATTCTATCAAGGGTTGATGAGGTCTTCTTGAAGATGTTAGTAGTTACTTGGAAGAAAAAGGTGTGCGACGTGGCAGTATTTATGAGCACTTTAATTACATTTTGCAGACTGAGTTCCAATTAGAAGGGAAGGAGAAAAAAAAGAAAAGAGAAGACGTACAGCTTGTGTTTGGAACAAGGTGATAAATCTATGGCTAAGGAGAATGGTAAACAAGGTAGCTTCTATTTTTAGGTGCTTACTTCTTCTGCCATCCTCCCACTCCTCCCAGCAAAAAAATGCTTATAAAGGGGTCAAGCACAGGCTTCCCTTGTTCATCTTAAAAGATGTAAGGGAAAGAGATGCAATTGCGGCACTACAAGGCTATTAATTTTTGCCAAATCATAAACTGTGTCATAAAAGAGCAATCCAAAAATGCAGACAAGACAGAGATCGCAACACTGGTCTCTGTGCTTATATGAACAGTGTATAAATATTGCTGTCAGTGCATTGCTTCATGTTGCTTTTGGTGCTGCCAAATAGGATGTTTTTCAGTTACCTTGTCACAATCTCACCCCAGCAGCTTTGCACTCAGATGACCATGATGTGTGATTATTTTAACATCTGGGAATAATATTGTAAGGAGTTCTCTAAAATTTTGCTTGGTGTTGGCTTAATTCTGTTCCTTTCATAGTCAGCCCAGGACTTTGTTATATACTACCCTGGGAGTAATCCCAGGTTGAGCATATCTTGTTACTGCCCTTTCCTTCTTGCTTGCCTCAGAAAAAAAAAAAAAAAGCTTGTTTTCTGCATTCTTCCCTTGTGGGTATAGAGCATTTGCCAGTGCAACCTCTACAGCTGATGCAGGTAAGAGATTAATTTTGTCTAATTATGTAAGTATCAGGCACAGAGAATAGCTTAGGTCTTGGGATATTGTTAATTAAAGCCAAAGTAAAGCTGCAAACGTTCATGACAAACACTGAAACTCTAACCTGGGAATAGCAAGTATTAGGTAGTGAGATAGATAGCTTTTATTTCAGATAACATCAGTCATCCCTCAGGCAAATAAAAGGGCTAGCAACATTACTCGGTAACAGTAAAATGGCTGCTGGAAACCCTGGCAGTAGTTCAGTAAATGGGAATTTTCGCTTTTGCTTCTGCAGTTCCAGGATCTCTCTTGGAAAGTTTAACAGGTCAAAGCCAAAACACCCTGTTTCTTGGTTCTATCCAAATCATAGTCCTTGTTTATTTAAAAGAAACTATGTAAGGAGCAAGAAACGATGGAGCATAATTGCAAAGTTCTCAACTGGCAATTATTATCTTGGAGCCATCTTAATGCTGTTAAACAGGCATAATTGTGTGTAGGATGTGTATATTTATCATGGGAGCTGGCACTGGAGACTGTTAGGAGGCATCTCTACCTTTGCTCTACACTGTACAGAGATTAATCTAGTTTAGGCTGGTTAAGAGCCTGTCAGAGTGATGCTCCTCTTACCCAAGCAATGGGAAGAGAACACCAGAAAAGGCGTCAAATGTCCCCAGTTGCCCTCATACAGTAGGCAGAGCACTTTATCATAGAAAAAGAGCAAGACTGGAAAACATGGCTAAGAGCAGGAAAGAAACAGCTTGCCAAAGGAAGGGAGGTTTCAATAAATGATTGTTATTAGCAGCTCAGCAGCACTGAGGGCTTTTTAATTAAACATGCTTGGGATGGACAAGGAGGGTATCAGGAGAGAGTCTGTTTTGACTACCACAAGAGAGGATCATATGCACTTTAGAAGAACACCTTGATCATGAACCCCAAAGTGCTTTGCAAGGAGAGTGCCTTGTCTGTCCCACACTTTCTACAGAATGTAAAGGAGAAAGAAAAGTGCTGTGGTACAATTATGGTAGCAATTGAGAAGCAAGGGCTTGTGAGCTTACTTTTCATCAGGTCCCATCTCTTCTAATTCCATCCAGTCCATATTTGCATGCTTCACCAGTCTACCTGCATTTATGAGATGTTGCCACACCATACAATCTGCATCTATGGGATGTTCCATGGCTCCTTCTGCATCTGAGCTGCTGGTCCATACATCTGCCCCTTCAGCTCAGCCTTCAACCTGCTTGCTCACTGCTTCTTGCACTTGGTTATATTCCCTTCAGGGTCATACTAGCTGCAGCTGTGGGCTCTTTTTCCACATGGCCTTCACCTGCTACAGCTACAGAAAAGTGATTTGCCAGAGGTCACACAATGATTCAGAAGTGATGCTGGCAAGAGATCACAAGTCACCAGGGTCTAGTGGCACCATACTTTGCTAGAGTTAAGAATAAGCCATAAAGTTAACTTAGTTTCTGCATATCCCCTTTTCCTCCCATGCTAATCGCATACTTTTTAGTATTCCGCACATTAGTTCAGAGTTGGGGAATGAATCTAAGCATAGAGCAGATTTCTTCCTGGTAAAGGCTGCAGGATAATACAAGACCATGCTTACAATCTCTTCCAAAATTTGTTAACCTACAGCTGAGTGTAGGTTCAGCTGGCCCCTTCGGCAATGGTTCAGTCATTGATCTGGCGAATTCATTTCCTGGAGGGCCATCCTGCAGTCTGTTTCCCCTTACCTTACTGGATCAAATTCTTTTGATAGTTGCGTTGAAGCTATCTCTGAAGAAGTTGATGAATGATCTGTCATGCAGTGGGAAGTAAGGTATAGCCTAATGTCTCTGCTAGATTTAATTTCCACTTGTTTCTCTAAATGTCTTCACAGCTACTCACAGCATTTCTGTTTGTTAGGGGCAACTGTTGGAATTGTTTGCTTTAGACTTCCTTCTTTCTCATGGATGTTCAGAAAGCAAGGTTCTCTTGCTGCATCCCTTTGATTTTCATTCTTTTGCAAATATCATGTCTTGGAAACTTTCTGCCACAGTGTTTTTTTTTTTTTTTTTTTTTTTTTTCAGAATCCTTTTGCCAGCTTCTTTAGTCCTTAGTTGTAGAGTATGACTTGGCTTGCTTTACTAAGGAAAAGGTGAAGCAGAGAGCATCAGTTAGGTTATTCAGTTAGTGACTGAGATGTCTTTAGGTTCCCCAAGTTTGTCACAATGTCTAGCTTGGGTCTTGTCAGTAGAGAGATGATGTGAAGATTTAGGTCACTGACATTATAATACACTGCTGTGTAAGATAAGATTCATGGTCAAGAGAGGATATGGCATTTAATGGCCCTTTGAAAAGTTGTGTCCTGGCTTTAAAGGCCATACCCTCAAAATAAAGGAAAGAGGACAGCAGCCCTTTCCAGCAGCTTTAAAATGAAAGCAGCACTCAAATGACACCAGTGGGACTTTACAGTCCATATTGCTGTAGTAAATACAACGCTAAGTGAACACCATGCAAGGATGTAGCAATATCTTTTCTTAAGATACAAGGTAAGATGTGTCTGTGTGGTCCGAATGCCATTCATTTAACAGGGGAAAGAGGTAAGTAATATGAAGTTCTTACCAGAGCAGTATACACAAGAAGCTTGACAGGCATTAATGGTTTGAGTAATTTTGGTTGGAGCATTGCACATGGAGTGACTGTGTCCCACATGAAGTAATACACATCTTTGCAAGCGGTTGCTTGGCAGTTATATGACTGGATAGTTTTCTTCTTGTGAGCATAACATTTTGAATGGATGATAACACAGAACAATGAATTTCCACATTTCTCAGATAAATTTGTCACTGGTAGAAAAAGGCCCGTGGGAAGGTAATCTGTGGAGCTGAAGTCCGTGCATTGTAGTGTTATATAATATAAAAATGTGTGTGGACAGTTCCTGACGATTAGATACGAGTGTTAAGTATCTGCAGGTATTTTGCAATCAGAAGGTGTTTAAATTTTTATAGACTATTAGATGTTGCCAAGTTGTTTGAAAAATTGCTGAGTCTTCAAGGGATATTCATCTTAAAAAGCGACATTTAAAGCAAACATCCTTACCTGAGCTCTACTTGATTTTGGATGATGATTCACAGAATGTGTGTGAATGTGTGTATGCTTATTTAAAAAGTTTATTTTTCTATTTTGTTTTTCAGGTTCAGGTTCTTAAGAAGTAAGTGTTGAATTGCAAAGCTTTTCTTTTGTATATTCTGTTTTTATTTGTCTTTAGTAGTCCTTAAAATGTTCTTTTAGCCCAAGGTTACTTATTTTTTGTCTTACTGCACCTTCCTTTGTGGAAGCAGACATGGCCGTTGTGTGTAAATGTATTTTCGTAATGAATAACACAAAGTGAGCAGTACTCCAGCACATCACTGCAAGGTGAAGTTTGGTAACCTACCCACAGAGATGAGCTATCATTGATTCAAGGGAAGAGAAAACTCAGTGGTGCTTGTGGGAGGGCATTTTTTTTTTGTTCTAGCCTTAAAATATAGGGATCCTGTTGTAAAATTGTGTGTCTTGGTTTACCTGCTGCCTGTAAATTTGCTAATCGAAGTTGAACAAGCATAAAGCATGTTCTGATTGAATTCAGTGCATCTGTACAAAGTTTCAGGTAATTAATCTCTAAATGTTGTGCCTTTTGTGCCAGCCTAACTGTAACAGTGTGTAAATGGGGTCCAAAGCTCTCTAAGGGTAGTTATCATTCTTTGGACGATTTAGCAATATTTGGCTACATTGCTGAAAATCCTGAGAGAAAGGCAAGTCTTCATTATTCCTGCACATGCTGCAGTAGCCTTGATATTGTGATTACTTCATTCTTCTCGCTTGTGTGGAAGGCAGCCTTGTAAGAACAGTGTCATTTATGTACCTTGTTCACATCCAGTTTTCAATGCTGCTGAATTAAGAACAGTTAGAGCTGGTTAATGGTCTTCCCCCTTGAGTAAAAGGGGAATAAATAAAAGCAAGTAGATGTTTGGTTTGAGAGAAGGAAATCTCTATTTTTTTTCTTCCATAGATTAGGGATGATCAATGATCATGTCATGAGACAGAGGAGTGAATATACCCCAGGATCTATGTTTAGTTATTTAGTCATCTTGTCTGATGCATAGCATTCATCATTCACATTTTGAATGCCACTTGCTGTTATCATTTCACTTTTATGAAGGGCATGTCTAAGGAGAGAAGTCTCTCTAATATGAAGGTAATATCCTGTGGAATAAAATAGTGCCAAAAGCAGCACAGGGGAACTTGGTTGGAGCTGGAAATGCAAGATTCATCCTTCTTTCTTCCACAGTGAGATGTGCTGTATAGCATCAAAGTAACTTTTTAAGGACCATGCAGATGTAGTTAATCCAGCATTGCTAATACTTATTACCGTTAGAATAAAACTTAACTAGAAATTCATCTGCATTTTTGTATTGTTTGTTTCTAAGAGGACCCAGTGGCTAACATAACAAAGCCCATTGAACAGTAGAAGATTATTTTAATTAATCCTCCTCCCCCAAATTGCTATTTCCAGAACCACCTGTGGCACCAAGTTGAGTCCTGAACACACTGAAGGCAGGTGGATTTTCCTCTGATCTTTCCCAAATTCAAGGTCAGAGAATTTATATATGACCTACAGAGATCTCAATGTTTTGGCACTGGCTACATCATCTCATCACAGATCCTTTGTGAACTCCTGACTGCAACACAAAGCTACCGACAGTCTTGAGAGATGCCAAGAGCCATACACCACCAGTAAGGCTCTCCACCTTCAAGATCTTGGTTTGATTTCTGACTCTTCACTCTAAGTAGTTTGAGCCGCAGTCCTTTGCAGACAAACTCTTGTACAAGTCTGGTCTTGAGATGATAGCCCCATGGATGGCAATGCCTGTGAGCAGCTAATATTTTTGCTATGAGCTCCAGCAGCCACCCCATCCTGTCACCAGCCTTATTTAAACTAATTCCAGTCATCTTTAAGACATAATTTCAAACAGATGTTGACTGAGGAAAGCAATCAGAAATTACAATTGTTCAAGGCAGAGTCATAAAAGTGCAGAGTGATTACCTATGGGGAACTGTTTCATACATCGGATGTGCGGAGACGTAGGAGTTGCCTGGACTCTGCTGGATACACTTACTTTCATATTTCTACAGAAATATTAGGGTGGTCATGAGAAAACAGAGGAATCTAGGTACAGTGCGTCTCATCTTACCTCTCCCTTTCCTTAATGAGGTTTTGGAATGTTGGAGGAGAAGAGATGAGCAAAACCCCAAAAGGTGCTGGGGGAGATGCAGCTTCACAAGTGCTTACTTGGAAGCAGGAAGTTGCAAGCCTTTTAGCCATATCTAGGAATAATGACAGCACTGCTTTTGTTTCACAGCTGGGAAGTGGATGGATCTAAAGCATGGGTTTGTGGTGTGTGTGTTTTTTTTTTTTTTTTCTCCAATGCTTCAGGGAGTGACAATATCTGAAATGCAAACCAAGCAGGCGTAAAATGCTAATAAGCATGAAACTCTGCAATCCTGCATGCAGACATCTGGTTTAATTTCTGACCAGTCATATCCAGAAAGCAACCAAAAATCCTGCAATGAGAGGACACAAGATCATCTGCCAACTAATATTGATCGGACTAAGCAGGTGTTTTTGGAGTATTCTTGAGTTGGTCTCTAAAACCTAAAACCAGCTGGACTGAAAAGGGCTGCAATGTGTTGTTGGACAAAAGCCTGGTTCACAGGCCTCCCATGTGCCTGGTCCTGGGAGGTCTGTGAACAGTCTGCAATCGCATTCAAGATTCTGATGCTCACCCTGGGCTTCATATTGCTTGGGCATGATCTTTGTAGTTACGCCTCAGCAAAATCATTTTACACCGTACTCCTTTTTAAGCACGACAAGTGCTTCTGCTGGAGACCAAAGTTGAGGAGAGTTATTAAATTATGAAAATCAAGCCTTTATGACAAATTTCTCCAGCTTCTATTTCTTTTTGCTCATGTAAGGCCTGTTCCACGTTTGAGCTCAGCATGGTATTGCCAAGTTGCCTGTGATTTAAATAGCAGAAGATGGCTGCCAGGAATAATGCTTGCAGGTATTCCTTCTGTGCTTTATTTGCCTTACAGCAATGCCTGCAGGCCAAAGAGAAGATTGTGCTAGCAGCCGATGAATAGTTAGTTCCTGCCCCTCAAGTATAGGAAGATAGAGGACGTATCATTGTCTCCTGGCACAGATAATGGCAGTGGAAGATGCAGTCACTTGCCCATGGTTGTTCTACAAGTTTCAGGCAGAGCGAGAAGCACAGTATTATTTACCCTGGTTTGATGCTTTTATCACAAGCCCATCTTTTTCTATGGATAGCCACTTCCAACAATCCAGATTTTTCCTTATTCTTCCTAGCACAAACTTGCAGGCTGGTATATGTCACAAAATGTGATTCCAGATTCCTGCCTTTCAAGATTCATCTCATTTTTATCATTTCTCCTCTGATGTGCAGTTGTCTGTAGAGCCATATGCCTGGAAGGATCTGAGCTTATGTTCACTTAACCTGCTTAAAAACCTCCAAAGACAGAGGTGCTACAGGTTTACGTGGTGATTTTTGTTGATGCTTCCTAATTTTTGTCTTGAAGAAGCTTTTTCTAGGTTTAATTGCAAGTCTCCTTGCTCCAGAAACAGCAGCCTTGTGTGTACTTGGAGATTCTTCACATTCTCTTTCAGCCTTATTTCCTCTGGACTCATCAGCTTCAGTCCCTTCAGTCTGTCCTCATAGTTCTTGATTTCTAGACCTTTGCTTGTTCTCTGATCCCCCTCTTGGATGCCCTCAAAATAGGGCAGTTTTTTCTTTAGTCCAACATTCAAAACAGGGCAGAGTATGGAGCAGCCACTTTGCTCTCCTCCCTGAAGACCTGATAAATCAGTTCTCTGCCATCTGGGAACTGCCGGTTTTAGGCTGTGACTATTTTTCATTCTTTCCTTACAGGAAACTGAAGATACAAAAACCAATAAGAATTTTATTATTTTATTTTGAGCCTTTTGATCTTCTTGGGGGAACTTGCTTGGGGTTGTACAGATACATACCAAGTGCTGAGGGGTTGCTCAGATTCGCACTTTTCTTACGTTTATGAATGCAGTGTGGGAGAAGAGTAGTGACAGAAGGCAAGGTGAACCACATGGTCCAAATCTAGCTACCACACCAGTGAAGGTTTTTCTCCACTCATTCCCCTGACCTGCTGCACCTCTTGAGTTGTCGTTCTTCAAATGGAAACATAAGGAGCTTATTTGGCTGCCACTGGTCCTGCTGGAGTGTTTAGCAATTTGGCTTTAATAATAGAGTTCATTAGCAAGATAGATTGGTGTATCATACTATGTGGCAGGCTTGGTAGAGAAGGAAATTTCCCACATGGTTTAGAAATGGTCCATGCCTTTGGTGAATTTACCAATTTTAGAATTTAGAAGTAGCCTGGAGAAAGATGCAGCAGGTCTAGTTTGAAGAAAGGAGCTGATGGAGAAATTGAGAAAGTGAGTGATTGTAGGGAACAGAAGCACATACTTCCTATGCATTTTGTTTGGTAGCTATGGTTTTATTTTGTTTTTAATGGCCCATGATTTTTAAGAGGAAGCTTTTGCTTAAATACAAATAAGATATTAAGCTACTAATGATAAGAGAGGAGCTGTTATGTATATGCTGGAAGCTAACCTGATAAATGTACTCAATAATGAGGATTCTGCTGCAAAACAGTGAGCCCTGTGGCTATGTTCTGGCAATGTGCTGACAGCAGTGTTAGTACTCATGTGCTTAAAGTTAAGCATTTTCCCAAAGTGCTTTGATGGATCAGAGCTAGAGTCCTTATAACATTGCTAGGAGTGAATTTATAAGAGTGTTGTGAGTTGATGGTATTTATTCTTTGACTTCTGTGAAGTTTCATAACAAAATCACCAAGAGAGCACAGGGAAATTATATCTGTTGCATTGTGTGAAGGAATCCAGCTCTGGTTTTAGCCACCAGCTGTTCTCCATCTTTGAAAAAAGTTTAAATCTTGATTTCCAGAGGCCTCAGACAAACCTGAAACAGAGATAATGAAATTTCCAGGTTGGCTGAAATGATAGCACCATTCAAAGTCAAGCTGATGGGCAGAGGTAGGTGCTACAGCGTGGCTTGGCAGCAGCCCAAGCTGACCTGCTCCAGGGCTGCAGCTCTCCTTCCCACCTCCCTGCTTGCCCCCTCTCTCCCGGCACTTGGGGATGCCAGACTGCTTCAGGGAGCTAGTTTGGCCTAAGCTGGCCAAAGAGGACTTTCTTCAGCGTGGTCTGTTCCCAAAGTGTGATTGCACAGGTGATACAGTGCAGGAAGAGAGTGCTCCCAGGGAAAGAGAATCACAACCACTATGGTGACTTAAACTGCTGTGGCTCTGCACTGTGTAGGCAGATATTCCTGGCAACAAAAGAAAATCTGGATTATTCAGAATAATGTTGGAGAATGTGGTGCTCTAGGTAGCCCTCACTGTCTCATCACTCCTTAAAATTCTCCTACTCTATAGTGTCTGCCCTGGCATTGAGTGTATTTTGGAGAGAAAACAACTGGCTGATAGTATTTTCCCTCCTTTAAGGTGAATGTGTTCAATATTCTACAATTGTGTATGTTAAGTCCTGAAAATCACATAGAAAATGAAAAGTAGTATGAAAGATTTCTCTTGAATACTGGAGTACCAGCATTTCTCATTTTTGCACTTCCCCAACAGTGTGAATTGCCAAAGGTGTTTGTGCTTCTTAGTTTGGGCTGTCCAGAGATAAATTGTGGCTATGGGCATTATTCTGATTGATAACTTTTAGGACTGCCAGGGATTCCTATCACCTGCAGTTTTCTCTTGTGATATCTGGTCATAAAGCCCCATTCTCAAAAGTCACACCAATCTGCAGGCAGCTTTCACTCTTTGTTTAAAAGTAGGTGTCTTGCATCCCTGATTGTAGAGAGGTGAAAGCTTACATATACAGCTACGTAAACAGAAGACAAATGGCAAGGATCTGATTTATTTTTTAAAATGATGTGTTTTTTAAGAGTTCTACCAAAGTTATGTGGTGCTTGGAGGTGGTGGTGATATACAAGGGATTCCATTAAATATTCTGACTCTGTGGTACATGAGGTGCTGTATACCTGAGGAATGAAAGAGCAGCCTTGCGCCACTGACTTTAAAATTTAGTGCCCAGGTCCTGTGATGTCTAATGCTTTAGACATTACTGGGCATCCTGTTGTGATTACAGTGTGTGTTCCTTAGCCATAGCAAGGTTAGGCTTGTTATTGCAGAGTTTTTAGAACTCTGTTTTTTTCTGGGAACAAGCAGTGATTTGGGAAACATTTGTGCAATCCACAGCGCGGTGCACAGAAAGGAGTGCTGGAGATGAGACGTTGCTCTGCTCGCGTGTCTTTTTGGGTTGCTGTGCGTCCTTGGTGAGCAGCAATATTCAGGCCACGCAGCAGGGAACCCAGGCTCCCCTCTGCCTTACGCAAAGGGCTTGTAGGGGTGAGCTTGCCACCCCCAAAACTAGACCTGTCAGTGAGTCCTAACAAGGTTGTGCCTTCTCATTCTGTCACAGGTGTGTTTCTTCTTGGCGTAAACTTAACAGCATGCTGGAGCAAGAGGGCTATTTTGTTCTGCATGGGTGCAATGCCCATTGCTGCTTAGCTGCAGTCCCTGAGCAGGGTCCCTAAGTGCTGCTTAAATGCTGATCAGTTTAGTAAAATGTTAGCATAAAAAAAAAAAAAAAAAAAAAAAAAAAACAGCCAGACTGTAACCTTTACCCTGAATCTGCTCTATTTCCTCTGACTGTATCTGCAAGCTGGTCAAGCAGTTGTTACACTGAAGTGAATGGCAAAGCTTGTATTGATTGTACCCACTGTTATCTAAGACACATATATTGGGCCCTTCTTTTCTACAGATTAACACTGTATTTTGTTTAAGAGGGAAGAACTGCATACAGATATTTTAAAGCTGTGCATTTTGCTGTCATAACCTATACATCAACAATCAGTGGAGAATCTTTAAAAAGAAATATATTTTTATAGCACGTATTTATGTATAGTGTGATTCGAGTAGTGATCTTGTACATGAAGTAATAGAGCTCTCTTGCTGTTTGTCCATTTGATAGCTTCATATGAATAACTAAATACCATGGTGTAAGTATTCTTCAAAGAAATAAGAGTAGTTAATTGCAGCAGGAAGCAAACAGGCCTTTATGGGTGGGTCAGTTATTGGTAGCTCGTAGCTGTTGAACAGAAGCTACCTGGTTTCCTTGTTTCTTCTCTTTGCTATTTCTCTCCTTGTAACCTCCTGTAATTGGGGCCACATTTTCAGGAGGACAGAGTGTGGTTAACATCTTTCTTTAGTTAGCAGTGCCTGAGGAGCTGCTGGACAACCCCAGCCATTTTAAAATTTTTCCTCTCCATCTCCTGGCTGCGTCGACACAGTGGTTTGGGTGTTGAACTGTAAGTTGGGTTAGTGTCTTAAACTGACTCTTAGATGGGGTCTGTCTTAAAAATACTTGCTTTCTGTTTTTACAGTTTTATGCTAATACAGCACACTTACTTTAGGATGTTCCCCTCAACTTGTGCAAGCACAGTGGAATTATGGAAAAAAAGGGATATTTGGACACAGTAATAGCCTTAAAACCTTAGAGCACACCAGCATGTTGAGTCCCAGTCTCAGCAGGCATATCAGCTTAGCTGTCACACAGACTTAAAATAAAAGGCCAACCACTATCCCTGTGCTAATGCAGATGTCATGCAGATTCTTTCTGATACCTCTCTAAAATGAGTATGAATTGGGATATTTTTCTGTTTTAGCAAAGACATCTTTCCGATGGCTTAGATCAACAATTACAAGTCTGGAGAGAAATCGTTTGAGAAAAGTTTGGATAAAAAAAAAAAAAAAAACCCTACTCTGCAAGGAGAGAAGCAGACTGCAATGGGTTATGCCTTGCTGAACCCCAGCCCTGCATCCAGCTACAAGGCAAAGCCTAGTGCACCTCAGGTCTGTTGACATCTCTTGCTCCACATCCCACCAGCTGTCTGGCACAAGGAGCTTGGTTTACCTTTAAGTGGTAGGGGTGGGAACTATGTGAGAGGGTGACCCTTTTCATACTATATAAATCCAGTTGCTTGAGTTAGCCATGGGTTCCGATTACAAAAATGAGGCCCTGTCTTCTTTCAAGACAATGGAATGCTTGAATTGGTTTCCTCTCTTTGTGTGACATGATATGACCTGCTTGGTTTCAAGGCACACATCAAGGCATCCCAGATTTCAGAGGCATTCGAAACAGAGATGAGTAAGGGAGACTGTAAATCAGCTTGAGGCCCTGGCATTTATCTGAGGTATTCTTCTTGGGAGAGAGATGATGGGGGGAAATACTGCCAAGGAAATCTGAAAAGTGGTGTGTAGTTTTGATATTTGTGTGAAAGGAACCTGTTACCCCCTTGCACTATTTTGGGCCCAAGTGTCATTTAAATCCCATGTAAGGTCTCAGGTAGAATTGAAATGGCATTCAGTGGTACCTAGAGCAAACCCTATGTCTTCTTGGAGTCCTTGGACTCCATTTTCACAAGTGCTTACAAATGATGGCCTGTTTCCATGGCTTGTGAGTATTTATCCTCACAGGGCAAAAAGTTTTGAAACCCCATCAAACTGGCACACTGGGGTTCATCCTTGGGATAAGTAAGTCCAGTTATGACTTAAATACTAACTTCTGATCCAGGTGTAACCAAGGAGTCACTGGGTTTTGAGCTTTTCAAAAACTGAGTTTTCTGTGGACCGAAATGGCAAAAGATAGTACAGTGAAGTTATTCTTTTCACTACAGTTCTCTTCAAGGCAGTATTTCTGTTTTTATAAAACAAAACAAAACAAAACAAAACAAAACAAAAAAAAGAAAGATGGCCCCCAAAAAGCAAAAAACAGAAGCTATGACCATGTTAAAAATGAATCTGCTGCTTGAAGCCTCTTGCAGTTTCACCTGCCTTTTGTCTGATTCAGTGGGTAATGCTAGGGTTCCTTCAAACTCAGCAATAAGCAAAGGCATAGGAAAAGGCCCAACATCACTAATTAGAAAGCTAGCGAAAAACTGCACGAAACTAGACTTGGAAGTGGAACCAGAATTAACTTGTCTCATGGTTGCTATTCTCGTATATACAGGTTTGGTTTTCTTCAATAAAACTAGCCTTATATAGTGCTTTGCATTAATGACAGCGTAATTATTGGGTCATATGATAGGTGATGATATTAATGTAGTCACAAGTATGTATTTAGCTTTTCTGTCTTTTGGCATAAATTTGGAGTGCAGAAGAGCGTCATTCATAGGGAAGAATTCCAGGGTGTGCGAGAGATCAGGAGAGCTACCTCCCTCTTGTTTGCTCACAGAGATTTAATCATGTCAGAAGAAATTGCAAGCACGTACAAAATGCATGCTAAAATCCATAGCAGAGATGCCTAAAAAGCAAACCATAAAAGTGTCCTGGAAGACATGGGAGTTGCATCAAAGGGCTTGGACTGGTGGAAATGACTTGCTTTTCACAGCAAGGGTGAAGTGAGCCTATCCTTTTTGCTTGGCTCTACTCACTAGTTAAATTAACACTGTGCTCACTGTGGGGATGCGGGCAAAGTGGGGAGCTATTAGCTGATGTTTCTGCCAGAGTGAAAAATACCAAGGCAAAAATAATTGGGCTGGAGAGAGCATTAGATAGACCAGGAGTTGTAGAAACTGGATTGTTTGTTTTATCTTGGTGCAGTGTTCATTCACCTGATAACATTAATTTCTCTTAAAATATAGTTAACATTTTATTCCCGTAAACATTGTTGTGTATTAGATGTTAGTGGGACGCAGCACAGTATTTCCTAAATACTGTGTTTGGTGCCTAGATGGCTAATTCAGTGCTAATGTTGTTAGGAAAGGTTGCAGAGGAAGAATGTCCTAGGAGGTCTGTTCCTCATGAAATCATCTCCTGTAGTTATTCAGATGTGAATATTGATGCATCTTCATTTTGTCTGGCCTCTTATCCTGCTTACAAATGTTAGCAGTGGGATTGCAAAAATATTAACAATTCTCTTTGCTTTCTGACTAATTTTGATTCCAGGAAAGCAAAATGTACATTAGCAGTTTCACGCCTAGTTACATCTTCTGTTTGTTTTCATCACATGCATGGTCATTCTTATGAATCGCAGGTATAAACCTAAATGATGTAATATCCCTCTTTCATTTTGAGTATTTTGCTTAGAAATTAATGCAAATGTACAAATTACTTTTAAAGCAGCATGTAAACATTTCACTGTGCATCTCCCCTCTCTGTAACGTCCAGATAGATATTTGCATAAGAATTCTGTCTGCTCACATCAAAAAAAAAAAAAAAAAAAGGAGATTACAGCTTTATATACCATGACTTTTCCATTAATATATTTTTTTTACATGTTATGCTCCAAAGAGAACTTTTCAGTGGCGCAGCTCCTTTCTATTAATGGATACTGCCCTTGTAAAAGCAGTGACCTTTAAAAAGCAAGTTTCAAGTAATCCTTTTATTTCCCCGAGATCATGTAGCAGAGTATCCAGTTGCAGGCTTTTAAGATGGAACGATTGCCGACTTTGTCTCTTTGTATGGATTGAATTACATTTTGTTTGACAAAGAAAGCTCTAAAATACTTATACCTTCCTTCCTCAGTTCAGAGGCTTGTAATCTGCGCGTCGAGGATGCACAGGGGTTGCTGTGTCATCCCAGCACCTCTGGGATTTATTGAATTTACTTAATTGGCCTTTATCTCACAGTTACACTTTAGCACTTCTTTTGAAGAAGATTCAAAATGGATACAGTTGCAGCTTTTCTAATTTACCTCCAGAGTTTGGTTACTCATTTCCTTATCTTGCCGCCTTTTCCCTGCAGAGCAGGGTTCTCTGCACAGCCACCGGCCAAGTGTGCCAGCGATTCCCTTCGCCAGAACTTTTTCAAGGGCAGACAGGAGGCTGTGAGGGTATTTTTTGGTGCTTCCAATGCCTGTAAAAATCATGTAGAGTTCACCACTCTGAGCATCCCCTCTGGACTGATGACACCATACCTGTGTGCACAGACGATATATCTTCCGTGCATGTCCCACCATGATGCATCATACACGTTTAGGCATCTGGAGGAACTAATCCAAAGTCCTGTGCCAGACTGGCAATTTCAGTCTAGGTTGTCACTAGCCATCACATAGCCTCAGCAAGTGGAGCTTGTTAGCTGAGGATGAAGTGACTTCTGTTAATGGAAAACTGTTGGTGGTCACCATGTGCTTTGCAGATGATGCTTACACATATAACATTATCATCATTCAAAGTAAGGGGAGTTTTACCAGCTCGGTTGTGAGCATAGCGATGCACACAGCTGAAAAGCAAAGGGTGCCTGTGAAGCTGGTGCCAGGTCTCCTGCAGAAAACAGTATGGAAACACCCAACACCTTTCAGTATCCTCTGAGAAACAAATGGGCAAGAGATTAGTGAACAGGAGGGAGAAAAGTTGGGACTCAAAAGGCTTGAGATGGAGGAACCTGTTTGAAACAGACAAGCTCTCTGATAGCTGTCGGTCCTTACTCTTTTTGTCTGAAGATCAGGCTTGACAAAATTAGTTTGTTTGTTGCCTTTATTTTACTTAATTGGTTTGGGGGAGTTTCTGGAGTATTATGGTAATTAGCTGGTCCTGAGTCCTGAAGAGGTAACTTCATATAGTTTCAAATGATTTTTGGAAGATAAAATGTGTTCATTTGCTGCCGTGACATCTACATCTGAGTCCCCAGTGTTTCTACAGACTTCTTTGCCATTAGAATGCACAGGCCCTCTCAGTCCTTGCCGAGTGGTGGCCCCACCAGAGGGTGATTTGCAGACTGAGGCCCAGGCTCAGGTGGCTCTTTGTCCAGAGAGGCTGGTCTGTCTCGCCCTGCTCTTGTAAATCAGGAGGTTGAACTACCCCCTCCGTTTCATTTTGGTGTCACTCATCTTTGGCACAAAATAACGAGGCTACAGAGGCATTTCCCGTACCAGCTTTTGTGGAGGAACTGGCAGGGACAGTAAAGTACACAACTTAAGAAGTCTCAGAAGTATCAAAGCAAAAACAAAGAATCAAGCCCATTTCGAATGCATGTGTGGACAGGCAGATAACCTTTGAGGGCTGCGTCTTAAAGTCAGAAGCAGAGCTGTATAGCTCTTTTCCTTTGGCAGCTTCCCCAAGCGTGCTGCAAATTTTTGATCCTGCAGCAGGGAACACTGCTCGGTGATCACCATTCAAATCTTTACAGTTGCCGATTATGAGGAATTAGCATCACCGTGGAAGCTGTAACACCCCCATGATGCTTACGGGGAGAAAATGAGTTACAAAAATAGTAATGGCCTGCTACCCTATTCAGCACATCCAGAATGAGAGTACTGAAAGATGCCCAGGCTTTAACTAAGGCTTGAGCCCCCAAATAAATCAACAGGTAAGAAGCCTGCGTAACCAAGTGCTTGTAAGGTGCTAAATGCATGTCTGCAAGGTAGCTAAAGGAAAGCAGTATGTAGTTTCGATGGGATAACATAGCTCTGTGACCCTTTTATACAGGACTTGAAAAGGCCAAGTGTGAGGGTGATGAGGGACCGCTGGTATAGTGCGTGTTCTTTTAACATTGCGCAGGTGGGCGACGCTGGGCAGATCCTCAGCTGCTGCAAAGCTGTATGAGTCTGTCTGTTTTCTTGGAGTCTTGCTGGTTTCTATCTCCCAGCTTGGTTTGTTCAGAGTTCCTCCTCCTGAACCGCATTTCTCCTTGTGTTCCATCAAATCTCGCTAAAGCTTTATGTAGATTGACCCACACTGGAAAGCAAAGTTTGGCAGAAATGCCAGCAGTGGAGCGAGGCGGTTGCTTGGCATTTGTAACCTGCTCTCCATGGGACTGAGCTCTTCACTGGGGTAAATCACTGCTTCTTTCATTCAGGCAGTGGCAAGGTTCCCAGCTGTCAAAAACGGGCAAAGAGCACCAAGGCCAGAACGGGCGCTGCTGAGGAGCAGTAGCTATAGCTAAAGCTCACATTGTGTCAAAGACGCAATGATGAGCTCGAATTCAGACACGGCAAGCTGTATAACTAACCATGGTTTTGTCTGTTTTGTTTTTCTCCTGTCTTGCAGCACCTTCTCCAGTCAGTAGTGTGAAAAAAGGAAAGATAACTAAAAATAGCATCTCCCTTTCCTGGCAGGAGCCAGATCGACCCAACGGCATCATCCTGGAATACGAAATCAAATATTTTGAAAAGGTGTGATGGACTGATTGCTGAGCATCCCAAGTACCTTCTCTTTACTGTCTTCTTTTAGTTATAATTATCTGAGTCATGGAAGGGAATGGAGCAATTTTATGCATAAATCAATGTCAGATTGATTTTGCAGTAAATGATTAGGAAGACTTGAAATGAGGGTGTTGTTTTCCATTAGTGTGGCACTTCTCTTGAACAAATACATTAAAACTGCGTGTCAGATTCCTTTCCAGCCTTATCACATTAAGCTAGAGCCTGCTCATTTGTTAAAAATAAGAGCATTCAGGGATTGTACATCCCTCACCTCCCGGAAACATCAACCTAGCCCCCATCCTTAGTATTTATATTACCCACTTGGTTTTACTGACTGCCTGGCATTTTTTTTTTCAGGGCTGTCAATTAGGTCTTCTGAGGCACATTAAGCTTTTCCCATCCCTATGGAAGATTATTCTCTGTGTTCACTTCATGCTTTGCAGTCCCATGCACTGAGGAGGTCCTGCTGTGCCAGCTACTGGCTGAGCACTGAACACGAGCCACACACACACTGGCTATTTTTTAGAAGGGCAGCCTGGAGGAGGAGGATGGCCCCGAGGACCTTTATTTCTGAGGGAGATGCCAAAGGATGTAGGGTTGAACAAATAAGATGATAGATTTTTTTTGCGTATCTGATTGCTCACATTCATGGGATCTCCACAGTTGTTGTCCTAGCCGTAGTGTGAGGAGAGGAGAAAGGTTTGCACCTGTTATGACCTGAAGAAGGGCATTTTTGCTTAAAAGTTTGCCCTTTCCGGCTGTAGCTCTTTCTTGGTCTAAAAGCAATGTACTCCCTTCCTGCAAAGCTTGCCTCTCTTAGGCATCTCTTCAAACAGAGGCTCGTTTTCTTCCTGCAGAATTAATGCAGTTTATCTGAAAAAGGTAACAAATGCACTTTGTCTAAGTAGCATCTTGTGGATGATGCAGCCAGTCTAAGACTTTAAAGCGTCAGGTTTGCAAGAGTCAACTAATCAGCAGTTTCTGACCTTAGCTGGACTATCTTGTAGAATCTTTCTTTTTTTTTTTTTTTTTTTCTCCTTAAAAAGGCAAAATTTCTACCTGAAGAACAGAATAAAAAAAAAAAATAGTCAAGATTCTCATTTTATGTTAAACATATTTCAGGGAAGATCTTCTATTAGTTCTACATAGCTCCCAAGTGAAGGTACTCAATGTGTAGCAGGATGAGATCCTTACTCCTCCTCTTTCTTTGTCCTCCAAAGGGACCCAAGGCAGCAGCCCAGTCAAATAGGGTGAAGGATTTCCAAAATCTCCTTCTTGTGCATCAGAATAAAATAAAGATTATTTTTTGCATTTGAGAGGCCTAGGGTGGGGCCCTAGATATTTGAGTGGTTTGAATGGGGCTGAACTTTACCAAAAAAAAACTACTCCTTGTTATTCCGCAAACAAATCAGGACTCATTGTTGCTTGCATCCCTTTGTGCCAGCCTGACTTTCTGCCTCGAAAGCTGCAGCAACAGAGCAGCGTACCACGGCCACTTGTGAATTTGGGCTACACGGCGCTGCAAGGTCTGGCCTCTCCCAAGGTACCCTTGCATAGCTCCATGGGATGCTCTGGGAATGATGATCTTCTTTTGGGATACTGTGGTGTGCCATGCTGCCTGTGCCTTCTTTGTCCCAATTCTCTTTCTGACAGCACCTGGCATGAACTGCTTTTGGGGCAGAGTGATTGGCCAGAGGAAGTGGAGCCCAGACCCTGGGGTTTGAGGAGCTCTTCAGAGACTTGTGGGCCAAGTTCAGCATGTCTTGAATTATTTTTAGAAACATCAATTGAATATCATTTCTTGATGTTCTGGAAACATTGCAATTCCAGAACAGCAAGCTTGTAACAAAGTACAAAGAAATAATCATCAGGTTTTGCTTTTGCCTGAAATAATCAATTACTATTTCATTTTGATGTTTGAACAACTGTGCAACATTTAATTCTTGCCTTGGAGTGGCCTGGAAAGATTAGCTCCTAGAAACCTTAATAACGAGCAAATAATTCAAGCAACAAAATTCATGTATTCATTTTGTTTTAGTTTGCAGTGTTGTCTTTTTGCAAATCACAGGGTTTCAAATCTGCTATTTCAAAATAGTTTCAGTAAATAGTTCTTAAACTGCAAGTCACTCGTGGGCAGGTTGCTGTTGCCGGTGAGGGCTTTCGCCATCTTGATTTATTTGTTTCAGGCTGATATTGAAGCTTAGTATTTTCCATAGGAAAATTTAAGTGTTTAAATATTTGCAGAAGGCAGTATTGAAGGTTTAATTGGGCTGTCATCCAAGTGAAGAAGTGAACTAGTATTGACTCACTGCTTTTTAACTATTCATTCAGTTATATTTGTGAGGTCAGCCTTCATTCTTCTTGTCTGTTATTACTATCATTTATATTCCCTTGCTTTTCCGCCCTTTATAACAGAGTGTTCATTTCCAGGGGGTGAGAATGGTCTATATTACATGTTTGGGAAAACTGAGTTTTGTCAGATCACATTCTTTGAAAAGAAATCACTGCTTAACAAGAGAGAAAGGACAGATAGATAGGAATGCCTCCAGTACAGTCTCGTGTAGCTACATGCTTTAATTAGAAAATATGCAATCCTATATTTGGAGATTTCTGCAGCCTGATCCAAAGCATATTGCTGTCTGTGGAAAGCTGCCCAGTAAAAAGTTGCCAGATTAAAAAAGAAAAATTAGTTTACTCCCGTGTAGAAATCGTGGTAGAGAATTACTTAGAATTTTTATTTACCTCATAAAAATTTGGAGCTGGAAGGATATGGTGAGTAAAAGGCAGATTCCAAGTTCGTAGGCCTTAATTTATGAACGCTTGTCTAAGTTATTTGGCTCAGTAAATGATTCCAGCTCTAATTACCAAGCACTTGAGTAAAATTTTAATCAAAGAACTCGAACTCTTTTCACATCAGAAACTGATTTAAATTAAGATTTATTTCAGCAAATTTTCTTAAAGTTCATTGCTTCAGAAGAATAAGGCAAAGTTAAGTATTTACCAGTCATTTCATTTTGTTGTTGCTGGCCACATTCTAGTTGGTGGATATAGGAAAACCATCTTGAAGCTGCCCAGCATATAAATACATTGCTCTATTTCAGCCCTAATTCCATTACTGGGAGGTAGTTTGGGTTTAAACCGAAATCCCTTTTTTTGAGACAGTAGACCTGCTTTCCATTTTTCTGTGTGTTGAGATTGGGTTTTATTTATAGTGTGGGCCTTTCCATTTCTTTGGGCACGTCTTTTAAGATCTGAGTACATCCAGGGCAATGGAGAGTTTCTTAGAGAGTCTCCGAAGTGCCTATGTTGGTCCTTTTTGTCTGGCACGGCTGCTGCGCTTGTGTTCTGCGAGAGCCGTTATTTGTGTATTTGAACTCTGTGTTTCTGGGGGGGTGGGGAAAGGACCAGGAGACGAGCTACACCATCATCAAATCAAAAGAGACAACTGTTACGGCCGATGGCTTGAAACCAGGCTCAGCATACATCTTCCAGATCCGCGCACGCACGGCTGCTGGATACGGTGGCTTCAGTCGAAGATTTGAGTTTGAAACCAGCCCAGTGTGTAAGTCATTTTAATTACTGTCAGCTCGTGTCTCTGTAACGGTTGCCAGAAAGGAGTCCGAGGATCAATATCTTTGCACTGAGCTCTGTCAGTCTTGCATTTGCCCTCTGTCTCTCTTTCTGGCCTTGTCCCCTTAGTTAAAAACACAGGTCACGTTATTACTGTGGGTGAGACAGGTTAACACATCTGTCCTTGCTTCCTCATCACATTTAGTTGGGTGGGAGCTGAAGCATCAGGAGATCTTTAAGCTTCAGAATTCATAAAATTCACTGTTTGTAGAAATTGTACCTTTGCAAGAGCCATTAGCACTGAACGATTGCTGCTTTCACACCACTGATCGGGGAAGGGTGAGGATGTCCCCATCCATAATGCTGTGGTGGAGTGCTGTGAGATGATGGAACAAACCCAATAAATGAAATATCTGTTATTAAATATTCATTGATTGCATCTAGAAAAAAAAAAAAAAAACTCTCTTTCTTTCTTAAATCATCCCACCCTGCAATGGGAAGGACTTAACCAGCATTAGTAGCTTGTGGTGTAAGTCACTGTCAGAGTGGGAGGCAATTTCCCTTGGATGTCAGTGCAGCAGCCTTAAGAAAAGGAATTTGACTTGTGCTCAGAACTGGCAAAAGTGCTCACTGCAGGCTTGAGGCTTTGTTTGGTCTGTTAAAAATCTTGAGGATTTTGGTTAAGGGTTGGTTTGTTTTCCTTTTAATTCCTCTCATCCAGGCCTGGAATCTGGAGCATTATTCTGTGGCTGGGTGAATCCCAGAGAAATGCAGAGCCAAGTCGCATGTGAGGGTCCAGCTGCTGGTTTTTTTTTCCCATGTTCAGATGCTCTCATAAAATATGTACTTTATTTATCTATTTTAGTTAGTACAATTGACATTTATCTTTTTCATTATTTGGATGGGAGAAAAATTGTATGTTGGAAATACTGTGCTCATTACTATGGAAAGCAACAAATCGGTTTGGATGCTTTCCTTAGCAAAGTAAAACCAGTCATATTTTGATTACTGTTACTCCAGGTCACTTAAAATTCATCATCATCTCTTGAAAAAAAGTTTTTAAGTTGTCATTGCATGTTACTTTTTAAGCCATAATAGATTTTAAAGGAATCATTATATATGTGCAGATGTAGCTGTGGAGCCAGTGATTGAGCTAATACAGTGCAAATTGCATCATGATGCAAACATTAATGCAATAAGAATTTTCTATTTAATGTATTTCTTATTGTATTAACCATTAATTGTGTCCTATAAGTAGCAACAAAATCGTATTATACAGAATATGGTTCTGTATTGTACTGGAGAACTTCTGGTTGCAGTTAGAAGTTTTCTAGTTTAGAATAACTAGAGTAATTTGTTTTCAGAATATTAATGAGTAATATACTGAATATATGCACATTTGATCCAGTGCTGTCATCACCTACAGTCCTCAGCCAAAAATAACCGCACTTCCTTAAAATCTATGATGCCTACATCTGCATTAGGATTTTTCCCTGGGCATCCCAATGTGATATCTTAATGTACTTTGCAACCCCTGAGTGATTTATTCCCACCAGTTTATGAGGCTCTCTTGAATGGTAAAGGCAGAAGAGCAGGTGCAGTGATATTGCAGAGCTGCTAAGACACCAGTAGAGTCGGGAAAATACCCCATGGTCCCTAGTTTGGGAGTCGGAGACCATTCTTGTGTTACCAGCACGTTAACTCACGCTGTGGCCAAAGCAGGATTTCATGAGGAGTTCAGATGCTGCGCAGGCCTGAAGCACATTATAGGCCTCCCCGTCTTGCTGAAACACTGCTCTGCTTGACACCTTTCAAGCAGTGACCTGTTCCCAGACACTGGACACAGAATGGTGTTAGTGCCAGGAACATGACAAGACTACTGAGTCTTTTCGATGTGCACGTGAAGGAAGGTGAAAGCCCGATGTTGCTCCACACCAACGCGCAGCAGCCACTTGCACTTGCTAACCAAGTTGCAGGCACGAGGACATTGGCGATGCAGAAAGCAAGCAAATTCTCCCTGTTAGACCTGGTTCCCAACCCTCCTCCTCCAGAATTGTTTGGACTTATCAGTGTGTTTTGTTTCCAATTCACAAGGTTTCTGGCAATTTATTTTCTAATACACGTTGGGGAAATATAACAGTGATTGCTTACAGCTTCATGATCTAAGCAATGCACCTGAGAAATGGAGAGAAAAAGAAGAGTCATGACTTAATTTGGTGTCCTCTTTTTCCCACAGTTTGTTTTCAGTTTACCTACCGTTTGCAGAACGCACAGGTCTGGGGAGCGCTGAGTTGCAGCACAGCTGTTCCAATAACGCGGAAGTCTTCATTTCAGGATGGGAGCTGTTGATGGGGGATATACTCTTGTTGCTACCCTCCCTTTACCATGCCACAGAGCCTGAGCCTGAAGTCTGCCCGAAACTAAACCAACCAGACCAGGGGAGGAATAACCCCAGACACCAGTACAGAGTAGGGGTTGACCTGCTGGAAGGCAGCTCCACGGAGAGGGATTTGGGAGTCCTGGCTGACAACAAGTTAACCATGAGGCACCAATGCGCCCTCGTGGCCAAGGCGGCCAGTGGGATCCTGGGCTGCATCAGGAGTCGTGTTGCCAGCAGGGCGAGGGAGGGGATCCCGCCCCTCTGCTCAGCTCTGGTGAGGCCGCACCTGGAGTACTGGGTGCAGTTCTGGACTCCCCAGGACAAGAGGGACGTGGAGCTTCTAGAGAGGGTCCAGCGTAGAGCAACGAAGATGATGAAGGGACTGGAGCATCTGTCTTAATGAGGAAAGACTAAGTGAGCTGGGCCTGTTTAGCCTGGAGAAGAGAAGACTGAGAGGAGATCTGATCAACCTGTACAAGTACCTGAGGGGAAAATGTAGGGAGGATGTGACCAAGCTCTTCTCGGTGGTGGCCAGTGACAGGACAAGGGGTAGTGGGTGCAAGCTGAAACACCGGAAGTTCCATCTCCATGTGAGGAAGAACTTCCTTCCTGTGAGGGTGACGGAGCCCTGGCACAGGCTGCCCAGAGAGGTTGTGGAGTCTCCTTCTCTGGAGACCTTCCAAACGCTCCTGGATGCCACCCTGTGCCCCGTGCTCTAGGTGTCCCTGCTTGAGCAGGGGGGGTTGGACTAGATGATCTCTAGTGGTCCCTTTCAACCTTAAACATTCTGTGATTCTGTGATCTGCACCATTGGGCTCCTGCAGGTAACACCAGGATCTGTCTGATTTCCCCATCTCTTGAGAAGTGCACAAATCACTGGAAAAATAGCTTACTGTTCTCTTTTAACTGTTTTTCTTTTTAATTATTTGCCAAGAAAGCAATAGAACATAATCTCAAGGAGCCTCTATAAATTTGTGAGGCTAATAAAATCTCTGGGTGATTGCATGGCTTTGGAGCAGTTAACATTTAGTACCTGATCTATTGGGCCAGCCATTATGAAATCATTTACTGTGCTTTTGCAGACTCGCCACTGTCCTGAAGTCAAGTACCAACTAGCTACTGTGACCCATGGCAGATCAAGATTTAATGCCTTACCTTTTCTTCTTTCTTTTAACAATTAATGTGGAGTCATAATCTATTATATTTATAGCTTCTAAAGTTAGTCCTCTGCTAAGGACCCCCTTGTACTTGGCTTGTTTAGTTAAAGGCTGTCATCAGTGTGCAATCGATTGCTGCGGCTGCCTGGAGCAGCCAGGCTTTTAAGGAGGACTGGTATCCTGTGGCCCTGCCATGAGCCCTGGGGCAGCAGCTTTTTATCACAAGGTTCTTCTGCGTTTTATCAAAAGGGATCATTTAAAAGGCACTGTCTGGAAGAATTCTGTTGCTTTTATCAGGTACAAAGACCATCTAAGGTATGAGTTTTAGCAGATTTCTGTTTTACAGAGGGCACCTTCCAGTTGTGCAACATAGATGCTTCAAGGAGTTAGTATGCAAGTGCTTATAACTTTTTGAAACACAAATAATTTTAATTCTGTCGGAGATCTCACTTATGCCTCTTACTTAGCAATAAGGAGTTCATTTTATAAACGTTATGTCTGCAACTAGGAGATTTCTGTGATCTGAATGAGTTTGAATGCAGCTGACTCAGGAAGGCAAACTCAGTTTTCAAACTCCAAGTTCTGTAATGTTGCAGCTTTTTAATTAAGTAATGAAATGCAAGTTTGCTTGTTTGCTGGCTTGATTTTGCATGTGTTTTGGTTTCTTCTAACATCCATTTCCTCTCCAGAGAAGAAACAGACAGTGAAGAGGAAAAGAAGATATGAACTGGTAAAACTGAAAACTCACTGCAAGCCCTGCAAGACAGACTCATGGGCATGCTGACTATAATCTTAACCTTAATCTCCATTTTCTGTTTTTCCTCTCAGCAGTAGCTGCATCCAGTGACCAGAGCCAGGTTCCTATAATTGTTGTGTCTGTAACTGTGGGAGTTATTCTGCTGGCTGTCGTTATTGGTTTCCTTCTCAGTGGAAGGTAAGAGAAGCAGCTGTGTATTTATATGTCTCCAACTTTGTGATAACTTTTATCTGACTAGCTGATCAGTGCCATTTATGCGCGAGTATCATGTGAATGAAGCTCTCAAGCTGTAGCACTATAAAACAGCACCAGGGAAGACTGATTGATCTGTTTGGACAGGCAGGAATTGCAAATGCATACTTGCAGATGTGGTTCACTTCCCAATGATTATCAACTCTGTGTACAGACTGTCCCTGATTATTAGACTTGATTCTCAGAGGAGCATTTTCACGATCCTTTAAAAATGAGCAGAACATGTTATTACTGGTAAAATGTTACCTGATGTATCACAGAGTTCAATGTCTTTGAAGGATTTTGTTTGCAAATCTTGAATTCTGTATATTTGTGCTCAGATCTTGCAATGGGCTTTTATCACTTAGAAAACTACCATAAAATATATATAAAGACAAAGAGAAGAATTGCAGGCAATTAGCCAAATGCCTTTATCTTGATAGGGCCTAGGTTTTATTTTTCACATGTAGGATGCTAATATTTTGCCCACATACTAGTAATTTATGCAGAGAACTACCCATCAAGCAGTCCGGTTGACTTCTCATATGCTTGAACATAGGCAAGTGATAAAAGCATGGGTTATACAATCCTGGACAACTCTAATGGAAGTTGATAGAACTTGTTCGTGAACAGGGGATTGTGGTAGAGGGGAAGAATCTGACTTGTGTCAGTCTCAGTTTGCACAGCATCACTAAAATTGCATTGCAGCCAGCATACAAGGCACTTTTTTATACACTGTGTGTGTATTCTTCAAAGTCATTGAAGTACCTGTCAAGGCGTAGTACATTTATTTTAATGGAAGCAGTTAAACAACTGTAGTGTCCTTCATGCAAAACAATGTAAGATACCCAGGCAGTATCTATTAATACTGCTGAATTTGTTCTCAGTGAGGAGTCAATATTTTGCTTAAAACATACTATTCAGCCCACTGTGGCATTCATGACATAGGTATCTCTTCAGCTTGGGTCTAGCAAGGTGATTCTAAATCACAGTATCTGGCAAGTATTAAGAATTGTTACAACATATTTGTGGAGGAACTGCCCTGATACTGAGCTTACCAGCTGAAAGTCTTATTTCACAGAGGGAATAGGGCATCTGTTTGTGAAATTGAGTCAGGCTGAGCAGCTGTGTCCCCAGGCATAAGCTATTCAGGTAAGTGTGCTAGACTCATCTCCCTTTAGGGCAGAGAGATTGGCACCGTCTTCCAGCGCAGCCATTTAAGCACTTGTCTTCTACTTTGAGAGATTCATAGGGCTTAAAAATTAGAAAGTAAGTGCCCTTCCCTCCAAGAGAAGGGTGCAGTGGCTTGTCGGGGTGAATAGCTACGTGCCATTTCCTTCTGAGCTTCTTCCTGTCTGTACTGGCGTCTTTCACATGCTGAAATATTCTCAGCGGTGCCCTTGGGACAAGATCCACAAAGGGGATGCAGGAGAGTAACAGTGTGCAAGATAAACTTGTGCCTGGTTCAGATCCTTCCACTGCCAAATGTGACACTGCTCTGTGGAGTCCTGGGAGACAGCTGTCTCAGCCTCCTGGGAAAGGTGACCCACATTGTGCAGAATATTGAAATCACCATTACACAGCAGAGAACTTAGATGGCAGCCAGAGCCCTTGCCTAGGAGATACTGTCCTCAGGCCTCGCTCCAGAGAGCTGTTCCCTCAGCCCGCTCCATGAACCTAGGAGCAGCAGGACGCTCCCAGGAGCTCTTCTGTAGAGCGATGCAGCGAGTGTGGGAAGGGGCAAACACCCGGCACAGGGACTGGAGAGGTTTGCTGGTTTGTCTTTACCCTCTCTGCTACTGAAAGGGAGATATGGCTAAGCAGGCTTATGTTATGTCCAGATCTGCACATCTTGCCATCTAGAGAGCTCGACACTGGTGAAAATCACGCCTCTTGTCCCTTAGGTCAGATGCACCTTAGTCAGGCTAACCAAATAGCCAATTACTTAAAAATGAATAAATAAAGATTAAAAATAAAAAGAGGAGATGAGCTCTTGGCTCATTTTTAGTTTTTCAAGCTGAGGCTGCAGAGAGTGGGACGAACCCAGGCCTGTACCTGGCGGTGGTGAAGCAGCCTCCAGCCTAGTGGTAGAGAAGTAGCTCGGGATTGCAGTGTCTGTTAGCCACTTTGTGGTTTTGTGAATTTTAAAGCCTGTCCAATGTGTCGAGTGACTCTAGAGAACTGCCAAATAAACCCCAGAAACCCAGAAAGTTGGCAGGCAGATTGAAATTAAACAAAGCAAAACAAGAAAAAAAAGTTCCTCATTTGAAGATGCAGAAATACCGTTAAAATATGTCAGTCATGGTGCTTTGACTTGGATATGATTTCAAGACATTTTGTGAAGTGATTTTCATGCTGAGACATTGCTGGGGTGATAAATATATTCCAAGTTATAGGCTAATGCATTTTTGAAGCTGTTAACCTGTGTCTGGAAGACACTTTCCTCTGTCTTTGGAATGGTTATGTGTTCCAGCTTTTGGCACCAGAGGGTTAAATTTCCTTTTCTACTCTTTCCACTAATTATTTTTTGGAAAGACAGACATTTTGAACTCCAGGAGTTGCTCCACCTGTAAGCACCGCTGCTTTCCCAGTGAGCTCCCAACTCACTCTCTTCCCTGGCTCATGCAGGACAGCAGGTGCTGCTCCTCCGAAGATAAGGAGAAAAAGCTCATAGGTCTGGACCAGTGAGGACGTAGCCACGGCAGCTTCTGCAGATGGGCTCCTTGTCTTCGGTGCTGCGCCAGCCCCGCCCTGTCCCTTGGGCACCTCAAAATTAGAGGGTTGCTCCCACAGTTGTTGCATGGCATCTCTTTGCTGGGCATGTTAGGAGTGGGGTCACTCACGGTGCTGTGGAAAATGGAAAAGGAGCGGATGGGGAAAAGCATCCTCTTCTCTCTGTTTCAGGAAGTTATTTCCCAGCCATACAACTCAGGAGTTCACTGGGTTCCAGGGGTGTTTTTTTCCTTCTGCGAGATACCCAAAGGCAGAAGTTTCCAAACCTCTTCCTTTTGGCTTTTAAGGTATCTCTGCAGTTTCTCGATCCTTTTGAGCAAAGGTAAATAACAGCTTGGCATTTCCCATTGGCAGCTGGCCCTACCCAAAGGTCAGCTCGGTGCTAGTCACAGTGGCATTTCCACATACCAGTGTCCATCTGTGGAAGTGCACTTTGTTGCCGAAGCTGGAGCTTCCCGGGAATTTGCAACTAAATGTGTTTTACCATGAACAGTTAAGCTGCATTTCAGTGCTGATTTTACTTGCAGATGCTCAAGAAAAATCTTTCCGGAAATAATGTGTCCTCTGACCAAGGTCACAATGCCAGTAGGCAAAATAGCTGAAAACTTTTAAGTCTTGTGCTTCTTATACTAAAGGCATATTAGTTATATGACAATAAGGACTACAAATCAAAGAATCACTAAATCAGACCGGTATGTCTCAGCAAAAAAAGAGAAGTGGATAGCTAATTAATTTATTATTAAAACAGATACAAGCACTGAAGTAAGCACAGAGTTGTTACAGTCATTGTTTTTGTAGGATTATGTGCTTTTCTCAAGAGCACAATGTGTTTTATAGATGCAGCAAGGCTAAATTTGCTCTCCTAGCAATGTTTGAATTAGATGCCCCTTGTATCACTGCTCTGAATTGAAGTATATGTTAATCGAACATCATTGCAGGTTTTTGTTTTAAAACCTGTGTGAGACGTACACAGTAGCAGAGGTCCGCATGCTACATCCTGTCAGGGGAGTAAGGAGCTGCAAATGTGCAGATGTCCCGTCAGCCCTTTAGTTCCTATGATAAACCTAAGTTGGAGGCCAGACACGTTCCAGCTGAGCAAGGGGGTAACAGCCTGCAAGGCAGCAGCACTGGGAAAGAGATCCACAGCTCCAGAGCAGTTTTCCCTGCTTTGCCCTTCAAACCAACCCCGTTTACAAAACTGAAGGGGTCTTAGGTGGAGGTGGAGCTGCCACTCCCTCTGGTCCCCGACACGCTAGAGCTTAGTAGCACTAAACAAAGAAATGGGATTTGCCGAATTAAATGGGAACACGATTAGGTCAATGCTGAGCTGCTTTGCAAAGACTGCTCGAAAGAACTACCAAGTGTGCTGTGCATCTGCATTTACAGCCAACTACCCATTATGGATGACCTTTCCTTCTAAAACAATCTTCCAGAGAACCTGAGGAGGCTTTTTTAAGAAGTTAACAAAAATATATTTGAAAGAGTAAAACCCACCCCTCACCCTCTGTTGTGCAGATATAGAAAGTCTTTTTCTGGCAAGGAAGTAGCCTTTAAAAGACAAAGCAAAGACAAATCTTGCCACCTGGGTACTGGCAATTAGAGGCTTCTGCACCGGAGCATCCATCCTTGACCTCGGTTCATTTAGACTTTTAAATATCCACCCCTGCAGTGGCAAAGGGCTACTTGCTGGACACAAATATGTGCATCTTTTTAAAAAGTGACTTTCAAGGAGCAGAGGGGTTGAGAGGATTGTTTACATATATTCCAGGTCCCAAGCCAGCATTTGCAACCTTCTGTGATGTGGGAGGTCAAAACGGACACATTTGTCCACAAACATCCCGCCCCCCCCGCATCTTTTTCCAGTATGTGTCAAGGCCTAAAATAGTTCACTTTTCTGATATTTCCGTAGGAAACAGGGAAGACAGCTTGTAGATAATGTTTTCCGTAAGGAAGATATTTCCAGAGTGAGTCACAATTTTTGTTAATTGTGATATTTTAAAGGAATTTTATCTCTACATTCCTGTCTGTTTTTCATTCTTCCTGTATGACATTGTATCCCATGATTTATAACTGCTTTATGATATTGCCTACTGCCAAGTGTGCCCCGTGATCCACCTGACAACAGGAAGGATTTTGTGGGAAAGGCTGTTGCTCTGCTGGATCAAGATTCCCATCCACAAAGAATAGGCCTCCATTCAGATTAAGGTTTTTGCTGTATACATCATGTTAACAGTCTCTTTGCTCTTTGGTGATACCTTTTCCTGGAGAGGAGCATCCATGGCATTGGTTCTCCAGAAAGAGTGCCTCCGGTGACCCTTCCCAGGGCTTGTGTGGGAATTTGCTGCTCGTGGTTACCATCTCTACTCCCAGCTCCCTAAATGCCCTTGGCTCATTCAGCCGCTCCAACACAGCTTAACCAGACAATCTCCTTTCTCCAGTAAAACACCTCTGGGCTTAACATATCCATACAAACACAGCAGCCTTCCAAAGCCAGCCTGGATTGCCGCAGTTTTGAGGAGGGATTAGGGAAGTAGGCAGTCTGTCTTTGGGTGCTTTTTGCCCAGGGAGTGCGCAAAGCCTGAGCAAGGGTGTAATTCAGCTTGAAGGCCCAGGAGGCACAGCTCTTTAAAGCAGTATTTCTGAATTATTCCAGCAGCAGCTGCGGGAACCGGGCAGACAGACCATCAGGAATAGATAACTGGCTGGTGGGTATATCACACACAAGCCTTATCCGAGCCAGTCAGGGGTAGGAGGATACCACAACCAGTGAGGGAGAGCCATCACCCTCATTCAGAAGTGCTACATTTTGGTGGCATTGGGCAAGCCCTGCATCTCCTTGGGAATGCACTCGGATAGCATGCAGTTAGGGAATTAGGGTGCCTTCAAATAGGATCTTACAATGTCTTAGCTCTGCAATGGGTGGAGGGTGGAAAAGACCGTCAATTTGTCATCCTTCCACACTTTCAAAGATTATGCTGTGCCTTAGGTGAAATAAGCATGACTGCTCCTGGAGGCACTCCATGATGTGACTCTTGGTGTTTTGTCTGGAGAAAAGGTTATCTGTATTTCCTTGAAGTTTAGTCATAAGGAGATATAACAAAACCCTTTTCCAAGAGATTTTTCCAAATGCAATAACCTCCTTTGCCCATAGTGATAGTACGTACATCATCCACTCAAGTTTTTGTATTTTCAGTTATTCTCCAAGAGCCCAGCAACAAGTTTCAACATGTTTATGAGATATTTCATTACAGGAAGAGTATGTGACTCCTTAGACATTAACAGAAAGCTGAGCAAACCAGAAATACATTTGTAGCCGTTTGCAGCATATAATGTCACTCCTGTGTTGTTTGAAGTAAGTGCTTTAACTTACGAGGTGCTGGCTGCTGTGCTGACCTTCTGAGCTAAGGATGTAGGCAGTCATCACTGCCATCTCATGAGACTGCTGAGGGATTAGAAAAATTTTCTCCAAAAGCCTCAAGCATTTTAGTCTCTAATTGCATGCCTCTAAAGAACATCCCATTAGAACAGCTTATTAAAAGCAAGGAAGGAGGCTCTCATTTAACACATTTCCAAGTCTTTAACTTTCAAGTCTTACCAGCCACAGCTATATAGGGCAGAGTGTCACTGAGTTGCGTCTAGACTCTAAAGATAGAATTTATTTCCAAAAGTTGTCTGGGCCATCTGCAAATCTGTAGTAAATTAATTACATTGATAGAAGACACAATCATTGGGGTCCGTCATATATATTTCATGAAGCAAGCATGCACTCCTGGGCTTGAAACAGTGCTGAGCTGTGATAAGTGCTCCTGGCACACATTCATTAAAGTTTGTTCTCCAGACAGCTTGGTTTGAGAACCACCTAAGCAGTACGAGGTCACCTTTGCTGCAACAGAAAGAGTGCCAGCTTTTCTCATCTAAGAGGGCTCAGAACCATAGGCTGGTCTGGCCAAGAAGTGTGACTCAGCTCTCAGCACAAAAGTCCTGGAGGACCTGCTGCAGCTCCAGGCTCTCTGCATTGTCCCTGACCATCTGCAGCTGCTTCCCTGCGCTGATGCCTGATGCACACAGATCACACCAGATTGCAAACAGGCTAGTGGAGATGCTGCCACCTCAGCTCCTTGCACTTTCCAGCAAAGGGGATTTAACAGTGTAGGTGTTTATGCAATAACTTTCACCAGCATATGGAAGTGCCAGCTCTTAACCTTAAGCAGATCTAAGGGATTTTGAGGTAAAAAGTCAGCTTGCTGGCAGAGATTTTAATACCAGTTTTGTTGGCCTCAGAGTTTGTATATTCTGATATGTTTGTTTTGTTTTGCTTTGTCAAGTATCTTTGCCAAATGAAAAGATCCTTTAAGCATTATCCTCCTTTGCATTAACTGCTGAGGCCAAGTATTCCATTTACTTACAAAGCTCCTTGGACTGGAAAGCAAATTTTGTTCTCCACTGAACCAGTTTAGTTTGTTTCCAGTATCCCTAGATTTTGTCTGATGTTACACGTTTCACTATTTTGATCCTAAATGAGATCTGATAGCAAAGCATTATGTGACTGGTGTGCAGGAGTAAGGATGTATCAAGGCATCAAAGCTCACTTGCATTTGAGCATTTCCCCAACCTAAAAGGTGAGTGAGATTTTAAGTATTCTGCACTCACTGCTGCAAACAGACTTTGTTTCAGAGCAGCTCAGTTTCTGATTAGCCATCCAAACATTTTTCTGTTTCAGAAGACAGTGAGATCTTTTCTTTTTAAGGAAACAATTGCTTTCAGCTCAATTGAACTGCTGTTTCGAAAACCTTGACTTTGGATGCTGAGCAATGTGGAATGTCTGGTGACAGCAACTGTTAGAAAATGCCTGGGGTGAAAAAGGGCTCCTCGATAAAATGTATGCTAATGAAGTTAGAGTCATCACAGGCTAACAACGACCACAGAGATCTTCTAGACACTTGCCAGTCCACTTCACTCAAATCTTGTGAGTTTAGCCCAGAAAGAGCAGACTCAAAATATGTACATTCCACGTCCTTTTGTATGCTTTTGAATTTTGGACCTCCGGGGTTAACATGTATCAATAGAGAAATTTAATGACAGCTGAGATTCCCCCATATTAATATGACTTCAGGAGCTGGGACATTACAAAAATATCAAATATTATCAACAATGGTAAAAGAATTGCCATTGCTGCTTATAAAATGCTTCTAAGTTGTTTCACTGATGCAAAAGGAGCTGAGAGACAGTTTTCACCAGTTCTAATTTAAGTAGCACATAACCCAGTATATAATTCTGTAGATCATTGCATGCCTGAAGTTATTTTACATCATAATTTAAGGAAGTGCAATTGCAGGATGTTAATTTTGACAAAATAGGCTATTTTAATGTGTTCAGGCATTGTAAGCTATATTTTAAAAATCTGGAGGGCACAAATTTTTTTGAGAATGCTGCAAGATGATGATTTTATGAGAAACAACAAGTGAGATCTTCATCTGCCTTTAACTGGAGTATCTGTCAATATTGCTGGGCTTGTGTTTATGTATCATACTGAAGATCTATCTGTTAAATTATTTTAATACATTCGGTGACCAAAAATTGTGCACATTTTCTGAGCAGGATTACAGGCAGTTGTACAGCCCACTGCCAGGTGCAGCCTGATGCCAAGTGAACACACACTGATTAGACCAGAAGATCCAAGTAATACTAATGAACAAGCAGTGCATATGAAAATGTTGCGAATGTATTTGCACCTTGCCAGGAGAGTGGGATTATTCCTTATCCTGGGCCTTTTTGTTTGCTTTTCAGTTGCTGCGATCATGGCTGTGGGTGGGCTTCTTCTCTGCGTGCTGTTGCCTATCCGAGCCTAATATGGTCAGTGTTCTCACCCGCCCTGGCTCCCGTTTGGTGTCCCACCTCCGTGTTTTCTGTGCGCAGTCCGCCGTTCTCTCCCTTTCTTGTACTGGCCTGCAAATCGCTTTCTCATATGACCTCTGCACCCAGCTTGTCTCTCTCAACAACTGGAAATAGTCTTACTTGAAGCACAGTGATTCTGCAGTAAGAGTAGGGGTCCCCAAGGCCAATCTGATGTAGTGTGCCGTGGTGGATCATTGCAGATGTTGCCAGGAATGTCATATGTCATAGCAAACAACATGTAACTTATATGCTGGGCAATTCATCCACATCTGCTTCCTGTCACCAAGAGGGTGGAGGGTAGTTTGTCAGAAAGAAAGAAAAAGAGGGACCAGGCAGGAGGGAGCATTTTCTATGGCATGTAACATGCATGTCAGTGAAATGGGTCATATGTCATTGGTGCTGATGACATGGGACTGTTTGCAAGGATATGCCCGAGGCACCGCGGACATATCATTGCCGGCGCTCGGCGCCAGGTGTCTGTGCTGCATGCTGCCCTATCCTGCGACCACCTCTTGCTGGGCTGTCTGACCACTTTTGTGCTGTCCTGTTCTCTCCTCTTTCCCAACTCATCAAAGCAGGGGAGGGGGTTAATTTTTCTCCCGGCATCTGAACGCGAGTTAGGTTGTTCCCCAAAAGGGAGCTTGGTTTAGAGCTCTGAATCATCTGTAAGCTGTGTGGGCAATCCTCTGAAGCAATCTTCTGAAGCTGGCTAGGAGACATGGGAAACTGCAACCATAAAGCGTCTGCTTGCAATTGTAGGATGTGGAGGTGTCCCATTCACATTCACGACCAGCTGCAGGTTTTGCCTTCTAGCTAGGGGACCTGTGTGAAGCTTTCATACTGTTTTCTGGAGGATGCTAAGGCTTTGTGTAGCGTTAGCCAGGGCTCACTGTATTCCCCACTGTGGAGCACAGCAGTGACCAGGGTGGATCATTCCTGCATCCTCTCATCCCATGGTTTAGCTCTGACAGTGACTGAACCAGCTGCTTTGGGGAGAAAATAAGGAAATCTAACAGTTTGCAGTTTCTTCCCCTGAAGGAGATGGGATCTTGTCTAGGCACCGTCTGGAAGCTGTTGGGCCGCAGTTAGCGAGTGCCCTGACCAACCTAACGTACCCTTCTTTACACCCAGGAGTCCCTCATGCCTGGTGCCGTGTTCATGCATTTTATAAGTTCTACATGACAAGGAACATGACAAAATTCCCTTGCTTGATGCACAGGAAAGAGCTGTGCTCCAAGCATGGCTTGGAGCCTGCAAAGACCTCAAAGCTGAAAGTTGTGGGTTTTTTTTTTTTTTTTTCTTTTTTGCTGTTGGGATGTTCCCTAATCCATTTTCACGATTTCTGAGCACTTAAAAACAGCATTAGAAAGGTAGATTGCTCAGTTTAAAATGTTTGGATTAAAAAAGTTCTTCAGGTCCATGTGGCTGTTTCTGGAGGTCACCAGTTTGGGACTGGCAGTGTTAAAAGGAAACCTGTAGTAGTTCTTCAGTGTGTCATGCCTGTGCCACCAAAGCACAGGAATTTGCCCTCCAAATTTCCTCCACTGGGCAACAAGAAGGTGGCGGCCATGGACAGTCTTGGATGTGCCTGCTCAGAAGAGCACGGAACGCACCAAACAGAGCAAAGGAGCAAGATTAAGTGACTGCTTATAAAGGAAAGAGAGAGGCAGAGAGAAAGCCTGACTGACCCCCATAGTGCCCTCTGCAAGTTTCCTGCTAACTCGTAGAGCAATTCATGTGTCAACAAACTGCTGTCCTGGGAGGCAGAGATGGGAAAAGGGACTTTTAAGGCCCAGGCACCGTCAGCTGTGCTTGAGGAAGTCAGAACAAGCTCTTTAAAGAGATTTTTCATTTCATCAGGAGCTTCCTGCAAGAGGGGGAAATGGCATCTTGCTTAAATTATTTTTAATTGTTCTCCCAGCAACTTAGGAAAGCCAGGAGTCATTCAGCTCAAAGGCAGGGAGAGACTGGAGGCTAAAAATATTGCAGCTGGAATTTGGAAACTTCCTCTCTGGGGCATCAAAGTCAATCAGAGGTCAAATGCAGGATCGTGCAGCCCTATGGTGTCTGGGAAAACAATGGAAAAGGCAGAGAGTCATCAGTCATCAGCAAGGGAACCTGCGCTGGCTCCATCTCGGCAGGAGAGCTTGTGTATCTTCGAACAGAGACAAAGATCTGAGCTTGTAATCTCATCGTCTTTTACATGGCTGTCCTCTTTTGATCCTGTTCTCCAGGTTCTAGGACTTGTAATGGAGGTAGAGGAGGAGTTGAATGAGCCTTCAGGGGTTGCACCAGGTTACTTCAGACAAAAGTTTGGGCTCACGCAATGTAAATAACTCCCTATAGATATGTGATCAAAAAGCAGGAAAATGAGATGATTGCAGGAGGAAAGGGAACAGAAAAATGGAAAACAGTGTGTAAATGTGATGCAGTTTAGACCAGTGCCTTGAATATTCCCTGGTTTTGTGATACTAAGTATATTCTAGGATCATAATCAGCCATGGACCAGCCTCACTAGGGGAGGCTTTTACCTGACTCTCAGTTTCAGGGTCATTCGTGAAGGATAAAGTTGCTTGTTAAACAGATTATTGTCTCCGCATATGAACCATAGTCCCAGGATCTCAGCTAGATGGACAGAGGCTACTTGCTTTGTTTGCCTGGGTAGACCACAGTCCTGCCCTGCAACATGTTCAGTGGGCTTGTTACTTTAACAACTGGGAATAAACATTCTGAACTGAGCTCTGGCCCTGGGTAGACAGCAATGTGGTGGTTCTTGCAAGCCTCCTGTGAGATGGCAGCTCAAGAGGGCTTGGATGCAGTACTCAAAGCGAGGTCCCATTCCTCACTGGGAACTTCCAGCGCTCTCCCCATTTCCAGGCACACGTTGGCCATGTGCTCAAATGTTTTGGCATATGGTAGTATCTAAAAACCTGCCAAATCTCAGCCTTTGGCCTCAAGCTTGGCTGTCCGCGATCCAGCCCCATTTAGGAACAGTCCCTTGACCCAGTGGCCACAGGTGGGGAAATGGGAGCACCTTTCCTCAGGCTCCTTATGGCTTTTGGGGGTGCCCCTGATTTGGGGATGCCTCTCAGATTCAGGCACAAACTATCTCTGTCCGTTTGAGGAAAGCAAGCATCACTCTGTCTCATTTTTTTTGCCATTGGAATGGATTCTGTCTATGATTTGACTTTTGCCAAACAATGCAGTGGACATCGGTCTCCTGATTGGGTTCTTCATCTTTCTACCTGTCCTTTTTATATTTTATAAACCTATATAGGAATCATTTTACAACTTCACTTTTATAACCTGCCCCATCAATATTTGATGAGCTGCCTGCCAATCTGCAAGTAGTTTCTAAATAAGACATGATATGCTAAGAATATTTAAAATCTCTCTTTTTTTTCCCTCTGATATTTTTATTGAAAAACATGGATCTGTGTAAGACAGATATTTGCTTTCTAGATCCAGAAACTGGGACGAATCTACAGCAGAAGTAAATGCCTTGAGATTCAGATGTTCTTCTGAATTACGTCATCTCTTTAGCCAAGTGTCTCCAGCTCAGCAGGAGATAAAATGAGGATCAAAATTTTTATGTTTTTGCTGTACAGGCTATAGAAAACATTTAGAAGATCTGTGTTTTGTACAATGACAGTAAATGAGAGAATGAATCTTTTATCATGACCTTCAATTTTCAGCTTTTTCTAATAAATATTAAGAACAAATACACATGCAGAAATGTATTATTTCAAAAGAGAAGTAGAATTCTTTTCTCCCCAAAATATCTTTTAAAAGCAAAATTGTTGATAGATTATCTGCTGCTAAGCTGTAATAATATAATGCAGATTTTTAAAGGAGTTGGTGTGGGAAGAAAGGAGGGAAAAACTTCTGTTGTGTGGCATTTAATAGAACAGAAGGGAAGAAGTGCAGTTTCGCTCCAGGCAACATAAGCATGGGCTATTTCTCCAAGTCATTTAAGGAAGCTGCCAAAGGTTCAGATGATAGTAACAGGAAGATTTTGTAGGTAGGATTGTTAGTGATGCTGAGCTGTTGCTGCAGTCATAGTACACTAACTGCAACTGCACTTCGGTGCCGCTCATTGAGGCTTCTTTTAACAATGCTCTGGGGGTGGCAGAGCATGATTTAGTATGTTAATGTGACGCCTTGCTGTATGCATTACACGGCTCCGGAGAGGCTCAGGCATAGGCAACTTGCTTCCCTTCACCTTTTGAGTGCATCCCAACGCAGTACAGCACTAGCAATTTTGCAACGAGGTGTGCTTAGATTGCTGTGCCAGGCGGATTACCCCTTCTATTTTTCCTCCCTTCTTTTCAGTTTTAGTATCTGCAGCTCTTTACAATGCAGTTAGTAAGGAAATGATTTTTTTTAGAGATGAAGTACTCCAAACCTGAGGAAGAGATAAGGGGATTTGTTTTAAAAGGCCAACAGAGGTGATTTTGCATAAGTGCTTGGTAATACAAAGATGAACTGAAACCCATTTATGAGTGGAAATCTGAGTTTTTGAGTAGATATTTTGAAACCCTCTTCCCCCATCCCAATCCTAAAAATTACTTTGCAGAATACTGTTTTAACTTCTGACACCTTGCAGCAAAAAGTAAAAAGCAGTTACCAGAAATATGGGTTGATACTCACTGTATGTCTAGTTTTATACTTTAGGGGAGCAGACTCGGTGGGGGAGGGATGAGGAAGATGAGAAGAAACCACTTTCTGGCCAATCCTATCCAAGGATTTCCCATACCAAAACTGCCACTGATGTGGTGCTTGCTTGAAGGATCTCAGCACACAGCCAGGACTTAGTTCCCAAGTAGTTAGATGGCAGTGGAAGCAACCAAGCAAGGAGATGGTCCCTCACATCAGTGCATGTTGCACAGCCTCAGAAGACATTTTCTGGTCTTGCCTTTGTGTGTGTTTCCCCTCCTGGCAGCCACACTGGCTGCCCGCACCATCCTGCTTTCCACCCTGCTCAGCTCTCTGGCTCAGCTGTGGTGCTGGCTCCTGGGTGGAGCTACTGGCCCCGCTGCCAAGGAAGCCCCATGTCTGGTGTTGGGATTTTGCTTTTAGCAGTGAGCATTTTGACAAGCCAGTGCCAAAATCACGGGCTGTATGGTTGTTTGGCTCCTCCCAGCAAGGCAGCAGCAGTTCCCTGTAATGGGGCTTCATGCTGAGGTCATGTTTTGTGCAGATGCCCATTGCTGCCTTCCTCTAATTATTGTTTTGTTTCTGCTAATCGTATGTTCTTGCATGCTGTGAATTGCACTGGAGCACTCACATCTCCTGACCCAAAACTGTGGGCAATGAAAGAGCAGGCTGCAAGTTTCTCAGCTGGGGATCTGTCTGTGTGCACCAGTGGAGTTTGGGTGTCTGCTGCAGATTCATCCCTTTTCCAAGCTGTGGTCCTCTGTCTTCATCCCTGCATTTTGCTTTAAGGGTGATCTAAACCATATATCCCGTGGTTGTGTCAGGTGCTTGGAAAGGATGATGGTTATCTGTGCATCATGTGTGCTATATCACAGCTTTTTAGCTATATACATATGTGTATATAGCAGATTGCTGTGCCTGCATTGTTCCCAGACTACAGCTTCCCAGGGTATTCTCCGAGTGAAGCAGGTCACAGACACCACCTCAGCAGCCACTTAAGGGTAATGTGGAAACATCGCCTAGAAAACCAGTGAGAAGGGTGCAAGATCCGTCAGGGGACAGCAGCCAGATGTTAACAGGAGGAACCCTTGGGGGAGCTGCACCTCTCATCTTGGCTGCATTTGCAACTCCAGCGTATGATTCAGCAGCATGCTTTTCATTGTCGGGTGCTAATGCCAGAGCATTAGCTCTTGCTACTGGTTGGGGAGATCGCATGAATGATAGCCCACCAGCTAAAGATGGCAGCTTTCTGCTAAAGAAAGCAGAGCCAGAAGTACATAGGTGATCCTTGAAGGCCATGAGGCAACAGGTATTCATTTTTTATCCCATCGTTTTGCATGCATATGAGGTGGGGATATTGGCCCAAGGCTGTTTTCCAAACCCTCAGAATTGATAGTCCTGTACAAATGCTCAGTGTCAGTGGGAACATACACTGTAGATGTTATGATACTTGTAAAAGAAGGGGCTGGGGCTCTGCAGTCCAGGAGATTCCACTTCTGTGAATTTAATGTTTCATCCCATTCTCCTTCCATTGTCCTTCCTGGTCTTGCTGTTTTCTTCCTAATAATAGCTAAATTAGAAGTATGGTAGAAGGAGGTTTTCAGAAGCATGTGTGGGATTTGGAAGCACAAGGCCAATTGAAAATGAGCGAGCCTTGGGCCCTGAATCACATTAGGGAAATACCAAGTAGCTTGATGAGCTAAAACTGGGACAGCAGCAATCTGGCCACTTGAGAGTTCGGACTCATCACTGCTCTGGGCTTTTGTGCTTCTTGTGATTGAAGTAAAGAGTGGGGCTCAGCTGTACCAGTGACCAAAGCTGCCTTCTTTTTTTTTTTTTTTTTTTTTTTCTAGGCGCTGTGGCTATAGCAAGGCTAAACAAGACCCAGAAGAAGAAAAGATGCATTTTCATAATGGCCACAGTGAGTAAAGAGAAGAGCTGTGTACACATGTTTTTGGCTGTCCGTAGTAATGAGAAATAGAAGTGGGAGTTTTTGCAGAAACTATTTTGCTGGTGATTCGCAGAAGAATCCGGTTAATTTGATTATTCAGAAGTCCCCATATTCCCCTCCTCCAGGTCCCACTGAGAACTGAGCCCAGACTTAACTCAGCCAGCTTTACATGTGTCCAGCCATTCCTGTCTACATTTTTTCCAGGATGGGTCAAACTGAGTGCTCTGATTGCAACAAATTTGTCTAGTGAGACATTTTATTTTGTTTCTGTCTTGCTGATTGGCTCGGGATGCTATTAATTTTGCCTGGCTGACACGTAACAGCATTACTTTTTTGCAGTCTGGATGTCTCTGTCCAGAATACCTGTTTTAAACCTTGCTCAATCCCCACCAGCAGTGAGGACCTAGCCCACAGCTACTCTTGGCCGTGGAGTAAGGAATAATTCCTACTTCCTTCACACTGCAAGCTTACAGATAATGCTGCGTCAATGCCTTTAAGCTCGTCTGAATGCGCAAATTTGTATAATGTTACTTAAAATTTCAGACGTATGGCTACTGTCAGTCTTTCTGCACATGCTATAGCTAGCGTCTCAAAATCCTTCCTCTGTAAAGTGTTGTGGGACCTGTGGATGTGTAACATGCTTTTAGGTGTGGAAAAGGCAAATGCGTCTTGAGCAAAATTTCCATTAGTGCTATGCAATGAAGGCAGCAGGAAGCAAATCAATTAAGAGCCACAGTGTAATGCAGCTGTTGTAAGAGACTGATAAGCAGTTTTTCATGTGAGTAGCCTCAAAGATTGTCAAAACAATCTTATAATAAGCATAATGAAAATATTTGTTCCCTCTCAAGTCCCAGAGAAAAAGCCTGATATTGGTTGTATTTATTATGATAGGTTTTGTTGTACTGCAGATGTTCTGTTCATTTAAATCTCAGCAACTACATCTGAAATAAAGTGGCTGATTAATTACATAGTATGTGACGAGTAGGGCAGAGTTTATTGCTGCTCTCCATCAATCCTCATCCATTCAACTGGCTTTGACAGTCATCCCTTCACTTTTTTTTTTTTTTTTTTTTTTTTTTTTATCGTGCCCTCCTGCCTAAGGTCCCCATTCCACAAGAGGGCTGACTGTTTGAGCTGCTACCTTCTGATGAGGCCTGTCTGATGTTGTCAAAAACCTCAAAGGCTTTATAAAGCTTTGTAGTGAGAGAGAATTAGAGGTGAGGCCCTGCACATGCAGACTCCGAGCTGATGGCCCAAAGTAACCTAAGGACATCGGAATGATTCCAGGGCCTAAAACGAGGTCTTCCAACATCACGTGTCCTTCTAGCAGAACACTATCATGTATTTTTTGAAATGAAATGAAGTCATAGGGGTGTTACATACTGTCTGAACATCTGAGAGCACTCACTTGCACAGCAGTTCAAAGCACAAAGCTTTACAAAGTGTTATCTATTAATTTTTCCAACAAAATTCATGTTATTATCCTCATTTGCTATGCCACATGCTGTTAACATTGTGATTTGTGTTCACAGTTAAGCTGCCGGGAGTAAGAACCTACATTGACCCCCATACCTATGAAGACCCGAATCAGGCTGTGCACGAGTTTGCCAAGGAAATAGAAGCTTCATGCATAACAATTGAAAGAGTTATTGGAGCTGGTATGGAAATGCTTTCTCTGCCCCTTGGCTACAAGGGAGCGTTTCCTTTCTTAACACTAGAAATCAGAGACCGTCTGTCAGTATTTGTCTTATTAGGCACTTTGAAAGCAATGTGGAGTAAACCTTTGTTCCAGCTGAAGTCCGGGAAAAGCCTGTCATCTGAAATTTTGAAATTCACTGGCTGAACTAAAAACAGCCAAAAATAGTCAGTTTAGATCAAGCTGAATTATTTCTGTAGATTTTAAGGGAAATGATTCACTCAAATCTCGTATTCTTTGCACCATTTAAACCTTTCTCGTCATTTGAGATGAAATGCACAAAGAAAAGCTTAAAGCTTTTAAATCTTTGAACAAAATAATTAAATTCCTGCTTTCTTTCCAGTTAGGTTTGTTTAGAATACTTTGCATCTTCTGAAATTGTACTTTTCAAGATCATTTGCTGTTCATCAGAAAAAAAAATCATTTGGGTTACTTAAAGAAAAGAAGAAAAAAAAGAAAAGTGCTTGCAAAATTGGAAAGGGTTTATGATCTGTAAAAATACATGTTGCTTTAGAAGGCTGACAGTGTTCTGTCTATATAACTTAGCAGGAGAGGGCTGAGAAGCAACCTGCTTGTGTTTTTCAGTTATCTGTACATGGAAATGATACAGAATATGACCACACTTTTTAATCTAGTTGATAAAAACATCATGAAAACAAACAAAAAAACACTAGAGAGAAATAGGGATAACTGTTTAAATATAAGAAAATCAACTCCTGGAGCAGCCAACGTATAGAGGAGAATAAGATATATTTCTATGAATGTTTCATTTATCTCTGATTATCTTTCTAGAAGGCCAAGATTCGCAGCTTCCTAGTTTTCTTGGGCTTGTGAATTGCTTGGTTTGCATTATGCTGACTATTTCGATAGCTCATCACTGGGATGTTCTGCTTTCCACGTCCAAGAGTGTATTGTTGATCAGCAATCTGCAGGAGATAGGCTGTGTACTCTATTTGTTTTCTATAGATAGACAAATGCTCCGCACTTCTTAGGCATGCTGTGATCCCTTTCTTTCCAATTCTCTCTGAAGGGGAATTTGGAGAAGTCTGCAGTGGGCGGCTGAAACTGCAGGGGAAACGCGAGTTTCCGGTGGCTATCAAAACCCTGAAGGTAGGCTACACGGAGAAGCAAAGACGAGACTTCCTGGGAGAAGCAAGCATCATGGGGCAGTTTGACCACCCCAACATCATTCACCTGGAAGGCGTTGTCACAAAAAGTAGGTACAAGCTGCTGTGGAGCGCTGTCTTTAAATTGGACTGATGGGAGAGTTAGCAGTGTGGATGAAAGCAAACTTGGGTAACTCCAGTTACTGCTATACATAGCATCATTTTTTTTAAAAAAAACGTGTCTGAATACCGGTGAAGTTGCAGTGGAGCTTCTGCCTTGCAGATCATTGCAGTTTTCATCCAGAAGAACTTTTCACTTGCCATGGGGCCAGCAGTTTGAACGCAGCGACACCGAGCTCCCTGCTCGTGCCTGCTTTTATTTCTTTTGAAACCCCATTGACCCCAGTATAAGCAAAGCAGTGCCAAGAAGTAGAAAGAGGTTTCCCTGGCAGACAAAGAGCGTGGATTTCACTACCAAGAGTCTGAAAAACCTCCTGGTGATTTCCAGTCATCATATTTTGAGAAACCACTGACACAAAGGCACTGGCAATGGGTCTGCAGGAGGCTAGCGTTGGGTACTTTAATGTGCTCGCAGTGGTTATAGTATAGGACAAAAGTTGCCAGTTGGAATACTTTTTCCAGAAGCAGGGATGTGAAACAGGAATGCAGCTGAAGGGGACACGGCAGGGCTGTGTAAAACTGTTGTTAAGACAAGCTCACTCCAGATTCTGCTAGTGCTGCTTTCAGTAGTAGCTGTCCCTGGTGTTGGGATGTAGTTTACAAGAGAGACAAGGGCCTGGGAGAAGACTCGCTGAAATGGCTGGCCGAAATCTCAGTGCAGAAGTTGCTGCTAGGTGCTGTGTACCATTGTACTGCTACAGCCCATGCTGTAGCTCTGCCCTGGAGATATGTTCCAGTCATAGGCCCCCATCAAAGGGATATGTCCCCTTAACATGCACTCACCAGAAGCATCACATTGATCCCATGACCAAGCGCGCAGAGCTTGGTGGATTAAGCAAAAAAATAAGTAAATAAAAATAAGTAAAAATAAGTAAAAAAATTAGTAAATAAATTAGGTGTATCTATGGGGTCCAGGTAAGCAGGATAAAGTCAGAAGGATTTCCTGGCTTTGTGTAAGAATGTGACAGTAAAAAAAAGGGACATGGCTGAGTTCCCATGGGTCCCAAGGGCAGGAGGAGAACTAAAGTAAATGCACATCAAGACTCTCTTGGAATCATATTACATGGCCCTTTTATACATAAAAGCCTCACCATGTCTGTCCTTTGTGGATAGAAAGCTCTGATTTCTAGCCCTGTAGGAATGGGGGATACCGGACAGGAAGCAAGTGACATTCTAATGTCTGTAGAAGCAGCTGCTGAGGTGGGCTTGAGTCTTTTGCTGACATGAGCTTGAGTCACTTACTGTTGAGGCCTCAAGGGATGGGTGGGAATCTCCTTTTTAGAAAGGCTGTCCTGTCTGCCTAGTGATCTGCTTTTCCTTAGAATGGTAGTGGGAACCACAGGCCCTGGTCCCCTTGGTCTGGGGACTTTGCCACCTGATTGAGGGTGCTAGATTTGTTTTGGGAGCTGGCAGTGGCAATAAATGCTGGAGGAAGGAGTTAGAAGGCAGCAAGTGCAGTCATAGGATCTGCCAGTTGTTCTGAAAAAATCAGCTGGAGACTGAATTTCAGTCTCCAGTTTGTTGAATCAGAGTCACAGAAATAGTGTGGAGATGGAAATTAATGAGATTACCTTACTTTCAAAAGTTTCTAGACTGGGAAAAGTCCAAGCTGGGAGAAGTCCAGCAGGGATTCGAACTCAGCAGCCAAGGGGATGGCTCTGCCTACCACAATTTGGGGCTTTCCCCCATCTCTGCCTATAGATGTTTCCTTTTGCAAAGTTAATCACAGAATAGCTTTGGAGGGTAAAGGTTGAGATCCCTTCCTGTCCTTCTGGAAGCAGAGCAGCTCCTACATTGATGCTGAAACAACTGGAGTTGGGTTATAGAGCGCGTGGACGCCAAGGTCCTCAGCAGCTCAGGAAATGCTTGCTTATTGCAGTTGAAGTTTTTTCATCAGCTCTGCGGATGTTTGCTATAAAACCCTGCTTTTTTGTTTTCTTTTACGCAAACCACAGCAATCTTCATGACTTCCCAACCAAGATGCTGTCACAAACTCTTACTGCTAACTTCTCTTTCCATTCAGCAGTGTAGTCATTGGCCTTTCATTGATTCAGATCTTTAGGGTAAAATATCTTTGATGCGTCATAATTTACTTTGGAAGTCAATTAACCTGAACTGAATTAGGCTGTTTTTAATTCTGAATGAGAATATCCATGCGGGGGCTTAATGCAGTTTAACTAATCTACTTCAAATGCACACCTTTACTTAATTTGGATTAATTGTCCTCATTGTCCCCATGCAGACAAGCCTCTAGCTATTTCTGCTTTGCAGAGGGACTGGTGGTCCTGTTTTCATTAGCATCCCGCTTCGTCGCCCTGACAGCATGCACATTGCATTAGTACACTGGTATGAATGACATCTACACACATTTCATGGTCTCATAACACCAGTGGGTGGGAACCCTGCTGACACTGAGACTCAGACCAGCACTTCTAAAGAGATGATATTTACTTTTAGTTTACTTTTTTGAAAGTTGTTCCATTTGTGTCTTTATTTTCATGCTTTTGGATAGGAGGCTAATTTATTCCACAATTACTGTCAGCCTGCAGCAGCCAGATAATGAAACATAAGTGCTAGAAATCTTCTTTGCTTTTTTTCTCCTCAAAACCCAAAGGCAGGAGCCTGAGGTAGCTCCCTCAGGGTGGTGCTGTAATGAGATGCCATTCTTGCTGCAACACGGCCTTTAAGTGTCAGTGATAAGGGACCCCGTGCTACAGTCAGTTTGCAATCTGTCGTTAAACTGTGCACATCATAAATAGTGGCACAGTCTACAGAGATTTTTGACAGATGACTAAAGAACCCAGTTTTTACCTTAAACTGCACATTTGCAATGCAGAGAAACACCTTGTTGGAGCACGTATGGGCTATCAGCACTGGCTTTGCTTCATTGCTGCTCCCTTTTTCCTGCTGAAAGTAAAACAAATGCAGCAACCTCAGAGGCTTTTCAAGATTAACATAATGGGAGTTTACACCGCTGGCGTTTAGACCTGTGCCCATCATGCCATGTCCATGGAATCCTGGGACCCTTGCTTAGCATAAAAAGAGTTTAATTGTGGAACAAACCTGCGCCTTGTGCTGCTGCTGGCACTGCTTTGCCATACCCTGCATCTGGCTGTGTTGGTTTTCCATGTGAGGGGCAGAGTTGATGGTTCGTTTTAGAATCATGGAATCATTATCGTTAGAAAAGACCTCCAAGATCATGGAGCCCAACCGTAAATCCCCCTTTTGTTACTACAAAGTAATTCCAACCTCACTGTCTAAATCTGAATGACCTATTTGTGCTAGCAGAAGCCCCTCGTCCTTGTCATATTACTATTGCTGACAAAATATGCCTTTATAAGGACCATTCTTTTTTTTTTTTTTTTTTTTTTCTTTTGGTCTGGGGGGGCATCATTATACAAAAGACACAGAGGAGGTAGCTAGAGGTACAAAACTCTCCTCACTACAAATGATGTATTTCATGGCAATCCTATGCTAATAAAGTGCATCCAGCGCGGTCATAGCCCCAGCTATGGACTCGTCATGGAGCAGTATTCATTCCATAATAAGAGAATGTTAACATATGGCAGAGTTATGAAACTAGACTAGAAAAATACCTGTGTTTGAGGAAGAATTGGCTCTGATACTATTTTCCCTGCTTTATCAAAGAACTGAAAGGGAACCTTTAGGAAAAAAAATTACAGGAAATACCTGCAATTCCATAATTATTTCCATAGCAAATAACTTTAGCTTCTAACTCAGATACGAGCTGTGTTATTTAAGTAGTGCTGGTCATTCATGCTGCCAAGGTAGCATCTTCCCAACAGTGAGTTTTTCACTGACAAATTCACAGTTACTTGGATTATGTAGATAATTAGTAAATTAGACAAAGAGTTAATGGGAAAGAAGGAAGATTAAGATCAAATCTAAACTGTAGAATATAAACTGATTTTAAAGAGCATTTACCTTCATGTGCATGTTATGACATGCAGCAGCTCTCACTGATCTGATCATTTCTACAAAAGACATTTGTAATGCACTTCAGAAATAATTGACAGCTCCTCTTTTGTCTGGGCTTCATACTAGCTAATGGAAATTGATTTAAATAAAAAATAATTTACATGTTCTTATAAGATTTCATTGAATTTACAAGGGCTGGAGCACACCACGTTAATTATTGCTATGTCTGTGTGGCAAGCTAGTGAGAAATTACATATAAAACCTGAGCAAAAACTGTATATAATTACCATTAAAAAGACTCGGGCATGAAAATTAATCAAATGGATTTGGAAAAGCATTATTATTCCTGTCAACAATAGGAGGCCTGGTCTTTTGTTCAAAACTTTTATTTTGATCCCTTTTTTTTAATCACTCCTTGAATTAAGCTGTATTTGCAGTACACATCTTGGGGAGGGATCTTGTTACTCTTTAGGAGACATCAAATGGAATTTTTATTTCCAGGTGTGCTTACATTGGTAGTCGCATGACACGGCATGGGTTAGGAAAAGGCTGCGTTGATCAGTTAGGCACAGGTTATATAGTGTCAGCTTGTGATTGCTTTCTCAAATATAATCTAAACTCCCCCCACAGGACTCAGTCCCTGACCCCATATACTGTAGGCTACCTTTCCTTCCCTTCTTCTTTGAGTCCCCCATCTCTATGCACATTCATTGGGGCAATAGGTATTGTCATCCCTCTGGGGTAGCAGTATCTCAGTGCAGATTTACTTTTGCATAGCTGCATATTCATGCTCAGAATTGTTATGAAAAGACTTCAATGGTTTTTTTTCAATAAATTAGCTACTGATAAGTTCTCTTCTTTCTTCCAGGCAAGCCGGTAATGATAGTGACTGAATATATGGAGAATGGTTCTCTGGATACATTTTTAAAGGTAATACCTTTGAAGATAATAGTGTTTTTCTAGGGAGACCTTGGTTAAAGTTTGGGTTCTTTGCTGAAGATTGGTGTCAGTGCAAAAGTTTGCTGAGTGCTAGTACTGCCCTTCCTTTTGGATGCAGGAGTAGCTTAGTTGCCTGTTTGATCTATACAGCACATGAAGGACCTGGTTTGTGCATCAATAAAACCAGATAACAATAAAATGCAGAGTATTGTGCTTATTTCAGAATGCAGACTGCTGCGTGGAAATGATTCACTCATCCTGCAAACCTTTGTGACATTTCAAGAACATCCAGGCTGCATCCTGGCTAAAGGCAAACTGGTCAGAGCTTTTTAAGAAACATAAGCTTTAGAGGATGGAAGGTGGGGGAAGTAGTTAGATAATCCATGTAACATCGTGAGGATAGCCCTACTCCCAGATTGTCAAACATGGCCTTTGTGGTTACACTTTATGTTTTCCTTGATGCCATTCAGGCAGTTGACTCAGATGCAATCCACCTGGTGCTTTTATACACATCTACACATGTTCGCTCCTAGTAGCAGACTCTTCATCACTCACCAGTGAAAACAGCTCACTCCTTGATCTCCAGTTAAAAGAACTACCTTTCCTTAGCTTTGTCTCTAAGGAGCCTCATCCAAGCAGTGGGATTTTCTAAAGTTTCATGGTCAGAACAGTAGAGTAATGAAATATTAATTTCTCTGTTTTTCTTCCCTGGAGACTAGTCTTTGCATGTTTATTTGTGTGTACATCCTGCTGAAGGTGCTGGGGCTCTCAGCTGATCCAATATCTCCCTTGTTTTTGCAGAAAAATGACGGGCAGTTCACAGTCATTCAGCTGGTTGGGATGCTGCGAGGCATTGCATCTGGGATGAAGTACCTGTCTGACATGGGGTATGTGCACAGAGATCTCGCTGCCAGGAATATCCTCATCAACAGCAACTTGGTCTGCAAAGTTTCCGACTTTGGGCTCTCCAGGGTCCTAGAAGATGACCCCGAAGCTGCATACACTACCAGGGTGAGTTATGGGATGCTGATCTGGTTGAATTCAAGAAAAATGTGTTCCTTGTCATATTTAGTAGGCTCTTTAGCAAACAGGTTTCTATAAATACAAAGCCACCGAACTGTTTGCATGAGAATTTGGCCAGATGTTATTTGTTAATTGTTGTCAGATTAATTTTGCAAATATCTGCAACTTCTCAATGGGAATGGCCAAAGAAAGCAGAATCTGATGTCTTTCTAATAATGTTTAAGTCCATATTGAGCACCTGGGCGACCTAACCAGCTTTTCGAAAGTGCCACATTCCAAACTCCATTCTGTTTTCTCTAGCAAATACCAAAAGGAATTAAAAAACATGAATGGGTGCATCGCCTAGGTACATATGAAGACATCTCAGCCCTGGTGTACTGATCAACTTAGCCTTTTTAAAGCATTTCTAAGTTATCTAATACTCATTGCTAAGGAAGCAAATTTTCCCCTGCAATTACTCCACGTCAGAGGGGGTCAGTGGCAGTCTTGGTGCTCAGTCTTTTGCTCTGTGGCAGGATTCCAGGCTTCATGGGCCTACCCTCTTCAAGGCCACATGCCCCGATGCTAGTATGGGAAGGGTGTGAAATGTTGCTGTGGAAAGAGGGCCAACACATCCCACCTCACCAGCCCTGGCACTGTAGAAAACTTACAGTAATCGTGGCAGCAGCTGTCACAGCTTGACACTGCCTATTTACACATTTTTCCAAGTGTATTGTTTTGTGGGTGATGTAAGCTCTGCGGCTTGCATTCCCAGTTCCTGGGGAGATTTGGCAATCAGGGAGAGGCATTTTGGCTGCTGACAGTTGCAGCCCAGCATTGGGCCTCTGTGCATGGCTGGACCTGAACCTCCCTATGGGCTGGAGGGCTCCCAGCCAGCTCTGCTGCTGCCACAACCTCCTGCCCTGTGCTAATTGGCACCACTGAGAATCTGGCCCCTTGCTTAAGGCATGCAGTGATAAGCCTGTGAATAAATAGCGATTGGAAGAAGGGTCCTTTTTGTTCATTAATTTGCTTTTAAAATATGTTCCAAATTCTGTCTTTTTCCAATGACAAATACTCTTTTCAGAGAGACTTACTAATATTTTGCTCAGCACTGGGAGGAAAGGACTTCACAGTAATGTGTATTTTGATATAAATCAGGGAAACAACTCTTTAAACCCAAAGAGGAAAGTATTTCTTAATCCAAATTCTCCTTCTCCCCTCATCCCTCCTGGGACTGGTTTGAGGTTTGATTTCTGAAACACTAGAAGAGGGGAAGGGAAATAGCAAAGCACGTTTGACAGCTCTCCAGAAAGGATAAAGCACAGTGATCTGGAGAAAGTGTCACTGTTGCCAAACCTGCAGCAGAGGCCAAGCATGCACTCATTTTTGTGCCACCGCATAGATCCAGCTGCAGGATCAAGGCCTCAAAAAAAAAAAAAAATTAAAAAAAGTGCTCCTTCCCCAGCAATTTGCATGAAGTTCTCATTAGATCAAAGTCTTCCTCTGATTACAGCTGTCTGTTCCTCCCTTGTTCACTCTCGGAAAGTGAGGACCTGTATTCCCCTATCATCCAGTGCAACATAATTGAGATGTTGATCCTATACATATCCCAGCATTCAAACAGAATTCAAACAACAAACCTTCAGGACAGCCAATTAGTAGGCAGCCTACAAATGCTTATGGGCTGAGATAATGTGGAAAGGGGCCCCATGCTGTCAAACAGATTTACTTCAAAATTCGATGTCTCTTTCCACAGAGAAAATAGCATCCCTTGGTGCTCTAAGAAGTATTGTTTTGTCTTCTTTTGCGTGTTTTCTGCCCTCCTCTGCAATCTGCTTTTTTTTTTTTTCTAATCCTAGGGAGGGAAAATCCCCATCCGGTGGACAGCACCCGAAGCGATCGCCTTCCGCAAGTTCACATCAGCCAGCGATGTCTGGAGCTATGGCATAGTGATGTGGGAGGTGATGTCCTATGGAGAGAGACCGTACTGGGAAATGACAAACCAAGATGTAAGCATGGGCAAGGGCTGCTGCATGATGGGTTTCGCGGGCTTAGCGCTTGTTCTGCAGTCAGAGAGGCAGGACTGGGACCGAGATCGCCCTTAGGACGGCTGCTATAAAAACAGCTTTGCTTTTCCAAATCTTCCCTGTGCCAGAGAAAAACAGTCTTCCTGCTGATGCATTCTTTTGCAGCAGCCCAGAGCAGGTTTTGTGCAGAGGGAAATGTGTCTGTGCAGAGGTAAGCCTGCTTCCCCTGGCAGACTGCTGGATCTCCACTAATACTGTTAGAGCTGGAGACTGTCGCTGTTCTGTCTAGTGACAAAGGTCTGTCAGGGGATAGATGCTGGTAACTGGCAGCATTTCAAGTGTACGTATGAACCTCTGCTTTCATGGAAAGCAGAACCTGCAAGAGATGTGGTGAGGGCTTGTTCCCCTGCACAAAAGCTGGATGCTGCCGTCTAGTGATTTGCGATTCACCGTGGCAGCACTGAGATCCGAATTTCAGTCATCTTCTCATTGCCAGTATAGGGAACAGTCTTACTCGTCTTCTTCTCCCATCGTTTGTGGTGTCCAGTGCTGAGACATTTGAGTCTGTTTTAGTGCTACTTCTACCTTCCCTCTGCCCATGCGCTACCCTCTCAAACACCCTTCCAGACATTGTCCCACTCTTTGCACCAGCTCTGATCCCGGTCTGTGTGAAAAGGCTCTCCCTCTCCTCCTCATGGCTCCCTACTACCCTGACAGCATAAATGTTTGTCTGTCTCAGTTTAAAATAATGTGATATTGAGGTTGACAACCTTCCCCTTTGCATCTCTGAGAAACATGACATATGGAGCTCTTGTAAGATACCAACTTGTGTGAGGAAGGTCGCCTTAAGATATGCAAGGACCTCAGTGCACCTCTGCAGTGTGGAGAAAAAAATACAGCAGTTCTGCTTTTGGCAAATGGAACCTGTCCTCTTTGCTCTCACCTCCTTCCTGCTTCATGTCTGTGGAGACCTGTTGCAGGCCTGGATGGCGCAAGCAGATCTTTCCTCTGCCATGGATGTCCTCTGGCCCTAGCGTAAGGCCTGAGGTTCCCTGCTTTTCTTTGACCAGCATCTCTGTCACCTTAACTTTTTGCCATTATGAGTCTGCTGTTTCTGCTGTATTTTCCTGTGGGCCTTTGCCATCAGTGAATGTCAATAGTTGTCACGCTAGGCTGATGTCTCATCCTATCTGTTCACCTGTGGAACCCAGTCTGAGCAGCACCTTTGAGGTGGTCACACTGTTCATCCTGTCAGGAAGACAAAAATGTAGTGTTTGGTGTGAATGTCCCATCATTCTGCATTGCTGATTCTGTCGCCTTTGCAGGGAGCTTAGTAAAACAACGTACATCTACACAGGGGGTTATGTCCATCCTGGACAGAGACTTTCTTCCATGCCCCATGCAGACAATGCTGCAGTTTAGAGCCAAGCTTTTCCAGTTGTACAGAGCATTTTTAATGCTGATGAAAGATCATAATGCAAATACTGTTAGGTAAAATGGCAAAATAAGGTTCAGGCTGGTGCCAGTGAGATAACACTCAGTGACCAGGAGAGTTGCTGGCTGGATAGTGAATGCTTTAAACATCTCCATCTGGCACAACTCCCCCCAGAACAAATGCTACTCTATCCTGTGGGACAGTGGGTGCATTTCACACTTACCTGAGGAAAAGTGGATGGATGAGTGGTTTCTTTAGCAGCAGAAAGCAGAGAATGGTGGTGAGACCTTTATGAGCATCCGTTGCTGATCAGGCATTGCTTAGATCATCTCTCTGCCTGTAATATCCATAGCTGGCAACTGCCTGGGTGATAGTAGCTGAGGAAACTTAAGACTTGTGGTACAGAAATGTTTCTCATGTGATTTATGCCTTCCTCCTTCATATCCTCATGACCTCTTCTTCTTTCCTTGCCTCCTCTTTTTGACAGAAGAATAAGAAGTGTTAGATTTTTGTGCTGTTTTCATGTGGATAGCCATGGCAGTCTGCTCACATAAATTTCAGTCTCTATTGCCCACTGGTTTCAGTCATGTGACTTGCATTTAAAGCACCCTGCTTGCAGGTATTGAGCACTGAGCAAAGCTGTGCTCCTCATGATTCGTTCAGATTGTTCTTGCCAGTGTTAAAGGAGGGGCGGTGCAGTGCAGCAGTCATTGTTGCAGCTCCAAAGGCTACAAACCAACCTTTAAAAGCGCAATGGTTTCTAGATGCCTTTCTATAAATGTCCCTTGGCTGAACCACAAGATAAGGGTTCGATGCAGAGATTCTTGAGTAGAATTTTGTAGCATCTCTTACACAGGATGGTAAGTTAAATTATTATAATGGTAGCATTTTAGTCTTCAAAGTCGTGGTTTTGTGAAAACTGCGAGTTGAAAGTGTTAGTTTGGTTTACTGGAAGAGACTGTCTCAGCTCATCCTCTGGCAGCCATCCCACATTCGGTTATCCCAATCACTTAGTGAAGAGCACATTTTTAGAAAAGAGCAAGAGACAAAATATCCTCCTAGCTGCAAAATTTTGCTCCTCAAGTCTCACAAAGCAGTGTGCACCAATGAGCAAAAAAAGCTAATGTACCATTTTCTTATTTTCCCAGTATTGTGTTCACCACCTTGATTGTTGTTTCATTCTTTTACTTCAGTTAAAGACAGACCCCACTCCCTGCCAGGCACCTTGAGATACAGAAGTATATTTCAGCATCCCAGCTCCTTGCAGTATGGTGATGCCATTTATATTGTATCAGCAGAATGAATGACATCTTATAAATTGAATTAACGCTATTGATTGGAATGTTACTGCCAGGAATATAAAGCATACATAACTCCATTGGAGATGTAGTTCAGATATTCTGAGCTGGTGCCAGATGGTCTGGTGCACATCTTGCTGCTATTTTCTTTCTTCTACCATTGGAGGATGGTCATTTTTTGTTAAAAATACGTATGTGTACACGGCAAATAAGGCTTTCATAGCTGTACTACCCTGAGGTTTTTCACAAGGCACTTGCAAATTTGAGGTCAGCAATTATCTGAAAGCATGATGTGAAGAGAGCATAGTATTGTGAGCCTGATTTTTGATGTTGTGAGCAGAAGCTGTATTGTAGAAAAAAGCACTGTATTGTAAAAAAAAAAAAAAAAAAAAAAAAAAGCAATCCTTCATTTGTTGGATAGAAAATGGTGCAACTGCTCCACTGAGTGGTGAAATCTGTGGAGATATTCCTGCTAGTACCTCCTGGCTTTAGATGGGTCACACTTTGAGCACTGCTGGTCTCATAGGCCAGATCTTCAGATGTGCTTTATACCCTCTTGAGGGTATCCTCTTGAGGAGATTGCAAAGTGTCACACAATATCTCATCTACTACATATGCCCTTAGAAGATACGAGGTTCTCACTGCTCCTGCTCAGCCAGCTCTGCTCCTTCCTAGGACTTCCCCACTTGGAAACAAACAAACAAGCAAACAAATAAAAATATGGTAGAGGATGATTTGAAACTCATATGGTGGTCCTGAGTTTTGGAGCCTTCTGAAAGACAATGTCAGCCTGAGATTGCTTATACAGTATTGCCCATCAGGGGATTAAAGAGTGCTGGGTTGAGAAAACAACTCAATAGGCTAACTGCAAAGGCTTATTTTAAAAAAACAGGATGTTTTAAAGCAGAAGTGAGACAGTGTCTAGAATGAATGGCATCTGAGGCTGTCTTTGGAATCAAGCAGTGAAATGCTATGGTTTCCCATATGACCTTCACCATCAACGAGAGTTGCTTCCAGCTCCTTTGGGTCAAAGAGTCTTGGAGCAGAGTGTGAAAGAGTGCTGAGGCTCTCTTAGCCAGCTGGTACACTCTCATGAAATGAGAGCTGTGTTTTCCTGAAAAATGTTAAGGGTTTAAAGTGGAAACTATGGGGTTCTGAGCTCTATTGTAAATCTGTTGAAAACTGGGGAAAGCAAGTTGCTTTATTTGTTTCTGTTCTTGTTAATTTATTTCTACTTCAAGAGCACAAGAAGCACACATGCATAGCAGTTGTTTTAGCTGTAAAGCCATCGATAGTTTGTGTTGGAAATCAGTGTAACAACCTTCCCCTGTTTTTAATTTGCGTACTCTTGTGCTGACATTTTAAATTCCCGGCAGAAATATGGACACCCTAAGAAACAACTAGACCCAGGCAGTATTGAATGATATATGAGATGGTTGCTCTGCCTCAGCCTTGAATCAATCCATCAATTAGCATTCAAAGTCTCTTTTGAAATACAGTCAGACTTTTATTACTGTAGTACAAATTTGTAGAAAAGGCACATGCCTTTTCATTTAAAAAGAAGCCAACAGCTGAATAAACAAAATTGCTGTACTCCAGGGCACTGCTAGGAAGCCCCGTAGACTGCTTTTTGCAGGCTGCAGCAGGCTTAGGAAGTTACCTGGTATAACCTGCAGACCTCATCCAAGCCTTGAATATGTGCAGCCTAAGATCCAGCCCACCGATTATACCTGTGCCTTGGCTCTCTAGATTCATTTTTCAGAGACCAGAAATTAGGTATTCAGGCCATTCTGTAGAAAATGTGAAAGACAAGGGGATTTACTGGTTTTGTTACGTGTATGCAGGGGTTGCGGGGAAAGTATTGCTGTCCTGTAAGTTCCCTGTTTACATCAATTTACATTTGGGAAAAAGGTGAGAGGAAGAAAAGCAACCCAGAAGCTGTGTGTCTTGTCTCCTGTAGGTGATCAAAGCTGTGGAGGAAGGCTATCGCCTGCCAAGTCCCATGGACTGTCCTGCTGCTCTTTACCAGCTAATGCTCGACTGCTGGCAGAAAGACCGGAACAGCAGGCCCAAGTTTGACGAAATTGTCAGCATATTGGACAAGCTCATCCGTAACCCAAGCAGCTTGAAGACTTTGGTTAATTCATCGAGCAGGTATAAATTCAAGCCAGAGCCATTTCTCAAAGCAAGATTCTTGTCTGAATACCCACCTCTGGTGTAGAATTACCAGTTACTATTTGTCCGGCTCAGATCATTACATGGATATTCCTTCAGCTTCATTATGTCCAGGAGAGTTTTCTCAAATCAGTTCTTTGTGTTTAAATTGGCAGACAAGTGAAAAATTATTTTATTTTATAAATGCAGTGCTGCTGCCGCAAGGAAAATTACTGTGGTCTGTCTTTCAGAAACTGGAGTTTCGGCAGTAGTTGTAACTTTGTGATAAAGCTGCCTCTGCTCTTACCCTAAGGTTAGAGAGAGCAAGACTGAGCCTGTGAAGTATATAGTAAACACCACTGAAATTACCTCCCTGTTGACTTTATCCTGGTAATATAAATAGGAGAGCCTCCTGAGGAAACTCTTTCAATGTACAAAACTCACAGAAGTACAAGTACATCTCTTCACAACTATCCCCAGTCCTGTTAGCCATCACCTCTAGCTCTGGCATTCTTTGTAAACACAAAAGGATCTTTGTGGTTCCCAAAGAATTGTAGCCAAGTGATTTTCTAAAAATGGTTTTCTAAACCACCTTAAGTGAACAGAGCAGCCAGTGTGAAATTAAATATGCATCTCAAGAGCTACATAGCTAGGAATAAGGTAATATGGTCAAAGAGTAAAACTCCACATGGAAAAATACAGGGATTCATATTTTTTGGTGAGTTCTACTACTGGTCACTGTACCATAAACCTCTTGGGAAGGGTTTTTTTTTTTTTTTTTACTGTGCAAACACACAGTATTACTCCTGAGCCATATGTGGCACTAATCACTTGATTCCTCACAAGATCATGAATGAGCAATGTATATACATCACTGCTGCTTCACTGATATCAGTGATATTCCACTGTGAGGCTGTGGCACTTCAGAGAAGTTTATCCTCAGAGGAGAAAAAGAAAAATAAAGGACACAAATCGTTGCACTGACAGCAATTTAATAAGGATGAGGTACAGATGTTGAGACAAGGTTATACTGGTAGTGAGGACCAAAGCAAATTTATTGTGTGTGTCCAGACCTGTTGTGTCCCCAGTTTCGGAATGACCCTTGCACAGCAGCACATGGCCCATCTCTCCTGTTGCTGCTACACTGCACATCCAGTGTCTGTCTCCTCCTTTCCCAGGAGTGGGGCTGCAGCCTTTTTCTGTGATCCTCAAGTACCTGTGGTCACAAAGCCCAGAGATACTACACTAGGGAACCCCCATGTTCAAAAGGAGAAGCTCTGTGTTCCAGCTGGGGTCAAGTATCATGTTCCCATGCATGATATCTCAAAATGTACAGAGGTTTTATGTCTATTCTCTCCTAGTGTAAAAGATGCTATTTTTAAATATCAAATGGATCTGATTCCTCAGGCTATTTCACATGCATCATTAACCATCTGAAGAAGCAATTGAGGAATGAATCTTACTAGCAATTAGTTGTAATGTCAGTCCCAGCAAATCTACAGGAAAAGGTTTATGATAGCAGAAAATATGTGATGTTTCTCTTTCATTCTCAACTGGAAAAGTCATTTTGCAGGCATGGTACATTGTGGTTGATGTATATGCTATACCAAATGGTTATGCTAGAAAATAGGCAGAAAAACATTTCCTTGAGTTGATAAACACTTTACTGATATTTTTTTGCATGTACAGGTCCACCCAGTTCTAAACTGCTTGTTTTCAGTTGTGCCAGATATTTTGAGCGTGGATAGAGCACCTGAACCGCCAAGTTTTTGTGGCTGTTTTCTTAATGATAGAATGCCGTGCCCAGAACACAGTGTTTCCAGATGAAGCATTACTTCAACATGCAGCAGTTTTAAAGGACTTTGTTTTATATATGAAATGTATTCTTCATGGAAATTCTTGTTAATGCAAATAAGGAAGGAAGTCACCCCCTACATTACAGCAGATGCATATCAGTAGGTACCTCATGACATTAGTGATGAAAATCCACTTCTCGTTATGATTACTTAGGAGTCATGAATTTCTCATGTGTATAAAATGTTATGAGAAGCCATTATGCTTTTGGTGCTGCAAGTATTCACGTTTTATTGGACCCTTCAGCATCACTATTAAATAAACAAGTAATACTAACGTGATCATAAAATGCACGAAGATTCTTGAAGGGCTAAAATATCGCAGCTCTCTTTTCAGCTGCAAATCTTTTAAGTGTATTTCTCACAGTCAGAGTCTGATCCAGCAAGTGTGTTTTCTGGTGGGTAACAATCTTGGTGCAATGCTTGTGATAGCTTTATGTCCTAGAGAACAAAACAGAAACCAAAGCCTGTGTCTTTCTTTACTCGTCTGGCCAGCCTTGGGCAAGCCCCTGCACTCTCTGCATTTCACTGGAAGTATACAACATGGGTCACTCACACCATGCATTATATTAGTATTTCTGCTACAGTGAAGTGTTATTATGTGCCTGAATTACTTCTTCCATGCATGGTGTAACTGAATGGGTTGGGAGTTGCCATGATGGGGCTTGAACCAGGGTATGGAGCTGGAGTCTCCCTTTGGTTTCTGGGCTAAAACATGAAGTTAGCATTGAGCATGGAGTTTGGTTTGGAGCATTGCTGTTCTCTGTTGGACCTGCTGGCTGCTGGCCAATGTCTGAAAACCCAGCCTGACTTGGCAGAAGCTGGCCCTGAAGTGTTAACAGCAGCCTGCCATTGACAGTTGCTGCTGGGAAATGTAATTTGGATTTTGGCTTCTAGGCTCTGGGCTGTCTGAAGTTAATTATTGGCTTTAAAGAAGGAAGAAAATGGAGTGAGAGAAGCAAAGCTGGAGTCCTTGAAGTAGGAGAGATTGCGGGAAACTGTGTGGAAAGGCGCAGTCTCCTTGTGAACAAGAGGTGACAGTGAAAGATGCTAAGCCTCTCCTCAACTGAGGACACCTCTTTGTACTCACACTGTTGACCAGAAAAAGTGGGCAAATGTACAGGTGTTAGAGATGTTGCAAAATCTTGCTTAGCTAATCCTTCGTAACCATTTCTTTGCATTTTGCTCCTGAAACAAGAATTTTGAAAACTCTTACATTTATCATTACCAAAAGTAATGGTAAAACTGAAAATTTTGGAAAATCCCTTGCAGGGATTATTAAAGGTCTAGTTCCCTGCACCTCATTTTGGTTCAGCTACATTTCCAAGGTTAAGCAACAACTGTTAATGAGTCATAATATATACCACTCAACATGAGCTTGAAGGGAGGACTCAGGCTGCAATAATCACTGGAGAATGCAACAAAAGAGCTGTCTCCACCATATAAAAATGTGACAGAGTCATGTTGGGTGCATCTTGATTTTGTTTGCTTCTCTGTTTTTGCTTTTGTTTCTAGAGTATCAAATTTATTAGTAGAACACAGTCCAGTGGGAAGCGGTGCCTACAGATCAGTGGGTGAATGGCTGGAAGCCATCAAAATGGGACGATATACAGAGATTTTCATGGAAAACGGATACAGTTCAATGGATGCAGTGGCTCAGGTGACCTTAGAGTGAGTACTTTCCAGATCATTTTCAACTCATTTATTGGAATGTGAAATGGGGAGAGACAAACCATATGAAAATAAGTAGGGAGGCAGCTCCAGAAAGGAAACACTGCTTGTTTGCAGTCAGCAGTTTCCAGGGATGCCTGCTCTTTTAGCATCTGTATTGATAACAAATGCAGGGAAGACCAGAGCTTACCGTCACTGCATTGACAGCCAAAACATTGGCTCCTTTGCTCAAATATATTAATGCTTGAGTTTGAATAATTTACAAGCTGTCCTCCCACAAGAAGAGTAGTTGATTAGTTGGAGTCTTGACAAAATTAAAAAAGAAAAAAATACTAGTGAATATGTATGATCTTGAGTCCCCTCAGAGCTATACTTGCTTTCTACTTGCTTGTTTCAGAAGTCACCCAGATTCACCCAAAGCTGAGTGGGCACTCAGCCCAGTGAAAGTTAACAGCATTCAGCCTTAGTCTGACACATAGAAATAAACCTGATGCTCACACAAAAGCATCAGAAAATCCACAGCTATAGGTGACAAACTCCCTGGCCTAGACTCTTCCTTCTAACTTTCTTCAGGCTTTTAAAGCAGGCATGAGTTGCGTTTTCACTGCCTTTTGCAACAGCATGAATCAGACCCAGGAGAAACCAAAAGCTGCTAGCAGGCTTTGATAAGTGCTTCGTTAACCAGAATATTGCAAGCAAGGCTTAAGTCCTACCGTGGAACCAGCTCCTCTTCTGCTGAAGGCATCACGTCAGCAGCTTGACAGCATCAGTCCTGGCAGCAGAGCTGGGCCCACAGCAGTTGTTGTGCCCTCCACATTTACACGTGCATGTACTAGTGGTCAGGGTGACAGCTCTGCATTACCTGGTAAAAATGCCTTGGGGCTGCAGCTTTCTTATGCTTTACCTTGAATCACCTGTGTAATTTGTGTAATCATATCCACCCTTCCTTCCTGCCTCTTATTTGAACTTGCCTGTGTTTCTAGTTGAGTTAACTTGAACTCAAGTTGCACAGGCATTGAGGCAAAGTGGGAAGGATTAGGCTCTGCTTGGGGCTACTTTGCAGTCGGAGGTCCTGGCTGCTTCCATTACAAGCAGGCCAATGCAACTGAATGGCCAACATGCCTACAAAAGTGGAGCAGAGGACTGAGGAAAAAAAGACTAAAATCCCCCCAAACTGCAGCATTTCTCCTAGCTGTCACAAGCTTTTCTATGGAAACATGCTGCAGAGGGTGGGAATTTCTTTATGCACGATGCAGAGTTTGACAACATTATCATCAGAGCAGGTTCTGGTGGCAAATGGAGATTCCCTAAAATATATCACAGATGTATCAATGTTGGCAGCACAATTATTCAAATCAAAGCAATAATTAGATTTTGCCATTTCTTAAAAAAAAAACATTGAAATCAGAAATGAAGTGCTTTGGTTTGAGTCAGAGAAAACTTTGAGTTAACCCCAAATTATTAGGCGTTTTTCACTTTTATTTTTACACTTGCCAGTAAATTAGAAATTCACTTGGTCATATAGCTCTGCTCACATTCCTAGCATTGGTCTTCCTAGCATGCTGGCTAAACAAGGACTTCTTAACCTCTGCCTCAGGAGAGTCAGCTGCATTTCCTCAAAATCACGCAAAATGCAGGATTTCAGAAAATGACACTCTTAAGTATTCCTTAGGCCGCACATGTATAATTTGTAATTAACAGAAGGATCTATTGCAGCTATGCCAAACAGCCCTTTTTTTTTTTTTTTGTAAAATCTCAGCAATCTGTCCCTCAATAGTCCTGTTACTCAACACAGAGCCACCACTTTCTTCACCTTGTTCTCCCTCCATTTGAATCTGTCCTCTCTTTTCTTCGGTTTGCAGCCACAGTCTCTCTTTAAATCTGTTCACTGCTTCCTCCTGCTGTTTCTTTGTGTTTTATTCTCTTCTGGCATTGCTTTCTGTTTGTTCTTTTTATTAATTCTTCTCTCATGCACAAATTTCCACCTCCTGTTTTCTTCTCCACTGCATGGAATACTTCGGAAAACAAGTCCATTTTGAAAGAAATCCTTTACCAGGAGCGGTTCCTCAGTTTTGCTTTCTTATTACCTACAGTGGTTACCCACAACAGGTCTTCCTGAGAGAGTACCCTTTTACATGAAGACAGGCTCAGTGTAGGAGACATGGAAAGGCTCTTAAGAAATACACCCATGGTATCTTTTTTTTAGAAAAAAAGACAGAGGCTTTAGGACTAAAATATTCTGTGAATCCATCTGATGTTTCACTGGCTGGCTTATATCAAAATTAAAAAAAAAAAAAATCAAAAGGTCAAATGATATCTACATTCTTAAGATGAAACTTCACTTACTCAGACTTTTAAAATGAACATCCTTAAAGCAAGATTATGAAATGATCCCCTTAATTCCACTTCAGATTGTAAATTCTTCTATATATTTACCCTTCAGCAGTCCAGAAATTTCAAGAACAACTCCCAAAATCTTTTCAAGCGAACCAAAAATTGTTAGAAAACCATTTTTTCAGATTGGCAGTTAACCGAGAAGTCCATTATTGGTACTGTTCTGTCCAGAAAGGCAAGTTGTTTTGAAAGTCTTAAAGTCAGATCATAGCTGCCAGAGATGATCTGACCCCTCATAAGCTGCTAACCGTGTCTAAGGCCCCCTTTTCAAGGTCCTGATGCATTGTATAGAGCACAAGCATCATCTTCGTCTGCTCCTTTAGGAGGCCTTGTGGAGACAACATATTGGAGCTACAGCTTTCTTTCAGACTTCTGCAGTGGCAGAGCAGGGCAGAGGCCTGATGCCCTGAGAGCCTCTGGACATGAGGGGTTGAAGCTGAAAGGAGGCTTTTCACAAATCCATCTTATATATTTTTGTCTCATTTCTGTTGAAGCTGGAAAAAGGGGCAAGAAGTTGAAAAGTCCTGACTTCATGTATTTGAGCTGCCCAGTAGGTAAAGGTTATGGAGGAGCATGGCGGCCAAGGAAATGGTCTTTGGGTAGGTGTCCTGTAGAGGTGGCTGAAGTGTTTATGGGTGCTAGGTCAGCTACTAGAAGAAACATGGCCAGTGACCTGTAGTTTAGTGTTCAGCATAACTTAGCTCATCTCTTCAGAGCCATGAGCAAACCCTGGGCCTATCACTGTGACTGTCTTCAGATGGGGTGATAGTGCCATGAGGACCATGCTTTGATTCCTAAAATATATGGGGGATGCTCTTTTAGTATGGAGCAATACCATACTTGTACAGTTCCCTCAGTTTTCCACCTGGGAAATTTAGCAAAGCTCTGCTGGTTTTGAGGTAGATACATCAGTTTTTCTGAGCTGGCTCCACCTAGGTAGTAATACATGCTAGCAAATAAAAGCTAGGGGATCCAGAGAGCCTCAGGTGGAGATGCTCATGCAAGGCATCATGCTTCTCCAACAGCTATGCCTCGTATGTTTGCATGGTGTTGTGTTTCAGCCAGAAGGTTTGGTCCTGCTCAGGTCTCTTCTTGGGAAAACTGGGGAAGATCAATTAAAAAGCCAAGATGGTAGATGGTAAAACAGAGAGGGCTCTGTGATACCTTTCAAACACATTAAAAAAAAAAAAAAAAAACACACATGCACAGAACACAGAAAAACTCAGCTCTTAAAATACGTGAACCCCCACAAACTTCAGTAGCTTAAGAGAAAAGGTATCCGTGTTTAAGACCTGACTTGTAGGCTCAGACTGGTGTAAACTGGCAGATTACCCTTAAAATCAACAAATGCGTATCTGGATTCTGTGAGGAGTCATCTTAGATCCTCCCAGGTTCTCCAGAGAGACTCGGGACAAACCTTGGAACATGCAAAGCTCTTTAAAGGTTAATGTATTTGGGCTGTTTGTTTTTGTGGAAATTTTAATTTTTCTCCCTGTGAAAGGGAAGAACAAAAACATGCAATTGAGAATTCAGGTTAAATATTCCTTGTCATTTTTAATATAGGCAACTGTTCAATATATTCCAGAGCTGGGACTTGGGGGGATCAGGTGAAGAGAAGATCTGAACATCTGGAAAGTAGTTAGCTTTCCGCAAATGACATCAGTAAAACATTTTATACAATTTAAGAGGTTGCCTTCAAATACAATCCAAAATGATATTCCCCAAATTCATACTGAATAGGGCTGAATGTGGAAGTTAAATGGTAAAAAGGAAAACTGGATAAAAGGAGGAAAAAAAAATACGATGAAAGTAGAGAACTCCTGCAGTCTACTAAAAAAAAAAAAAAAAGTCATTAGCAGTGTAAGAGAGGATGCCCATAATCTGATGTTACTTGTGTCTGTTGGTGCCTGGGTTGTGGCCTCTTTATGGGATGGTAGATGTTCAGCACTTTTTGAAAATCAGGCCTCTCTTGGGTGAGACACTCAAAAGGCTGGAAGTCCTAGTGTGCCCTGCAGTGCACAGAAAGCAAAATCCTACTTACTGCCCTGCTTCTTTCAAGCTGATGGCTTGATGCATATATACCAGAAAAGAATAGCTTTAGTTACGCATTTCCGAAAATCAAAGATTAAAAACCTGTACACAGTGAATATCGCCCCAAGTCCTGAGCTCTGCCTGCTTAACCAAAGTCCTGAAAATGTATGTGTTCAAACAAAGAGTGATTTCTACATTTAGCTCTAATTCTTGCAAAGGGATGAATCACCTTGTGAAAAGTGGAGCCTCACCCTCCACCCCCTCTTTCCAAGTGGATATCAAACTTGAAGGAAACCCTTCCAGTGGACCAGACCTGCTCTTTAAACTTGTGGACCACCTAGTGACTTTGAGTGTGTCTGGAGCTCTTTCAATACCCTGCAAGAATAACTTTACCAGGACAATTCTCAAGAATAGATAGAACCATGGGTTTGAGTTTCAGTCTGACCCTTTACTGGACCAATTACTAAAGAAATGTGGACTACATACTATACCTTTTGAAAGATCTGTACTCACTGAATCTCAGGACACCCTGTTGTTTGTTATTAGATGAAGAGCTCTGAATATTTGTAATAATCTGTGCTGTGTTGCCTTGCATTGTATTTTTTTCATACAAAATAAAATTAATTATTTATTAAAAGTTCTATCTGGATGAAATTTAAGAGTTCACCTGCTCTAGATGCTTATTCTTAACCTGAAATCTCCCTGCTGGGATTGCAATGCTGCATCTGCTTCTCAACAATCCAATTCTCATAACAAGGAAGGAAGGGAATAATGAATAAGAGCAGATGAACTCTTAAAAACGTAAAGGTCCTCATTTCAAGCAAAAGTCCCTAGCAAGTGAATTCCTTTCTCTAGTGTCTTCTGAAGGTCTTTGAGGTTCTTCATCCCTCTCATTCGAACTGATGACTAACTTACTTTGTAAGTAGTCTTTGTTTGTATGGTCAATTGTAGAGTTATACTGCATGATGAAGAGTGGTGAAATCTGGCCTGAATGGGAAATGAATCACCAAGTATTTGTGGGCAGGCTGACAGCTGCTGGCCGTGGCGATCTTTCAGGATCCCAGCTCTTTTGCATGACGAAATGGATTGTGAGGGGCTTGTACTTTATGTGGCAATCCAGTCCTAGTCTACACTGTGTTCGACAAAATGGTCCATAGTGTATTAGTAGTTCTGTTTGTAAATAAAATGTTTTAAATATATTTCTTACAACGTGAAGACCCTGAATTTAACTCTTGCAAACGGAGGAGCTCACAGTTAAGGGGATGCTTTTTTGTCCTTCACAACTGCAGCTGGGTTTCATGACACGCTGTGCCATCGGAGCAATGTACTTGCAGCTGTATGTGGGCTGTCTGGAATGAGCTGACACCAATTACACCTTTACTTCTTTGTCTTTTTGGTCAGCTTAGGTCAACTCCTTACCTCTGCATTAGTGTGTGAATCAAATTCCTGCTTAGCTCTGTTTTCAACCAGGAGGATTCAGTCTTCAGGAAAAAAAAAAAAAAAGACAAAAAAGAGCTCCTGGTGCCCCTCGTGAGCACCTAATGGATTCAAAACAGAATTGCATTTTTCTTGTCTCTCTTGCTTTCTCTTTTAAATCAATAAGGCGCTCAAGGATATTGGGTTATGGTAGATACTGTAAGGGAAGAAAAGCTCTGTAGCAAGTATCCAGAAAGTCTGGAGTGGTGCTTGGATCAGGAAGCCTGCTGCTGCCTTAGTGCTTCAGAGAGTTTTTCTTTCCTAGATTTACTGAGCTGCCTACTAAATACACACACAAAAAAATCTGTCTTGCTAATAGTTTTGGACAGGTTGTTCTGCGTAACATGCAAGAGGAGAGGAAGAATATCAGAGAAACCATACTTGTATGAAATACTTGTTACTGGATTTTCAAAAGAGCTCAGCTTGCACTTTAGATACCTGGAAAAACAGATGAATTTTAAAAAAGTGCCAACTGAGCTGCACTCAGCAGGGGCAAAATGGATGTTGACTCTTTTAAAAATTTTGTCCTGTGATTTTTTTTTGTTTTGTTTTGTTTTTGGTCTTTTGGTGTGAGCTTCCAACACTGTTGCGTACATGAAATAAATTGTATGTAACAATAGCATTACCACATTTTCCTTTGCTGTTAAGATTACTTGCCAAACTGGTTTCGCAATTCATTGGTGGCAGATATGAAAGCTTATCCCCCTAAGAAGTTAGAGCCCTTTGCAGATGCAGCAGCCTGTTCTTTTGGATAAGGAGTGTGCTGATGTGTCTCACTGACTTCCGTTGCTCTGTTCACAATATGTTGCAATTTCCTGCATGTGGAGAGATGCATAATGGCAAAAGGCATGATAAGGAAATGAAGTATTTAGCCTCGAGCAGAACACCTGGTCTATTTGTAATCAAAAGGCTGAAAGCACTGTAGTTCCATGGAGAACAGATCTGCTTTTGGCTTTAACCAGCTTGTGTGTTAGTGCATCAGCCCTCACTCTGAATTGCTTTTTATTCAAAGCAATGTTTTAAAAAGTAATCTATGCAATTTTTTGACTTGGATGATTTCTTATTTTAACACAGGAATCTCTGTCCAGAGTGTAAAACTGCTGAGAGCAAGACATCTCTATATGTAGCTCCCATGTGTTATTCAGAAGTATTCAGCTATTGCATCCATTGATCTGCAATCTGCAGCATGTAACCGCTGAGTATTATAGGCCAGGTTTACCTCACACTTCAGATGGCATTCCAACTCCTGAGAGAAGCTGTGAGGTCTGGGGACAATGAGACTCCTGGAGCCAGCGTGGTTTCCAAAAAGCAGCCAAGTGTTTTAGGAGCCCCTTGGCTCCTAAATCCCCTTGGCTTTTAGAAGGGAGTCTTCTCCTACGTGACTGGTGCATTTCTGATAGTACTCCACAGGGAGACTTACGCCAGCAGCTGTGTGACTAATGCATGCATTGGTGAGACTTTACAGTCTTCTGCTGAAAACATCCTTTATTCACCTCAGCTCGGAGGTAGAAGGCTAATAATTGTCCAGTGGACGTTTTTGAAGAAAAGGTCACACCCTCTAGATCACTAACAACTGTTCTAGCCATCTCCCCATCTCCACGTCTTACGTGGGAAACATGAGCACACCTGCCTTTTCTTTCTTCCAAAGCTTTCTTTGATGTCTGTGTTACTTTTTTCCAATCCTCAAAGAACTGAAGGAGCAGTGGGGTAAGAGCCATGCTCAAGGCCACAGCAGCAAAACCGTAATTAGGAGTGAGCCATAGGGTCCCTGTTGCCATCTCTTTGGCTTTACCTCACCTGAAGAGAAAGGACGCATAGATTTACCTTACTTCTCACTGCTTATATCCAAGATAAAATATCAGATGTCTGTCTTAGGATAGGAAGAAACTGCAATGCATATTTGCTTATGCAGTTTTTCTCCTGGAATAGGGTCTTTTATATGTATAAAAACCCAAGGACTGGATTGGATTCCTTTATGTTTGGTCTGGCTTTTTTCCTTAGCCTGTTTGATCTCAATCCAATCTCTTCACCTCTCTGAGATGTTCACAGCCACTAAAAATGGGGATCATTACCCTCATATTCTTTGTAAAGAAAGAGCAAGGTATTAGCGTTGGTTTGCAGTGCTTGGGAGTTGTTAGTAGTGAGGTTGTCCCAGGCTGGACCATAGAAACAACATATGCTTTCTCCACACAGGGACTTGAGGCGCCTCGGAGTGACACTTGTTGGTCACCAGAAGAAGATAATGAGCAGCCTCCAAGAGCTGAAGGTCCAGCTGGTGAATGGGATGGTGCCCTTGTAATTTGCTTTTGAAGTCACTTCCTCAAGTGATTGGTCCTGCACTTTGTATACTAGCCCTGAGATTTATTTTAACTAAAAAAAAACAAAAGGGAAATTCAGTGATTTCTATAACTGAAGGACACTGGCCTGTGCCACATCATTTATAAAGCAGTGTTTGACTCAAACTTTCCTTTTCTTCCTATTTGTGTCCACATTTTCATGAAGTAAGTGTAACGTGCATGGAACATGGAAATGGATCTACTGTACATGAAGTTAACCAATTTCTTACGCTTCAGCAGCAACAACGCCAAGCCTTCCCACTACATGTTGTCTGTACTTGAGATATATATATATATAGCACCTTTATATACTGAATTATGGCAGCACATGGTAATACTTCCAAGGACTTACTTGAATGGAGAATTTTTGTAGCCGTTTATGGGCTCACAAAAGCTGCAGTTTACTGAAGTTTACTTCAAGTCTTAATTGTCTACAGAAGTGTATTGAAGAGCAATATGATTAGTTTATTTCTTGATAGATATTTTGTTTTGTAAATTTAAAAGATGCTGTTACACAGCGTTAAGTTATAGAGAATAATGTTAAACTTGTTGCTTGCTCAATAGCAAATACAATACAGGGTGTATATTTTTTTCTCTATATGTTACAAGGTCCCTTTTAGTTTGCTCTTCTGTGAGGATGCTACATGAAGAAGATGTATATACTGTACAGTTTGCTACACATCAGGTACAAGATGTTTTTGTTTTTTTTTTTCTCATTGTTCCTTTTTGTTCTCTTTCCCTCCTTGTTTCATTTGTTTGTTTGGTGTTGCCGCTATGCTTTGTATTCTTGCCATTCTTTGGTTTTAGCACCATTTAAGCTTTCAGGAGCTTACCTCATTACGTAGATGAGGTAGAAAGTGTATGTTTAAATAAAAGACATTCCACGCCCCCAACCCATCCACAATGGCAGCACTGGGAAGAAGAGAAGTAAAATGTGATTAAATCCCCCAGCTCGCGCTAGCCTCAGGCATAATACAGTACCTGAATGCAACAGCCTTGCCAACACAGTACCAGGGGGAGCCAGGCCTTGCTGAAAGCAGCCGCCCACTATCCCCCCACAGCTGGGCACCCACCGGCTTTTCCGCATCCTGGGCTTCGGGGAGCCCATGGGCAAGGGCGGCGGCCTCCCTGATCCCATGATGGGTTCCTCCGCCACAAGGAAAGCTGGACACCTTTAGCACAAAGAACAGATGCCCAAATGGAAACACAGGGCACTTGGGTGTTTTGTGCAGAGGGAAGAAAAGCCCAGTCCCGTCTGGAAACGATTTTCATTCTTCTTTCACGATCAATGGGATTAAGGTGCACAGTTAATACAATATTCATAGGTTGGGTTTGATTTTTTTGGTTTGTTTGCTTGTTTTTTTTAAGGCTTTGGTAAAGATAAGAATTAAAAAATGGCTCCATTTGTGGCAAGTATTTATTGTTATTCTAGATACTGCTTCTTCAGGGGTGCTGGGGAGGATTTGTCCTCGCTGATAAAATGGACATGTTGCCACACTGTGTGTCCCTCGGTCCTGCTGCCCTGCAAAGCAGAGCCAGTGCAGCGCTGCCAGTAGCACAAGGAGGCGCATCTCCTACGAGCCTGCTCCAAGCACAGCTTCAGTGCCACTTCAGCTGCTTTTAAACATCTTCAGTTCCTTGGATAAGAATTGATACAAATACTAGTTTGTAAAGAAAAGGGGTGGGGAAAAGGGGAAATATTTAAAAGGATAGTTTTGTTTTTTTCCTTTTTTTTTTTTTTCTTTTTTTTCTTTTTTTTCTTTTTTTTTTCTGCCGAAGCAATTAGGGATTTTAGGAGCTCAAGAGCCCCCAACTTGCAGCAGGGCTTTTCGATCCAAAATTTTGCAATTTTGCAATGCCCTGCAGACTTGTTTCCCCTCTGAGTTCATGCACAAAGGTCAGAAATAGCTGAGGTGTGTGGGAACGGCAGCAGCATGCGAGGGGAGGGTTTGACAAATCTTGCTTGTGCAGTTTTTCATGCCTTCATTTCATTTTGACAGCTGCCAGGCCACAAAAGGATGGTGGGGAGCAAGATGGAACAATCTCAGCACATAAAAGAGATTTGTCAAATAATGAATAACTATATTAAGGCTGTCATAGGAAGTGTTTTGGAATTATTCATGTCTCCCAGCCAGTAATGCTTTGGGAAATAATCTGTAGGAAGGCAGGAGCAACAACTTGTTTCTTCGGTAGGAGTTAGACGGTTGCTGCTTGCCTCAATCAGCCACCTTTGAAGAGATTTTTAATAGCAAATTTCTCCCCTTCTTTCCATCTGCTGTCTTTGGTCACTCATTAACTGTGGAACCCACTGGATTTGGGGTTTGTTCTGTTTTACCAGCTTTTAAATTGAAAGTTTTTCACTCTTGTGGCTTTGAGAAGACATACACAGGATTTCTGGGATGCACCATGTGAAAGCGAGAACAATGTTCTTGATAGACTGTAGTAATTACTGGATGCTGGAGTAACCTTCAAAACGTCCTTCAGCTGGACCAGCAGGAAAGCAAGCTGTTCTTAAGCCAATCAGCGTTTGTAAATAGGGCTCCTGCGCTCGGTTCCTTAAATAAATGCCATTTATATTTATTTCAAGAACTGTTCTCTCTATAGATCTCTTTCTTAAAAGCTTTGAGTTAAGTAAAAAAGAAGCTATTTAAAAAAAAAAAAAAAAAAACAGGAACCAGGAAGTACAAATTCTACATCTGTGCTCAAATTGCAGAGTAAAAGGATGAGGTCATTGGTTAATATCAGAGAGAACTGTCATTTCTCAGTATATGGGAAGTTAGACCAGTTATTGGGGCATTTCTTATGGATTTACGGTTTTCACTTTTGAGCTCCTCTTTTTCATGGATCTTTTTCCAAGGCTTCTGGGATTTTCCAGCACCTCCTGGGAAAATGCCGGCTCAGCTGCCCTCCTGACCTGCTGAGCTGGGCATCATGAAGTGCATGTAGAGAAATACACCTTCAAAAGGCAACTTTTGCATTTCATGCTAGGAAAAGTTGCAAGGTAAAAAGCTGTAGGCTGCAGTGAGGTATTAGAAATGGTGAGTGCACGTAGTGGGTTGCAAACAACAAGATCCCCAGGGGATTTTTCTGATGCAAGCACTGGGGTGAGCTACACAGGGCGGCTGGCCATCCTTGCTGGTCGTGCACTGGCCATTTACACCACAAATGAAACATGCAAGCATTAAATACGCAAAGGCAACAGTTTTTATTCACCAGAGCAAAACTGAGAGGGGAAGGTGGATTTCCTGTCTAGGGTGAGTTGTAGCAGCTTGCTTGCTCATCTCACCGGTGTTGCTGACAGTATGACGGATACTTTTTTTTTCCAGCGTGTTTTGCTGCCAAGTGGGAGGAAGTCTTTAAAAGAGAAAGGAGGTCTTTTCAAAATTATTTTTCTCCTTGAGTTGAGGAAGTCTTCCCAAGCATAGCTCATTCAGTCTAACCCCCATTATTTGTCTAGTTAGCACTTGGAAAAATTAGCTAATCTTAAAAAGAGGAAGACTGAATCTAAAAAAGTTCAGTTTTAGATTTTATTTATTCCTTCCATAGGCTAACAGCAAGAAGAACTAAAGATGAAGATAACTTTTTTTTTTTTTTTTTTTTTTTTTTT
>VZSV01000319.1:459431-473201 GCA_013398735.1 Nothocercus julius
AGGGACCTGGACAGACTGGATAGCTGGGCAATGAGAAATCTTATGAAATTCAACAAAGACAAGTGCAAGGTCCTGCACTTGGGGAAAAATAACCCCAGTCACCAGTACAGGCTGGGGACTGACCTTCTGAAGAGCAGCTCTGCAGAGAGGGACCTGGGCGTCGTGGTGGACAACAAGTTTACCATGAGGCAGTAGTGCCCTCGTGGCCAAGAAGGCCAATGGGATCCTGGGGTGTATTAGGAGGAGTGTCTCCAGCAGGTCGAGGGAGGGGATCCTGCCCCTCTACTCATCCCTGGTGAGGCCACACCTGGAGTACTGTGTCCAGTTCTGGGCTCCCCAGTTCAAGAGGGATGTGGAGCTGCTGGAAAGAGCCCAGCGCAGGGCTACAAGAATGATCCGGGGCCTGGAACATCTGCCCTATGAGGAAAGGCTGAGAGAGCTGGGCCTGTTCAGCCTGGAGAAGAGAAGGCTGAGAGGAGACCTCTTTTGTGTCTATAAGTACCTCAAGGGAGGCAGTGAGGAGGATGGGGTTGGTCTCTTCTCAGTGGTGGCCGCTGATAGGACTAGAGGAAACGGCCACAAACTGAAACACCAAAAGTTCCACAGGAACTTTAGGAACCATTTCTTGCCACTGAGGGTGACAGAGCCCTGGAACAGGCTGCCCAGGGAGGTTGTGGAGTCTCCTTCTCTGCAGATCTTCAAGACCCGCTTGGACTCAGTCCTGAGCCACATGCTGTAGGTGACCCTGAGTGTGTAGGGGGGTTGGACTAGATGATCTCTAGAGGTCTCTTCCAACCTTAAGGTCGAGCCTCATATACAGGAGGTTCAGAGGGATATAAGGGGTCACTGTCATTGTCTGAGCTGCTATCCTCAGAATTGCTAGAACTTCCCCAACTGTCCCCATCCCAGTCCTCAGGGGATACTATCAATTTCTTTATTTGTATCACATCAGGAAGGCGAGGAGCCTGTAAAAGCATCATTTCTACCTTTCCCTCCAGTGTTTTGTCTCTTTTTTTGTTCTTCTTGTAATTACTTTTGCAATTGCTGGATCTTTAAGGATAACAGCAATTCCATGTTTTTCTTCCCTTCTATTTCTTCTCTAAGATCCTGTTCTATTTTATTCCTCTCTTTACATTCTTGTTTTGCAGCTTCCAGACCAGTTCCTAACATCTTATAAATAATGTCCTTTCCTTTACCATCCTTTAAGGAACCTCTAGCCAACTTTACATGTTCCTCCACAGCTTTCCAATCACGCCAGTTTTCATGAGCCCACTCCTCTGAGAAGTTGGGACTCGGATTCACTCCATGCCTCCGTAAATAATTAGTGATACTACTTGCCGTCCTGCTGACCACGCCAATTTTGTCACAGAACAACTGTGGGAGGGAGGGGGTGAGTGACACAATGTACTTCACTCATGGGAAAGAAATAGTAATAGATTTTATTGATACAGACAATGGTTTCACAAGGTTCTGTGGCAAGGTCATTTATTAGTTACTGCATGGAGGTTCAAGATGCACACAGAATTACCAAGGACACCCTCCTGTTGGGCCACGAGGTTCAGACTGGACCCCCTTGCTTTCCAAACTCCTTCTGAGAGGAATCTGGGTGCGCCTGGATCCATTTCTAATCCCAGACCTGGTCAACGGTTTATGGCTAAGGGATTTGTGCATAGTTACAAAGTAAAGTTTACAAGTTTGGAAAGAAAGCACGCTAGAGTCACTTACCATGAATCTGTAGTGGCAAGGATCTCTCAACCCCGAGGAGTATCCTTGAGAGGCGTCCCTGCTCAGTGGGAGATCCTGACATGCAGCCTGCTGCGATGCAAGGAGAGCTCAATTTGCTCCTGGGCTGTCCCCATATTTATGGGATAAGATGATTGACTTAGAGTCATTCTTTCAATTCAGAAATGACTGTTGGCTGGTGTGTGCACAATTACCCTTATCTCCCCATCAGGGTGAAGCCATCAGGACTGTTCTTGATGATGAGTGGGGAAAGAAATCAGGGGGGCAGCTACCAGGATCAGATAATGTGTTAGTTAACACCTGAATAGGGCTGTGTATGAAAAGTCAGGTTGAGCTGGGGAAAGAGCACATCCATCACAGAATGCCAGCCACAGCTCCCAGGAAATGATGAAGACTCTGTAAGAGAGCATGGCAGGGACAGGGCAGCTGTCACCTCGAAGCCCTGGAGAAGGGAGAAGACCATGTAAGAGACTGTTGTGGGTTGTGTTTGTCTCAACATTGTTGCTATACAATTTACGACTTCTTGGCCTTGGCTCTGGGAAGACTGTGATATCAGCTCCAGGTGCTTTATCTCCATACAATTAACAACTTCCTGGTCTTGGCATCCTGTCTCTGGGAAGGCTGTGTTATCAGCTCGAGGTGTTTTATCTACTTTTTGGCCTTGGCATCCTGTCTCTGGGAAGATTGTAAGCTCAGTACGAGCCCAAAACAATGCTCAGCAGTGCCTACGGAGCAGCGCTTGCACTTGAGTTGGATGAAGGATAGCATCAGAGCACACAGAAAGTGGGCAGACTCTTAAAGAACTGGGACGTAAAAGGACTGCGTATTCCCCTGCCGGTGTGCGGCTTCTTCCGGGGCACAGGGCTTCTTTCCCTGAACATCACCTGCACTGAGGCACTGAGACAACTGTACCTACACCGAAGTGGAGCCAATGACACTTAGCTGTACTGGTGGTGGTGGTAACTATAATCTTGCTGCATCTCTCCTGATTGCTTGCTTTTCTTTCTTTTTTTTTCTCTTCTTCTTCTGTCTGTCCTATCATGCTTATGAGAATAAAGCTTACAAGATTGTATGGCATTTGACCTCATTTGTGTCTTAATCTCGCTCTTGGGATCATATCGAACCCTCCCCCGACACTGGATCAGGACAGACCAGGAGACAAGCGTGGCAGCAGAGGCTGGGCAGGAGTTCCTCCGGCCAGCTGCACCTGTGCCGTCTGCTTCGGCCACAGACCCGCTGGCGGCACCACCACAGCACCGACACTCACTGTCACAGAGGAGACAAACCATCCAGCCGCTCAGAGAGAACAAGCTCACCTGGGCTGCTTGCAGGTCCTTAGTTGCCACTGCTATCACTCTGTTCATAACAGAGCTCTGCAGGTGGCTCTCCTAGCTCCATAGGATGCTCTCCAGCTCACTGTAGATCTCCTCCACTCTGCCACCCCGGGGACACACTGACACAGCAGTGATGGGACGTGCTGCCCCATGCACAGCAGCTCTGCCATGCTCATGCCAGGGAGGAGCTACTGGCACTGCTCAGCTGAGCTGTCAGGAGAGGGCAAGAAGTCCTGCTCTGTGATTTCCTCATGTGAACCCGAATCCTAATGCAAACAGCCACCTGAGAGGATGCTATCACCAACGAGGATGCGAGGGAGTATCTGCACAGGATCAAAATTTTGTAACAAGGTGTGACAGGAGGGGAGAGGTACCATCAGGTGAGATCAGTCTGCAGCACTTGGGGAAGTCAGGGTGCTGCAGGGAGCCCTTGAACCCTGTTTAGCCCTGCGGGACACCTCCGCTTCACCTCGACATCTTACAGGTGATCCAACAGCAAAGTCATTATGGTGGTAAAGGTAGTAATGGCCACAGGGACAGACCTGACCACACTCCTGCCATCCTCACCATGTGCAGGTCTAGATGGGGGACCTACACAAGTGAAGAAACCTGGAAGGAAAGCAGTGCAGGCTTTGCCTCACTCTAGCAGCCGCAGGGACAGGCCCCAAATCAGGGCAAATGCCTGCACAGCTGCAGCATGGAGCAACAGGAGAGGCTGTTGGAGCCAGCTCTGTTCAGCCTGGGGAAGAGCAGGCCGCGACAGCTTGGGGCTGGCCCCAGACAGGTAATCCGCACTCTCAGCTAGCCTGTAACGTGGGCACTGGCAGATTCCGTCACCCCCACCAAGAGTGCCAGCAGGTGGGACGCTGAGCACGGTGACGCCCCCACCTCAGAGCACTCGCAGCACCCACGTTACAGCAGGGTGATGACAGGACTCCCTCTATGGATGCACTGCTCCATGAGCACCTCCTTCCATGGGAATCACAAGCCACCAATCCAGCAGCAGTCCCGGGAAGGACAGGTCACCCATGGGGTCATGGTGACCTGTGGGGGCCATTGTGATGCCTCACAGAGTGCTGCTGGCAATGTGGGGATGGGCAGGAATGGAGTGGCAGACACTGGGGACCTTCTGTGCCCTAAACGTGGCACTGCCCCAGGCTCCAGCACTCACAGCTGCTCCTTGGCCCCCAGCTGTTTTGAGTGGTGACCATCTCTTGCCATTGCACAGGGGCAATGCTCACCACTGCTCATGCAAGTGCCAGGTCATTCAGCTGCCTAGAAAGCTTTGCTGGCACCCAGGGCCTGATGGCATTGGGTCACAAGTTGCCAAGTCACACTGGCCGCAAAGCTGCTCTGCAGTTCCCCAGACAGCCCACAACACAAGCACTTCTTTAGATATAGCAGCACTAATTCATCATGATGTCATGGAATAAAAGCAGGTGCTAGACGGAAGGCAACATTATTGCCCTTCTCCACGGATTTAGGAGCTGCATCCCTACAGTCTCAAGGAGTCCTCTGAAAAACCTGGGTCCCTGGGTCCCACACTGCGCAAAGGTAAAGCCAGTCCCTGTCCCATGGTGATGTACTCACCATACATAGGGCAGGTGCAGGAGGACACACGCGCTGACCATGAGACTTGCTGGACACACAGAGTTAAGAAACCCTTCAGTGTGGCTCTCTGGGACCCAAGTACCAAGGACACGTATAGGGGCTTCAGGAGGGAGGCGTTGTAGGGAGGGAACACGGCTCTGATAGATCTGCCACTGCAGACAGAGTGGGGCTGGCCCAATCAGCTGCTGTGGGAGGACAGGAGCAGCCTGAGGCATCAGGGAAGGCCGCAGCTTTTGCCTAGATTGCACTGCCTTGGGGTACCTTGAATTAGATGTTGTTTTGGGGAAAACCCCTTTGTCCTTGCTTAGGGAGGCTGCCTTTATTCCAGTAGCTGATCATACAGGAGCCCTCACTCCTTTCACTGCTGTTTCCACTTGTTCAGACCCTCACCTATTTCAACCCTCTCCCTACCTTTTTGCTGATAAGCCCCTAATGTAATCACAGGATAGGAAAATGACTGACTCTATAGATAGCTGAAGAAGTGTTTGTACTTGATTCTAAAAATCAAGAAAGCTTTTCCTTGAAATTCAGCTGGGCATCCACTACAAATGAGATCCTTGTAGCCTCAAATCACCACCATTAATCCTTGTTCTACCCAATAGGATTTCCTAATGAATGACAGCCACACCCATCAGTGTTTGCTTTAAGATTATTTTTAGCCCTGCTAACAGGGCTGACATCAGATGAGTTCTGTGTAATGTGAAGATTGTGAACCTTGTGGCAAACTTATTATGGCTTTTATTTTATTCATTTTTTTGTCATTGTCTTTATTCTTCTTTCCTTTTTTTATGCCAGGCACACACAGAATCTCCCTTTAGACTCAAACAGCTCTGCATCAGGGGAAAAATCCAGCAATAGTCAAGCAAAATAAAACTGGAAGGCTCAGTGTTGCTGCTCACATTCTGTATTCAGAACATTCATGGCCATTCATGGGCTGTTCGCAGGACCCCCCTCCCCATGCCACCCCAATCTTACCCATGTCCATGCTGGCAGGTACCAGAAGAGTGAAGATCCTCCCTGCTTCCCAGGACAACTCCATGCCTCATGGCTTCACCAGGCAACAGCAGAGCAATTCCCCTATTGCTCAAAGGCACCTTGCTGGGGCTCACACTGGGCATGGAGGGGCCTGGCTGCTGCCAGCAGCCCTTCTGTAAAGCTTTCTGCCCTGATGCAGGCTTGTGTCCCAGCAGATAGAGCGGGCTTTTGCGAGTGACTAGTCTTCCCTTAAAGGAAAACACCAAGAAGGGCAACAAAACTAACTGTTTGCTGCTTCACACAACCTGAGTCCAGGAGGCCTGACGTAAATCCCACAAGGCGCCTAGTCTGAGCTCTTCCCAAGCTTGTTCAGGAGGAGAAAGCAAAGATGGGCCTTGAGGAAACACCTTTCCTTTCACTGGTGCCTTGCAAACCCTCACTGGCAATTACATGCAAAGCCTGGCAAGTAGAAAGAAAAGCAATGGTGCACAACATGCACTGTCTCATCCTGGGGACTCAGAGGGACGAAGACTTTGCATCCTTTCATAGTAGGAAGGACAGAGTTAAAAAAGATTCAAGCGTCTTTGAAAAGGAGGACTTGCCAAGTCCCATATGGGACAGTTAGAGTCTACTATGCCTCACTAGCATTTGTAAAGGAGTGAAACGTGGCTTAACATAAATGAACAGAGGAAGAAATGGACTTTGTTTGCTCTCTAGCTCCACAGGGAATGGGCTGAGTCTGTCACTGCAGAGTTGAAGAAGAGATTTGGAGGCCAGTCTCATGCTTGCTGCTTACTGAGCTGTCCATGGTGCTGCTCTCCCCTTATTGACCTCATCCTTGCTCTGCACCATGGCCACGGGCATGCAGAGCTCTTTGCCACAGGACTTTTTTCTCACCAGGTGTTATGGCACCCAGCACAAAAAGGCCCTTGATTTAAATGCAGTCTCTTCAAGCAAAGGCAGGGAAAAAAAAAAAAAAAAAAAAAAAAAAAAAACTTTTGCACAGGCTTTTCAAGATCCATTGCAAGTGCTAGGAGACATACCATGTCAAAGTGAGACTAAACCCCTGTGCTCGGTCTGGGCAGATGATGGGGCCAGCCTTACTGCTTTCTCAACAAGGCCAGTAAGAAGGTACCAGCTGCATTGGAAGGAACCCCAACAGTGCTTTGGCAGTTTATCTTCTTGAGAAAGGAAAATCATTCCTGATGAAGAATGATGATGAATTCCACAGCCTCTTGTAGCTGAACTGAAGAGCACCTCAAAGTAGAAGTTCTTGATTCGGAACAACAGAGCCCCAACCTTCTCTACACAGTGCTGTCTGATCTTCTCTTGATGAGAAAAGCTACTTTGAGACATGGAAATACTCTTGAGTTGATCAGGTTCTACCTTGTAACAGCTTTTGCTGGCTTCTCTTTTCTGCTCCTCTTTGAATTTCTTCAGCTGCTTTATTTTCATGTTCTTCTCAGCTTTCCAGGAGAAGCAGACAGAAGGAAGCAAAAGAAGTTAGTGGCCAAAGAAAAGCATCTCCAAAGGTCCATGCACGGGGGACAGCAGATATGTGGGTCAGTTTGCCACAAGCACTGTCATGGGGAAACTCTTCAGCCCCTCCATGCTGGGCTGGGCTGCTCTTGGCAGCATTGTATCCTGAGGACGGTAACAAGGCAGTGTGGCTGCAGGGCTCTTGCCAGAGGTATGCCTGCTCTGTCTGTCATCTTCAAGAGAGCAGGGGAAGGAAGAAGAAAGCTGCACTAGACTTTTGCTGTTTTTAAAAACTACATATTTTGTTGTGAAAACAGCTCTGTTTCCCCAAAACAGAAATGGGAAAAAGGAAATGGCTGCGCAATTTCCTTTGGAAAGCACTTTGGTGGCTGCCTCCTGCCCTCAAGCAAAAGATTTGTTGCTGCAGGTTTGAAAGCAGTGTCTGGAAGTGCCTCTTGGCTGCCTGCGGTCTTTATTTAGCTTGGTGCTCTGGAGTGACAGGCCCAGCAGTAGATGGGCCTTCAATGACTGCTGTGTAAAGGGACATGAGCAACAACAGCAGGTTGCTACTGGGCCTTCCAGTCCCACCGTGGCTTGTGGGAGCTCTTGAGTGCCAAGAGGGAAATGGGATGGGGGAATTGCTGGAAGAGATTGTCCTTGGTGGGTGGTTTAGGAGAAGCTGGGGAAGGCTTAATGTGTTTGTTTCCATTTCTGGCAATGATAGAACCTTCTGGTGCTGTAGAGGGGCTGCGGAGATCTGCCGGTGTGCAGACGGACATGCATAAATCTATGGGCCCAGAAGGGAGGCACCATCAGCATCTGCTGAAGGAAGTAGTGGGTGTAACTGCAAAGCTACTGTCCATCAATGTCGAGAGGTCATGGAGGTGCAGATCCTGTGTGATGCAGATGAAGCAGAGGGTTGTGGCTGATGCTCTGGAGAAGCTGCAGATATTCATTGGGTTTTTACTGGGAAAAGAACAAATACCTGTGCCGTGTGTACTGGAGAACGAGTAGACCTCTGCGCCCACCATTCAGAAAAAGGAACAAATGTGTGCAAGCTGTGCATTGCATGAGGAGAGAAGGTCTGCATCATGCGCCCTGAGGAAGGACTGGTAGAGTGTGTTACATGCCCAGAAGAAAGGGTAAATATCTGCATAGTGGAAAAGGATCACATTTGTGTGAGGTGACCCCTGCAGAAGGAGCAAAGCTCCAAGATCAGTAGGCTGGTGAAGAAGAGGAGTTTTGGTGGGTATTTCTGTGCAGGCAAATGAGCGAACGAGCACTACACCCAGAGTAGGCAAGATGTGGAAGTGCACGTCCTGTGTGCTGGGATAGGAGCGGAGGATTATATGTGGAGTTCAACGCAAGGTGCTGACATTGGTTGTGTCTTTCCTGGGAGAAGACAGTACATGTACATAGTGTGTGTACTGGAGAAGAAGCTATCTGTGTGTCCACCGTTCAGGAGCACAGATAAATGTGTGTAAGCTGTGCAATGAACGAGGAGAGAAGTTCTGTATTGTAGGCCCTGAGGAAGAAGTCCAAATGCGTGTTGCAGGATGTGCAGCAAGGGCACATGTCTGCGGACTGGCAAAGCAGCGCACTTGTGCGAGGTGCCCCTTACAGTAGGAGCAAAGCTCCACCATCAGTAGGCCGGTGAAGAAGTGAAGTTCTGGGGCCTGGGTGCTGCACAAGGAGCACATACCTGCATTCTACGCCCGGGAGAAGCAGCTTTCATTTGTCTTCTATGGTGGATTAGAAAGCCACCATGGTCTGCTTCTGCCTGCGAAAGAAGCAACGTTCAGCCGCATTCTGCATAAAACAGAAAGAGGAAACGCTGTGTCTTTGCGTGCAGGCTAATGAGCGAACAAGCACTATAGCAAGAGTAGGCAAGCTGCAGAAGTGCACGTCCTGTGTGCTGGGATAGGAGCAGAGGATTGTAGGTGGCGTTCAACACAAGGTGCTGACATTGGTTGTGTCTTTCTGGGAGAAGAAAAAAAAATGTATAAAGTGTGTGTGCTGCAGAAGAAGTTGATCTGTGTGTCCGCTGTTCAGGAGCATGGGCGAATGTGTGCAAGTCATAGAGTGCACGAAGAGAGAGAGTTTGCATCATCCGCCTTGAGAAAGAAGCCCAAGTGCATGTTCGATGATGTGTAGCAAGGACATGTGTGCGAACCAGCAAAGGAGCGCACTTGTGCCAGGTGCATCCTGCAGAATAAGCAAAGCTCCACCATCAGTAGGCTGGTGAAGAAGCAGAGTTCTGATGCCTGGATGTTGCAGAAAGAACAAACGTCTGCATTCTACATCGTGGTGAAGAACTGTTCATCTGCCTTCTCTTACTAAAAAGAAAGCCACCATGGTCTGCTTCTGCCTGCGAAAGAAGGGACGTTCGGCACATTCTGCTTGAAGGAAAAGGAGGGAACACTGCATCTTTGCGTGAAGAGGATGGAATGCAGGGAGGAGAGGAGAGCACAGGCCCCTCACCACCTCATCACCACCTTGTGCCCACACACAGCTGAGCCCAACTCACCATCTCAGGTATCTCTGCCAGCATCATGAGGCCTCTGAGGACTTGCCCGCGCATCATAAGCTGCTGGCTTTGCAGGTTCTCCAGGAAGAGGCTGTGTTTGGAGTCCTCTTCCCACAGGTCAATGCAGGCCAGCAGCTGAAATGCACAAAACACGGAGATGATGCCAATCTGTGCAGCGATGAGTGTTAGCCCAGTGCAAATGGCCTGAGGTCTGAGGCCAAGGGGACTCGTAATGGGAGGGCACCCAGTGCCACCCCCAGCTCTGCTGACCGCTCTTCACCCTGCAGCACTGGGCACAAGATAGCCCTGTCTCTGGGCCTTACCTCATCGAGGAAAGCAGAGATGGGCAAGTCCTGCGAGGGCTCCTGCTTGCTGCACAGTGGTGCCAGCAGGTTGAAGGGGTACCAACACGAGGCTCTTGGGTGCCTTCTCGTCTCCCTGTCAGGGAGAAGAAGGCCCCTTGGCTCCAGCAAACTCCCTCGCCTGTGCTGGCTCTCAGTGCTGAGGCGGCAGCCCCTGCCCGCCTTGGCCTCCATGCCCAGCCTTTGACCCTCGTAAGCAGCACAGCAGAGCAGCACTGCCTTGGCCTGCAGCGCAATGCGCGCGTTCCCCTGGGAGCCCAGGCCGTGCCCCCAGGTTGTCCATGGAGACGGTGGCTGTGGAGCACCTGAAGGGGCTGGTGGAAGTGAGCTGTCCGTGGCGCCATTCCTTCAAGAAGGTGTCGACCTCCTGCGGCGTCAGGGTGGTGCTGAAGGAGACCCCAAAGAGCAGCGCCAAGAAGAGCTGCGGGAAGATGGCTTCCAGCTGCTGCGGGCAGCTGGGCTGCCGCAGGATCTCGTGCGGTGGCCGCGTTGCCTGCAGAAGACAGAGAGCCTCAGGTGTCACCGGCGCGCTGCCACACGGGTAGCCTGGTAGCAGGCCCAGCCTTGTGCAGACACTCACGGCCAAGGAAGGGATGCCTTTTTGGTGCTGGCTGGAGGCCAGGCTGTTGTTCGCTGGCCAGTCTTGTAGCACGCTGAGGAGCTCCTGGAGCACTTCCTGCGCAGGCGAGGCCTCGGACACTGCTCCTGTGTGTGGCTGAGGAGAGGGGCTGAGGCCATGCAGGGGTGCCTGGAGGTGGGAGGAGGAAGCCCTAGGCAGAGTCTCCTACCTCTTAGCTGCAGCAGGAACTTGTGCAGGTGACCAAGGGCTTGGGCAGCCCCACACCTGGTGCCCTCATCCTCGTGGGCGCAGCACAGGGCGAGACAGCCCACCAGCTTGCCCATGACGAGCAAGTGTCACCTCCTGTAGGTGCCCGGGCTGCTGTCCCTGCTCTCCCTGCAAGCGTACCTGGCGGAGGGAGGCAGAGCTGGCAGGTGCAGCGAGGGGCAGCGGTGGGGAGCAGAGCACGGCAGGCCCCGTGCGGCAGGGCTGCAGCGCAAGGCAGCCAGAGCTCGCGAGGTGCCTGCAGGCTGCCCAACAGCTGCCCAGGGCAAGGGGTGGCTCAAGGGGCCAGCACTGGGGGCTCCTACCTTGCCCTTCAGCAAGGGGAAGTAGTTGAGGAGCAGGTCAGCGAGCCCTGCAATGCGCCCCACGGCTGTGGCGCACGGTCGCTCATGCCGACTCAGTGAAGGGCAGCAGGGCCTGCAGGAGAGGAGCTGCTGCGGTGCCCTGCAAGCCCCGCCATGTGTGCGGGGTGCCATGAGGACAGGGCAGCTGCTGGCAGCTGTGGCACCAGGTGAGCTGTGGGGAGCCGTGGCGCAGAGCGGCGCTGCGCAGGGATCTCCCCTGCGATGGCTGCCGCGGGGTGGAGGCAGGAGGGGAGGAGAGCACGGTGGGGGAGCCCCACTGCCCCACGGAGCCCATTCCCTCCCCACAGCGTGCGCGAAGAGGAACCCTGCAGGAGGAACCATGCGCTCCCTTGGGGTGAGGAAGCGGCTGCTGAGCCCCAGCACCTCTGAGTCAAAGGAAGACCTGGAAGAGGAGCTGCAGCTCCTGGAGGCCCGAGGTGGGATGCCTGAGGGCCAGCACCTGCAGCATGCTGTCCAGAGCAGCCAGGGTCTGCAAGGAGGACAGAGGGCTTCTTGCATGGGCCTGCGAGGCTCAGGATGGGGGCTGCCCTTGCTTTGCCTCGGGGGGGCACGCAGAGTGTGGCCGTGGCCAGGCCAAGGCCGGGCCTCAGGAGCTGCTGCGCGTGGGGCAGCCTGCATGGCTGGCAGGCTCCCCGGAGCTGCCCTGCACCTACCTTGGAGTAGAGGGAAGCCTCGAGCTTGGCAATGTCCTCCACGTCGGGAAGGCAGAGCACGCTGCGGAGGCAGGCGTCGAGGAGCCTTCCGTGCACGCGGCCCGAGATGTGCAGGTCCGCTCGGCTGCAAGGAGAGCAAGGCGCCCCTGAGCTCTCGCTGCTGGCTGAGGTGCCTGCAGAGCTCACAGGTGGGAGCCGCCGTGCCAGGCGCGGGAGCCAGCAGGCACCTCCTCGCACGCACACACTGGCTCAGGGCCCTGCGTTCTGGGGGAGAAGGCTGGAGACAGCAGGAGCTTGTCCCCAGAGCCCTGTGCGCCCTGCCATAAGAACTAAGACGGCAAGAGCAGGTGCCCAGCAGAGCCCTGGGCCAGGTGTCCTCGGGGCTGGACAGTGGGGATGCCTTAGCCAAGCGAGGGCCCAAGATCCCTCGGTACCTCATGGCGACAACAGTGAGCATCACTTGCTGCCTCACAGCTGTGTCCAGACACTCAGTGGGCTCTTGGCACAGCAGCATCTGCAGAGACAGGTGCGATGGGCCTGGGAGCTGCCAGTGCCCTGTGAGGAGCCTTTGGGTTGGGGGAGCTCGGGTGCCCCAAGGGAGCAGAGCCCCTGGTTTTCCCGGCCCCGCTGGCTGGGCCTCTCTGCAGGGGGCTCCTGGAGCTGCGCAGTGGGAAGCTCTGTGCCCACGTGGAGGGCAGTGCCCCACGTCCCCACGTGTGTCCTTAGCGTGCCGCCAGTGCCCCGCTAGCAGCCCCCTCACCTGGAGGTTTTGGGCCAGCTCAGCTCTGCAGAAGTGAAGCGCCTCCCACGTGGCGGCATTGGCGCGAGAAGCCTCGCAAAGGGTGCGGAGGGCAGAGAGGAACTGCAGCTTCTGCTCCACATCCTGGTCTCAGGGAGGAGAGAGAGGGATCAGAGATGCTGAGAGGGGCAGAGGCAGGGCCGTCGGGAGCAGAGACCCCAGGAGATGCCTGTAAGGGAGCGGATCTGCCCTGCGTGACCCCAAGAGATGCCTGCAAGGGAAGGTGTCTTCCCTGCGGGACCCCAGGAGATGCCAGCAAGGGAAGGGGTCTTCCCGGTGGGACCTCAGGAGATGCCTGCAAGGGAGCAGCACTTGGCTGTGGAACCCCCAGGAGATGCCTCCACCAACCACAGGGAAGGGACCCCTGCTACCTTGCTCTGGCTTCTGAAAAAGGCCTCCCAGCAGCCCAGGGCTTCTGCCTCCCTGCAGGACATGCCGGGGTCTATGGGGCAAAGAGAGGCAGCAGAGCTGCAGTGGGTCTGTGGAACGAGGTGGCCCAGCCCAGAGGCTGCAGCAGCCCCAGGGCATCCCCTGGCTCTGCCCCGGTGCTCACATCTTCCCAGCAGCTCAGGCATGCAGATGCTGTAGGGCAGCACCTCACAGCTGCTGTCCGAGGAGGACGGGGACAACCTCTCCACATCCTCCTCCTCCTCATCCGCCTAGGCCACTCGCATGCGGCTGGGCGGGCATCTCTGCTCCATCCTGTGGGACAAGATGGGATGGGGCCAGCATGAGGGGCTCCAGCCCCAGGACCTCCCCGCAGCCTGGGACTCTTACCCCTCTCCCAGCACCCCTAGAGCCCCCAGCCCCCTCCCACTCACCTGGATCAGCAGAGGGTGGCTCAAGGAATCCTTGAGGAAATGCCTTGGTGACACAAGGCTGCCGGGGGCTCGCGGGGAAATGGTCAGGATGCCCTCGGGGCAACTCCGCACACTCCTGTCCGGTCCCTTCACCATCCTCCCACGCACTGCGGGGGCCGTGACGACTGCAGTGACATGGGAGGGGGGGTAACAGAGGGGCCCTTGTCCCCCCAGGGTGTTATGAGAAACCCCAGAAGAGAATGCACCCAAGGACATAT
>VZSV01000320.1:14681-127338 GCA_013398735.1 Nothocercus julius
GCCGCCTCCTCTCGGCCGCCGCCGCCAGCTCCGCCCCGGGGCTGCGCCCTGGCCCGGCGCCGGCCCCGCTCTCGCTCTTGGCGTCGGTGCCGATGTTGTCGTCGTCCGGGCCAGGGCGGTGGCGGGTGGCGTTGGGAGGCGAGAGCGGCGGGATCGCGGCGCTCGGCGGGACTGCGGCGCTCGCAGGCGGCGGCTCCGCACCGGACATGGCACTCCCGGGACCGCGACAGGGGCCCGGCGGGAGGGGAGGGGAGGGGAGGGGCTGGACATTGCAACAGGGACGAGCCCTGTTGTCTTTGGTACGAAGGGAAGTGCCAAGAGTCGCTCCGGTTGGGGGGAGCCAGTGGTCCCACAGCACCTGAACCCCGGCAACAGGAACGGCTCATGCGCTGCTGCATGGGAACCACAAACCTCAGAAGGCCACTAAACTGCCAGGTTCCTGCAGGCTGCTGGTGCCCGTGGAGCTGCTGCCAGCATGAGAGTGTCCGGTACAATTACAGCAACAGCTGCCTGGGAAGATGTCCCGGGAGGAGCTGCTGCGAGCAGGAGTGAACAGAAGCATCCCCCCAGTAGCAGAACCTGAAGACAGAGTTGCCTGGGAGCCCGGCAGGAGAAAAGGCATCTTGCAGCACCCATGGGTTTGTGGGAGAGAGGTCTGGGGCTGGTACCTGCCACAGGCTTTTTGGTCATTCCAGAGCCCATGGGAGCAACTCTTGTGGGAGCCCTGCTGGACTCCTGCCAGAGCTCAGAGGGAACATCCCTCTCAGCTTCCCACAGTGTCCTCTCTGCCCCTGGTGCTGGCAGTGCCCTTTTGAGGGGGGACTTCCCTGTGGGGTGAGGCTCATACCTTGGTCATCTCCATTCTTTGCCAATGCCGGATGTGCAAGACAGGCAGCAGCTCCAAGAGTCTGGTAGAGCCAACCATAAATTCAGGATGTAACTGAGCACATGAGGCTGCTGGCATTCCTCCAGCCCCTCCTAACTGTAGGGCACTAACTAGACGTCCTCCTGCCACAGGAGCTGGGGATGCCCCTGCCCTCCAGTGCCCAAACAGAGGTCTCCAAACAGGAAAGTTGCAGCAGATGGTCTAGCCTGGGGGCGCTGCCCCAGGTCCAGTAAAAAGGCAGAGGAAAAGGGCTGCGAGTGTGAAAATAAAGCAGACATGCTGCCTGGCATCATGTGGCCCTTCCAGCATGGAGTAAGCAGGGACAAGCACACAGTGAGCAAGGGCTCTTGGCATGTGACGTAGCAGTTCCCTGTGAATCGATTCCCTGGGCTGGAAGTCTTATCCTTAAACCTGCCAGTGTGGATATGATTACAGTGGTGACAAAGGCACAGGTGCTCCTGCTACCAGTAGGGAAGTTTCTCATCCCCCACAATATTCAGGCCCAGGACAGAGCAGACAGGCCAAGGCACTGTGGCCTGATGCTTTCGCTCACACTCTCACAGCATTGTCACACTCCTCCCAGAATGTGGGGTGTAGGCATGACAGGTGTAGGTAGGATTGGACTATGGGGGCACCCTGACCAAGCCAAATGATGGGAAAGGGAAGGCCTCTTCATGGGGATGGGAATCTCTTCCAGTAGCATCTGGGGTCCACATCCATAATGGGAAATGACAGTTACCAGCACCCAGACAGGGGTCTCTAGGACAAGCAGAGCCCCAGTGCCCCCACCCCAGCACAAGTCCAAACAGCAGAAATGCCAGCTTGCAGCGTGGAGCCATGGCCAGCAGTTCCACAAGGGCCATGAGTACTTACCCCATCTCCAGTCTTCCTCATATGCTGGAACCTATCCCTATTCTCAGTGAGTTCCTTATGCCCCAATGGTCCTGTGCCCTCTTATAAATGCTCTGAATGTCCCCCCACCATCTCCTCTGCCAGGGCAGCTTTGCCCCTATCCCACACAGGACCGTGGTGTTGGCAGCTCTACTTCTCATCCTCTTCTGGAAAGCAGGGGAGGAGAGGGACAAACAGGGAGCATGAGAGAGGACCAGAGCAGGGTAAGGGGGGCTGTGGGGTGAGGGACACCAGAGGAGAGCAGCTCTGCACAGTCAGCAGCTCTCCAGGAGCTTGGCAGCATGGAGACACCACGGAGATGTTGGCAGAGCCCTGGTCACAAAGCCTGTCGGTCCCTTTTCTGTGGCTGCAAGAAAGCCCTGTATGTGCTCCATGGCTTTCTGCTTTCTCAGTCTTGAGTCTTGCAGCTGGAGTCAGGAGAACCTGGCTCTGATGAACACAGAGAGCAGGGCGAGGTGTTAGAGCTGGCAGCAGATAGGAGAGAGCAGGGCCAAGAGCTGTGTCCTCTGGCCAGTCCTGCACCCACTCACAGGGACAGAGCAAGCTGTGTTTTGAGTGGAGGCAGCGCTGCAGAGCCCAGCCATACGAGCAGGCCCCAGGGAAGCCCCAGCTCCCGTGTGCCAGGAGGACAGGGGCCTGGTAGACAGCAGGGGGGCCTCACAGTCCCCAGCCCTGCCAGGCTGGTCGTGCCCACTCCCCCAGCCTCCCTGCTTGGGACTCACCAAGCTCTTCTGGCTGCTGCTGCCAACAGCTGCCCCTGCCAGGGCTAAGGTCTCCTCCCAGAACACCCTGCAATGTTGGGGGGGTCTCCGCAACATGTGAAATGCAAGAAGGAAGGTGCTGCAGGGTGGGCATGGAGGGAGACCATGGTCAGGCCTGGGCCCATCTCTACAGTGCCAGGGTGGAGGCACAGCCACGCTGGGGAAACCTGAACAGGACCATGAGGGGACAAAGGTGGAAATTCTGTTTCAGAGGAGGAAATCCCCTGGGAAAGAGGAGCATCTGTGTGGGATGGAGCAGAAGGGAAACCCTGACAGGATCCAGCCACACTTGGCAGAGGTTCATGCTGGAAAAGTCAGAGCATGTTGCTGTAACGTCTCCAAATTAAAGCTTTCATGGGGGAAATTTCAAAGCATTTTTTCAGGGCATGTTTTATGGAAAAGGTCTTTCAATGCAAACTAAGTGGCTGGTTTTCCTTGTGAGGTGATGCCAGCTGCTGCTGGAGTTGCCTTGAAATTTTCCAGGCCATGGGAGTCCTGAAACCAGCTCTCCTGCATCTCAGCCAGTGCCAAACTTGGCATCTGGACTGCTCCCAGGTGCTCCTTCACGTATCCTATGAGGTATCGTATGAGGAAGGTAGAGCAGGACTGGATTCAGATGGTCCTGCTGGCAATGGCAGTCCCTTTGCAGTGTTGGTGCTGGGTTTTGGTGCCTTTGGTCCTAGTAGAGGCCCAGAGGGGGGGTGCACTGAGGCCCATAGGGCCCTCCCAGCTCTGTGCACACGGAGGCCCTGGGAGGCCTCACAGAGGCCAGTAGGGCCCCTCTGGCCTCTTGTGAAAGGAGGCCCTGGGGTGCCACATGGAGGCCTCCTGCCGGGTAAACATGGAGGCCCCGGTGGGGTGCTCTGAGCCCCGTAGGTCTCCCCCAGCCTCGTGCTCACAGAGTTCCCAGGGGGCCTCACAGAGCCCTGTAAGGCCCTTCCGGGCACACGCACGCAGAAGCCTCAGGGGGCTGCAAGAAGGTCCATCGCACCCCCCTCTCCCTGTGCATAGGGAGACTCGGCCGGGGGGGTTGTGCACGGAGTCCCTTGGGGCCCCCTCGGCTCCATGCACACAGAGGCCCCAGGGGGTCACACGGAGGCTTGTAGGGCCTCCCGGGCCACGTTCACACGGTGGCCACGTTGGCACAGAGGCTAGTAGGGCTCTCCTGGTCCTGGGTGCATGGAGGCCCTGGGGGGGCCACACCAAGGCCCATAGGGAAATAGGGAACCCCCCAGTACCATGTGCATGGGACCCTGGAGGGGAGGCACACGGAGGCTCGTAGGGCCACCCCGCCCCATGCGGAGAGAGTCTCCAGGTGGCTGCACGGAGGCCTGTAGGGTCCCTCCATCCCTATGCACACGGAGGCCCCTGGGGGCCACACAGAAGCATGTAGCATACCCCCAGCCTTTTGCGCATGGAGGCCCTGTTGTACGAAGGCTCATAGGCTCTCCCCTGGCCCCATGCACACGGAGGCTCTGTTTGGCCGTACCGAGGCCTGTAGGGTCCCCCTGGCCCTGTGTGCACGGAGTCCCCAGGGGTCTGTACAAACACCCATGAGGTCCATCCATCTCCATGCCTACCAAGGCAGCAGGGGGCTGAACCACGACCTGTAGGGACTCCCAGCCCCGTGTGCACAGAGGCCATGAGAGGCCACACGGAGGCCCTTAGGTTTCACCTGGGCCCATACAGAGCCAGAAAGGGGCTCCACATGGCCAGTAGAGGTTGCCTGGGCCTATATGGAGGCTATGGAAGGCCACACAGTGCACCTAGAGCCCACCTGGCCACATACAGAGCCCTTGCAGGGCCACAAGGGGCCCACAGGGCTTGCCCAGTCCAATATAGAGGCTGCAGAGGGCCACATAGCGTCTGTAGAGTCCACCCAGACCTGTACAGGGGGTGCAGGTGGCCGCATGGCACCGAGGCCCATACAGAATCCACAGAGGGTCACGGGTGCCCGTAGGGCCCCCCGGGCCCATATGTAGCCGGTGGGTGGCCAGGCAGTGCCTGTAGAGCCCGCCCGGCCCAGAACCATGCCCATGAGTGACTGCATGGGGACTGTAGGGCTCGTATGGACCTGTACAGAGCCCATGGGGGGCTGTGCAGGGCCCATAGGGCCCGCTCGGCCTCGTACAGAGCATGTGGGGTGCCGTGCAAGGCCCATATATCCCACCCAGACCCATAAGGAACCTGCAGGGCTCCACTCAGGGACTGTAGAGCCCTCCCGGCCTTGTACAGAGCCCACAGGTGGCTCTGCAGGGCCCATGGAACTTGCCCGGGCCTGTACAGAGGCAGTGGATGACTGCACGGGGCCTGGGCGGGCCTAACCAGGCCTGTTCAGAGTGGGGGGCTGCATGGGGCCCGTAGAGTCCACCTGGGCCCATATGGAGCTCATGGGAGGCCACTCAGGGCCCATACGGCCTACCTGGACATGTACAGAGGTTGCAGAGTCCCAGTCGGGTCCTGTAGGTCTCACCCGAGCCTGTGCAGAGGTTGTGGCGGGCAGCTCCCCGTACATCCCGCCTGGGCCTGTGCTCAGAGGCCTGTGGAGCCTGCGAGGGCCCATATGGAGCCCACAGAGGTCTGCGTGGGGGTCTGTACAGCCCGCTGGGCCTGTATGGGGGTCACAGAGGGCCACACAGGGCTCATAGGGCTCACTCGGGCCCGTACCGAAGACACAGTGGGCCACGCAGGGTCCGTAGGGCTTGCCCAGGCCAGCATGGAGCCCGCAGTGGGCCACACAATACCCGTAGGGCCTACCGCAAGCCGTACTGAGGCCATGGAGGGCCGCGCAGGGCCTATAGAGCCTGCCCGGGCCCTCATGGAGGCTGCGGGTGACAGCGTGGGCGCTGTTGAGCGTGGGGCCTGTAGGGACTGCCAGGACCTACAGAGCCCATGGAGGGCCATGTGGGGCCCACAGGACCTGCCCAGGGCCATATGGTGCCGGTGAGTGACCGCGCAGAGCCTGTGGAGCTCACCTGGGCCGGTACAGAGTCCATAGGTGGCTGCAAGCATCCCATAGTGCCCACCCCTGCCCATACAGAGGCTGCAGGTGGCTGCTCAGGGCCTGTAGGGCTTGCCTAGGCCCATATGGAGCCCACTAGGGGCCACGGGAGGCTTGTAGGGCCTGCACGGGCCCTTTTGAAGCCTGTGGCAGGCCTCTCGGGGCCTGTTGAACCCACCAGAGCCCATAGAGAGCCATTGGATAGCTGTGTGGGTCCCATAGAGGCCGTCTAGGCCGATACAGAGGTCACAGAGGCCCGCTCAGGGCCCGCAGGTCTCGCCCGGGCCCATACAGAGGCTTCGGAGGGTCGATCCAGGTCCATAGGGCCCACCTGGGCCTGTACAGAGCATGCAGGGGGCTGCCAGGGCCCGTAGAGTGTGCCAGGGCCCATATGGAGCCTGCGGAGGTCTGTGCGGAGCCTGTTGAGCCCTCCTGGGCATGTACAGAGCCCATGGATGGCTGCACAGGCCCCACTGGGCTCTCTCAGGCCCATATGGAGGCCATGGAGGGCCAAGCAGGGCCTGTACAGTCCACCCAGGCCTGTATAGAGTCTGTGGGTGGCCACAAGGCCACGGGGCCATGAGTGGGGCCACGAGTGGGGCCTGTCAGAACCTGTACGGAGGACGCAGAGGGCCACATGGGACCCATATGGCTTGCCTATGGGCCTATACAGAGTCCACAGGTGGCCACTTGGTGCCTCGTAGAGCCCACCCAGGCCTGCAATGAGATTGCGGGTGGCTGCCCAGGCCCACACGGTGCCTGTGGAGGGCCGCGCAGCACCCATAGAGCCCATCCGGGCTCATACAGAGCCCACGGTGCCCTGGTGAAGGCACTGTGCCATGGCATTGCTGCTGGGATCCTGCACACGTGGACATGCCTCATCAGCCCATCAGCCCTCCTCAGCTTGCAGGGCTGATGATGGGTAGTGTGGTGAATGTTCATATACTAGTTCCTACATTTTTCCCATACAAAACCAATGTTTTGTCCAACCAATGTTTTGTCCTGCCATCACACCCAAGCCAGCCCTGAAGGCATCATGTTCCCTCTCATGGGAACATTTACCCAGGGACATGATACTGTATTAGTGGATCTCCAGGGTGGCTAAAGCATCAGGAGCTGGCAGGAGAGGATACTGTAGTCTGACCATGAGAAAGGACTCAGGGGGATTCTCCTGACTGTATCAAAATCTCTGTGGCAACAGTCACTTCACACGTGTAACTTCCCCCGAAGTGCCAACTTCTCTGGTGACCCTCTGCCTTGCAATCAGACGTTAAGGAATGCAAAGCAGAATGGAGATGAGGAGAGACCCAAGTCCCTGCTCCTCTTGCAGGAGCTGCCATGTTGGCACAGAGGGACAACTCATCTGCGCAGCCACCAAGGGAAGCTGCAAAAAGAAGAGAGAGGGACCATTTAGCTGGGAACAGTCAAGGCATGGGCAAAGCCTTGGAGCAGCTCAGAGAGCTGCTATTATATATATGCAGGAAGGATTATAATAGTGCATAAAAGTACATAAGAGTTTCCCATGTCCCTGCGATGCCTCAAAGATCCCCTCCCATGAACCAGACTGCTCCATGTTCATGGTGACACCAAAGCCTCTCCCATTGCTGCTGAGACTTCATATGTTCAGTGCATGGGAGTCCTACTGGCTCTGTGCCACCTGCATCACCCCAACCCAGTCTCACCTCGCTGTTTCTGGGAATTAAATCTTTATCCAAATGGACAATTTGGAACTCCACTGGAAAGAGCAAGCACAGGAGCAGGGGTGAGCGCTGGGGCTCACAGGACCCAAACCTGGGGATCGCATCCTAAGAGGACGAGCTCTTCTAGGAGTTCCTGTTTACCCATCTGTTTGTCCTGACTTGTAGACAGCCTTGTTTGTTTTTACCAAAGTCACCAGCTCCAAGACTATTATTAGGACTTTTTTTTTTGTGCTCAGAGACCTTCAGGGAACCTCCCTAGATGGAGACGTGCAGTTCTGCAACTTCCTTCTCCCCTGGAGACAGGGCAGAAATCTGTCCCCAGGAAAAAGACAGAAATTGGTGCAAAGTCTTTACAGGCGGTGCTGATGAGTCATTGCACCTATCTCCCATCATCACAACTCCACTGCCCTGTGCAGGCACCAGGATCCAGTGCACATGAACAGATGATGCCAATACAGCTCTGAGGGCCTTTGTGCGTGTTGCATATTCCTCTAGTCTTCAGCTCTAGGGCAACTGTTGCATGTTCAGGGCCAGTTCCCTCCTAGTACCCCCCAACCAGCCTGGATCTGATGCTGGGCAGGAGATGGACACCGAGCACCACTGGGCTCTGAATCCCTTTGTGAGGTCCTGAGCCCTGCCATAGGGTTGCAACTCACATTGGAGAGCTGGGGCCAGTTCAGGTAAAGGATCTTCCTGTCCTCCTCCTCCAGCATGATGCTGTTGTTGCTGTGGCTGGTCACTAGCTGCAGAGTCACTCAGACGGACTCATTCATGCCAGTGAGGTGAACATGAACCTTGCCCACATGTAGGTAGTAGAGCACAGAGGGGAAGATAACCACATAGTGCCTGGGGAGCGGCGGCTTCATTAGTGGAGGAGTGCAGGGGACCACCACAACCTAAGGACCCCCTCCCAAAGTCCATAATTCCCTCCACTCCAGACTCACTGTCAGCCCTGGACATAGGCAATGCCTCTCAGCAGGGCTCTGCCACCCACGCAGCCTCCCCCTGGGTCTGCCCAGGGATGCTGTTTAGTGCATGGGAAGGAGGAGAACCCCCTTTGCCTGGACACCAGAATAAGCAGCTGAGGGATCAACTGGCTGAGTGGGAAAAAGTTCTGCTCATATCCCAGCTTGTTTGCGAGGCTGCACCTATGACAAACCATCCCCAGCAGCCTCCAGGTGCCAAGCATTCTACCACCATGGGCAGAGACAACCCACTACTCCAAACCTTTCCACCCAGCCAGCAAGCAGATCTGCAGGAAAGATCATCACCTACTAACAGGGAGCTGAGACCATACACCCTCCCACCAGCCATATAAACACATGTAGAACAGACTTACAGCTCAGCAGATATTCTAACTGTGAGGTGCAGGACGTAAAGAAGGTAGGGCAGGGTGGCTGAAGACCTCATGCTTGAGGGCTGCTGGGAAGCAAGGCAAACCCACAGACCCTCAGACTGGGTCTTCCTCCACTTCTAGAGCCAGCTGTTGGAAGCAAGCCCTCTCTGTCGCTCAACAGCTTTGCTCTTGGGGACTTGTCTCCAATCCAGTAGGTAAACAGAAGCCAGTGAAGCCTCTGGCTGGGACCCAGGGATCTGACTGGGACAATATTTAACCACCCAAACCATGGTTGGGTTCAACGCTCTGGGCAAGCAAACTGCACGCAGGGTGGCAGGTATGAGACAGCAATGGGGAGGCAACAGAATAAGCAGCACATGGGAAGCCCAGGAAGACAAGGATGAGTGGTTTTGAATAGTTTTCGGTTTCCTCTGAAACAAGCCAGTCATTCCCAAGAGCAGGAACGATGTCAAAAGAGAGTTGCTTACTTCTGTCTCCAAGACTCCAGGAAAAGCTGCTCTGCTTAAAGAAATTGGAAATAATGTCCCACTGAGCTGAAAAATATCCAGTTGCACATCCTCGGTGTAATTCCTCAGAGGTTCACTGCTAAAATCTCTGAGCACTGGACCTATGTCATGCCTGCTCTGAGCACCACTGACCCCAAGTACTACGAGGGACCATAGAGAACAAGAAGATTGTGCCTGTGTAGCTGGTTTGGGACACCTCCATGCCCAATGGCACATCACCCCTGGCTGGTGACAGCTAGCTCATTTCAGGGATATTACTGAAACCGTCCAGGGTCTACAGAAGGTTGTCCGCTCTGTGCTCCTCATGAGCCCGAAGAGGTAGGTTAGCTGAATAGCCACAGGGTCCTAACATGGGGCAGGGGACACCAAGCACAGTCCTCATCAGAAGCCAGCCCAGAGAATAGCTGGGACATAACCATGGCAGCCCAGCAGCCTAAGCAGCCCAGCAGCCCAGCAGCCTAAGCCTGGGTTTCCTCTGCCCTGGAGAGGTCCCAGTAAAGCCCCAGGAGGGGGTGAACCCAGCATTGATGGTACTCACACATCGCCCTTCCCTCTGCCCTGCTGTCACCCTAGGATGGCTGTGGCAGGAGCTACTTCACAGGAAAGGGGCCAGAAAGTCTCCAAAGTCCTGCCAGGCTGCAGGGAATGGGCCAGGAGACCTGAGGAGCTCGGAGGAGCCCTGCAAGGCTGGTAGCTGCAATGAAAAGGATGCCTCTGTTTGGATCAGGTCCCGAGATCACAGGGTGCAAATCCCTCCTGTTTAAGCCAGGCATTAGCCAGGTACTGCTACCCCACTAAGGGTCCTGCCTTGAAGGTAAACCAGGCCCTCCCCAGAGAAACTCCCACCCTACCAGATGCTCTTCACATCAGCCCTGCCCATGTCTTGCAGTGGAAGCTTTGAGCCCATAGGGATGAGCTGTGTGCTTTGAGCTGAGGACACAGCACACCAGTAGGGTAAGGATCCCCCTCCCTATCCCTCCCTTTGTACCCCCAGCTCAGGCAGGATGCCACACACATGCCAACAGATACAGATGGTTTAATCTTACACACTGCTCTTGCAGCTCCACGTAGAGAAAGCTTTATACGAGTGGTAATGTCACTTTTAACTCCTGTCCCCCTGCAGGACACTGAGCTCTGGACCTTGCACCCTGCCCCAGAGGTGGCTGCCCTTGAATAGCATTGCCAGGGTTGTGGCTTGCAGGTTCCTTTGGAGGAAGCACTGAGGCCCAGGAGGCCACAATATGAGCCCTACTCCAAGCTGCTCTTTAAATGTTACATCAAATCCCCTAAGCTGGAGAGGGACTTGCAGCATCTGCTGTAGCAGCTGCACAATTCTCCAGCTAAACTGGAGGCTCTGTGGGCCATGATATCAGGTATGTCCAGGGCAGGTGGCTTTTGTGTGTCCCTGGTGCAGCATCTGCAACTGATGGGTTGTCCCTCAATAAAACATACGGCATTGAAGGGGCTGGTTTGTTTCAAGGGGGTTGCGGTGTCCTCACTGTGGCAAAGAGAGGGTCTGTCTAGCACCTCTGTGCCTTGCCTGGCGTGCGGATGGGAGCCAACCTCTTGGCCATAGATGTTAAACTGACCTTGTCACCCCAGGCTTGGCCTTGGGGAGACATAGCAATGCCAAAGGGAAGGAACGCACAGCCATTGCAGAGGGTCCATAGGCACCTTGCCCTCTTTCCACAGTGCTGCCTTGCACCCATCCTACCCTGCTCAGCTTCCTTGTGCACCAGGGCACAGGGCAGCATCTTGCATTGCGGGAGGCCAGGGTGGTTGCAAGCCCAATGGATGTGTCCAGAGGGGATGGGAGGCAGCTTAGCCCAACCTTATATGCCGAGGGACCTGGTTTCTCGACCTAATCGCTTATCTGTTAGGTCCTCCTCACGCCATGGGCTGCCTGTCCCCCAACAGCATTGGCCCCAACACTGCATGGGAGGGGAGGCTGTTTGGAGTGATGGTTCCCACAGTTATTTGAAGACATCTCTGAGAAGGCATCAACCATGGCCATGCGGACAGTCTCTGTCAAATCAGGGACGTTCTTTGAGCTCAAACCCTGGGTTTCTATCCTGGGGAGGATTCGGATGGTGCATGTCCCTGGAGAGACAAGGGAAAGGCCAGAAAGGTTGTTAAGCAAACCCCTCAGGACCCAGGTGTCCCATCAGCATCCTCAGCTGGTGGCTGCCTCCCCACAGCCCATGTCTCAGAAAGACTCCTCCAGTCCCTATGTGCCCCATCCATGCTGCCATTTCTGCCATCAGGCAATGCTGCTCTTGTTCCCTCACTTACCAGGGATGAATTTCTTATCCTTGGAGCTGAAGAAGTTTCCATATGGGGAGATCACGACGGGTATAATGGGAACCTGTAGGAGATGGAGGATCAGGTGCATCTACCATACAGAAGACATATCTTCCATACATCTTCCTTCCTCCTTAAGTAACAGCCAGGGGATTACAGCTCCCACCAGGCCATAGGATTTAGCAGGACTGTCACCTCTCTTCTCGGTGTTGTGTCCATTCCAGGGCATTAAAGACCCCAAGGTCTCTAATCTCCTATACACCCCCACCCCAGGTGCATGCTCAGACCACCCAAGCATGGTGGGTGAAAGAGGGCCTTACCTGAGCCTGCACGGCCAAGTGGAAGGCCCCACGCTTGAAGGGCAGCATGGATTTGTCCTGGTTCCTGGTGCCTTCAGGGAAAATCCACACCCGGAGCTGCACAGTACAGAGAAAGATAGGAACCTGGACCCCAACTAGCAATGCCTGCCCTTCCCCTGGGACCAGAGTACCAGGGTCGCAGTGTGTACCTCTTCCCTGCACCTCCCCGGGCTCTCCCTGCATTCTTGTGCTGCTCCTCCACTCCCCACTCCTGCTGGTCCCCCTTACGTTCTCATGCTGCATGGTCCTGGCGGTCTGGGCGATGACATCGATAGCATCTCCTGTTTTCTTGCGATTTATGAAGATAATGCCACAGAGCCAACAGGCCCACCCCACAGTGCCCATGTACATGAGCTCCTTCTTGGCAATGGGCACACAGCGATCGGGCATGATCTCCACCATGCCTGTGGGATGGATGGGAGAGGATCAGTCTCTTGATGGCTTGATGGTTCCTGCTCTCATCCAGCCTTCCCATTCTCCCATCTCACTCTCACAGCCCTGAGCTCCCATCCCACCAGTTTTTCTGTTCCATGTCAACTGCACTGCCTTGTACAAATCCAGGCCCAGAGAGCAAGCCCACAGTGAACCTGATCAGCTCCTGCAGCAAAGGTTGGACATGCAGCAGTGAGTCCCACCTCTCCCGTGCACGTACACATAAGGTCAAGGGAAGATTGGTGGTTGCAAACCATCACATAGGGCTCCTTGAGGTTGAGATTCTCAGATCCCAGCACCCGAATCTTGATGCCAAAGCAGTGTTTGAGGGGCAGGATAGCAGCACGCAGGATCCTAGGGTAGAAGAATATATGTGGGAAGCAGATCAATGCAGAGCGGAACCTCTTGATTTTTCCCAGATTTTCATAATCACTCAGGTAGGAAGGTGAGATATGAGCTGGGTTAGATCTGAGTAAGCAGTCTGTCCTCAGGTGGTCCTACAATCATTTATGATCTCAGCTGTGCTCTGTGGTCCTTTGCTTTTCTAAGCACATTTTTAGCCTGCACTTCAAGGAGATAACCTGGATCGAGGGGTCATCCTGGATTAGCCCTGTTCCCAGGAGAAGTGGCTGTAGTCTCAACAAATGCTCCTGCAAAGAGGAGTTTTGAAGGGTGGTCTGTGCAGAGGTACCCACAGACACTTCTAAGATGTGGTCTCCAGCTGTGAAATTTCCGGTGTGACTAACACCAAGCCAGCTCAGGGAGAGGGCAGGAGAGACTCATGTAGCACCATGTCTTGCGCAAAGAAGGTCTGGAGAGGAAATGAGATAAGCCAGGAGGTGATAAAGTGTAGAGGAACATGGGGGTGAGGCAAGGGAAAGCACTGCACTTACATAACCAAAATCAAAGCCAACTGTACAACAGTACCAGCTCTGCCAGAAGCTCTACCAAGGCCAAGGAGGGATAATTGCGTTGTCTGCACATGACAGCTATCGAGCAAGAGCTTTTCATCAAGTCAGGCCGTATCAGGACTGTATTGGAAGGGATCAGGAACAGACAGGGGGTTTTCATCCATGCTGATGGTAAGGGAACAAGGAAGATTGGAGGCACCATTCAGGCAGGGGTAGACAGGAAGGGTGACGTGAGGATGGCAGTGCTTCATGAAGGATGACGTTGAATATGAGAATACAGAGAAGAATGGGAGGAGCATGTAGCAATGGGATTGCAACACCCACAGTAGGGGCAAAACTGGGAACACTTTTGGTGATGAAATGATTGAAACAGGACACTCTCTGACTTGTGGCATAGAGAGCACTAGCGCAAGGGACCAGACATACAGAGGTAAATGCTCCAAGAAAGTCTGGCAGCAGCTGCAGGGATCATCACTGATAGCAAGTCCTCAGCACCAGGTAGGAATGGGAAGTTAGCGAGGAGAGAGTAAAGATTGCAGGGATGCAATGCCTGGGGAGAAGCAAAATACAGTGAAAATATAATGAAAATACAATGTGGCAGTGCTCCACATTCAGGACTAATGACAGGAACTTGCTCCAAGCCAGATTCTTGTGATTTGGAGGCTGCAGAGGAGGAAACAGAGCTGGGCATGCTGCTCCAGAGGTGGATGGCAGTGATGTGTCAGTGGTACAAGATAAGGCATCTGTGACTCAAGACTGTGTCACATGGGGTATTTCCACTAAGCCGGAAATGTTCATGCTGGGACTCAGAGCACCTCTGGATATCATGCACAGTATGTGCATTTGTATGTGTGCATGGCAGGGCTACAGAGAAGGGATGAGGGCAAGAGACATGACACAATACGGCAGACAACATCAGATCTTTGAAAACACTCCTGCTGAGGGCCCAAAATACATTAGTACAAATACATGATTTCTTGAGCTTGGCAAATATCACAGGCTCAGACACCTCTCATTTTGAAATAATTATATATCTTTTGGTATGCTATCATGTTCAGTAATAAGATTGCAAAACCTTTGAAACCTAGACCTTCCTCCTATGTTACAGTGATGTTATCTCCACTGCCACCACTCCCTGGGAGTGCAGCTGACAACTCTCTGCTGCAGAGCAGCACCAGAGCAAGACTCACTGCAACAGAGCTGCACTGTGCCCACGATGTCACTGAGAAATCCCAAAGTGCTTCGGCCAAAGTTCAGTCCCCAAATTTCCCACTGAGAAGATATGGCTGCACTGCCAGGGAGATGGAAATGGGTGTACATGCGCTAATGATCAACCTGCTAATGATTATCACCATCACCTTGCCAACTCCCCAAATCTGTCACCCAACTGATGACCCCAACTTTGTAATAAGCATGAGTAATTGTTGTATCATCTTGTCCTCCAAAGATTATCTGGTCTAGATATAGCTGGCAAACTCCTTCCCAGTTAACCCTCCCTCATCAGATCGTGGCCAGCACCTCTTCACCACATCAGAGGAAGCAGATGCACCCTTCACCACTGCACTGACATGACATGACCATAGCCCTCACCAAAAACCTGCGGCTGAATAGTGGCCTCACCACATGGACGCAACACATGTTCTTGGCCATAACATGTCTGCAGGTATGCCCAGGGCAAGAAAAAACTTGTGTTCACAAGACAGTGCAGCTCTTCCAGCATAGCTAAACCCCAGATATCTCTGCAATGGAAACACAAACTCAGGCTGTACTCACTTCATGTTCTCCACAGTACGTCCTCGAAGAGCAGCATAGGGGGAGAGGAAGGTTGCCATAGCTGCAACCCAGCAGTTGAAGAAGGTCATCTTGCAGAAGTACTGGACAGTGGCACTGTACTGGTAGAGCAAGAAGGCTGCGAAGGGGAGGAGAAGCAGCAGCCCTTGGAGCAGGACCACTTCCATCATGTTGCCGAGGCAGAAGGATGCCGGGGAGCTCAGTCAATGTTCCCCGTAGCGTGACAGGTTGAGCATGAAGATGCTGAGCAGTGCGGCAGATGAATGGCGTGTATCAGCATGTAGGCGTTCTGGGCTGGTCCAGGGGAAGGACCCGTGTGTCTCCTACTCTGTACAAAGGCTCAAGGATGGACTGGCTCAGGCTGGGGCAGGCGCATCAAGTGGAGTGGGTGGTGAAACATGGAGGTGAGACAGCACAGGAAATCTTGGGTCACCCAGAGAGTCATTGCCAATAAATGCCTGGCTGGGTGATTAAAAGCCATTCCAGTGTCTTTGAGCTGATAGAGCCAGCTCTGCTGCCCAGAGAAATGCCCACACATCCCCTTTGCTCCGCCTCAGTCTTGGGGATACAGACTGTGAGCACAGATGGGTCTTGGGCAGGCGTGTAGAGTGCCAGGAGATCAGGACCTGGTGTCCCGGGATCCACAGGGATCCCCAGCCCAAGAAAAAGGGGTAACTCACCAGGCCAGCATGTGGGGTGCTGCCTCTGGTCCATGCCCATCACTCTGGTGAGATGTGCTGCAGCTCCTAGCTGGCATGTTAGTTCACATCCAACCCTCACCCTGAGGATTACTGGATTATCCATGATCACCCTCCTGCTGCTGCTCACCATCTCACTTCTCCCCCATGTGGGTTGCAGGAGCTCTCCTGCTCTTCCCCCGCCAAGATCCAGTCCATCCTTGCCCAGGCAGTAATCACACAGGTCTGGGCCCTGCCACCCGCTCTGTACCCATCCTAGTGCTGAAGGAAATACCAACTCTTGTCCCAGTTGGCAGCCAAGGCTTGCATTGTGCTACATGTTTACTTAGGTGTAATGATCATTCACAGGTCTATTATCAGCCTCTCCTCCTGCTCTAATGCTTTCACACTGGGCACACAGGATTCAGGGCAGTTCTGGGTTGTTTTGCAGAAGTTTGGAAACTGGGGCCTCGCACTTAAAAAGCAAATGTTTGGCACTGCAGAGAGATCTGCCCTGGCTTGCCAGCAACATGGCCCAGCTCGGATGATCACTGCATCAGTCCCCAAGCCCCACCTGGGAACTGGGGACACCTACGTGCTGCTGCCCAGATAGATCACTTCCTCTCTGGCCATGTGAGATGCATCCTACCATTAGCAAAAACACTGCCCCTCTCTGTTCCCTTCCAGGCTCATGGCCACCTTTTTCTCCCACAGCTACCCTGTGTCTCTGCTCATGTGGGTTTGAGGAGACATGTCTTTGCTCCTGGCTGTGTCCTCCCTGGTGCTGATGCTCTCTGCTCAGCCAAATGGACCGTGCTCCAGTTGGACTAATGTGACCCAACAAGGCCTCCATCGTTTCCTTCTGCTGTGGGTGTTGCAATCCCCATTCTTTCATCCTTCCTCCATTCCTCTTGTTTGAGTTAATATTGGCACATCCTGAGGCCACACTTCCTGCCCACTCCATCCTCAGGTGACTTCATTCCTCCTCCTTCCCTTTCTGTCCATAAAGACATAGAAACTGGCACAGCAATCTGTTTTTCCACGAGATTCAGCTCTCAGTGTGCTCCTAGCTGGGTGGGATGTGCCTCTCTACAAGCACCCTTGTATTACTGCCCCTCTTTCCAGGCTCCAGGACATTCCCTTGGCAGGGTGTGGAGAGTCTGGGCTGAGGACATGACAGTCAGCGGGTAGCAAGGCAATATCCAAACGGCATCTGCCCTCACTCTCTGCTGTTGCCGTACTGCACAGAGAGGACACTGACAGCTCCGTGATCTCAGTGCTCACATTGCTCCAGCATCTGCATCGGGCACCAGTTCTGCCCAGGTTTGAGAGGCTCAAAGACTTCCCTTTAACCCCGCTGCAGTGGGCTTGAAGAGAGCTCTGCACTCAGGCACAAAGTCAGCAGCCTGGACAATTACAGATGTTTAATTAGTGATAGCAGGGAGCTTCCTTCACAAAGCAAATGAATTGTAGATAATGTGGTGCATTAAGATCCTGAGGAACTAATGGAGACCAAGGCCACCTGGGTTGGTGTCCACATCTCCCAAGGGGTCACAGCACAGCCCACACTGAGCCTGTCATGTAGAGTCCTCATGGCCTGGCCACAGTAAAGACACGTTGTTCAGCCAGGACCAGGACATCACTGCTGTCCTGCTGGGGAGGGACTGGCTGTTCCCCATTGCAGAGCTGCAGCAGGGATGTTGGACATGGAGTCAATGCCTGTCCCATTCTGGGCTCATGCAGTCACCCAAGTTCAGCAAGAGGCTCTAGACAGCTGAGGCTGGTGCATATTGGCAGGCACTTGCACTTCTTCCCCCTGCATCATCCTGAGGCAGTGGATGGATGTGATGGGGCGGTGCCTGCAGGATTTGTCTTTGCTCTGGTGGGATCTTCTGGGGTCAGGGGCTGGGATATGCAGCAGAAATCCTCCCTGTAGGCACAGAGCTCACAGCCTGCCCTCCTCCAAGTCATAGTACTCTGCAAAAAAGAAAGAGGCACCTGGAGCAGTCCCGTCCCGGCATCACCAGCAGCCAGGGCTGCACAAGAGCCGCCCGGGACCTGATGGAGGGAGGGAGCAGGGAAGAATCCGACTGCAGTTGAGATCTGGAGGATACAATGAGGGCTGCTTTACACATGGAGTAGAGAGAGACCCCATGGTGTTTATGGGTCCTTACCCGAGGCTGGTGGGACATGGGCTCCCACGGTCCCTGTAGCGCTGGGGGGTGGTGGGGGAGGCACCGCACTGCTGGAGAGTATCAAGGACAAGGGTGAGTCCCAGCCCAGTGTGGCTTCCAGCATGGGCTGGAGGTCCTGTTGCATTGGGACCTTTACAGAGAAACATGGAGCCCTGCCGGCAGGTGGCACAACATTACTCACATCTCCTCGTCCTTGGCTGCTGAAACTGAGCCCAGGTAGCGTACAGCAGCTGGCCCCTGCGCCTGTGCTGGTGCCGGGACTGGCCAGGCCACGAGGGCACTGGAACCGAGGTAGGGGACATAGTAATGGTGGAACACCACGGCTTCCTCTTCCCCATCAGTGTGCCAGGGCACTGCAGTCATCTGCAGGGGGACAGAAAGCAGAGATTTGTGTGGCGCCATTTGACAGCCCAGCTCGCTCAGGCATGCACAAGCCATGCTTGGCTGAGATGCTCTCCCAGGGCCTGGCTGGGTGGGCTCCATCTCACACAAAGCCTCGTAGCTGGAGAACATTCAGGCTGCAGCCAGAGCTGAGCTGACTCTGAACGGGAGTGATGTCAGCAGCATCCTAGGTGGGTACCAGCATCCATGCAGAAACCTACCTTGTGGGGAGACAGCATTCCCTGTTCTCCCAGGGGAGAGTTCAGCCCCACAGAGGGGACCTCTACATCTGCTCCCATTTGCTCTCCCTTTGCTGGTGTTATGAGGCTATTTTGGAAAGCTTTTAGATTGAAACAATTCAGCAGTACAGTTCCGAGCACGGCTGCAAGGACACACACTGGAATAAGGGTGGATGTAGAGGAGAGCAACCCCAAAATAGGGTCCTTAAAGCAAAGCAATGCCATAAGGGCATGGCCACCCTGCCAAGCCATGACAGCCTGCTTTAGGAGTAGCAAAGCCACCACTAAGGACATAGTCCTTGGAGAACCTTGGTGGAGAAGGCACGTCCACCTTGTGTCCTCAGTATTATCCAGCCTCCTGGCCCTTCTTACCTGGGCAGAGTATGGAGATGGCCCCAACCCAAAGGACATCAGTGCTGACAGCGCCAGGCTGTTTATCACCACTTGGTGCATTTGGGAGTTTTGAATCATCATCAGCTCAATTAAATCTGTTGGAGAACAAGGGGCCCTCTGTTAGAGAGAGGGGAAAGCAGGGCAAGCACATGAGAGATGCAGCTCGGCAAACAGACAGTTGGCCAGAGGTCCCCTTAGTGCTGTGATAGAGCAGCAGAGCCTTGTCCCTGTGCCCACATGGCAGGAGCTGAACCAGAACTTCCCAAATGGCTCAGATGACATTTTAAGATGATTTTGCCTATATAATGCTTTAAAAATATATATATATTTCAGATTTTTTTTTTTTTTTTTTTAATGATTGAACACCTGGTCTGTCTTGCTGAAGACTGATTACAAAAGGTGATTAGTGGTGCTGGAGGTATTAGACTCTCCGCCCATTCGGAGAATTGCTCTGGCACCTCCCAAAGACTTGGCAGGTCTCCTGATTAGTTCCAGGTGGGCACTGGTGTCTGTGGGCTGGCACCAGGAGGGAGCATGGAGCAGGAGCCAGCAGCAAGCCCGGGGCAAGGTACAGCACGCAGGGAGCACGATGGGTCCAGCCCCAGCTGGGAGAGATCTGCTGATGGCTGAAATCTCTTCTCCAAGTGTCTGCGAATTGCTGGAGGAACTTTCTGCAAGGTCTTCTGCAGCATGCTGTCGTGCTTGTGCATGAGATCCATGAGCATCCATTAGCTGGAGCCCTGGGAAAGGGAGGTCTCAGCATCCCTGTGCCCTTCATGTAGCAGCCACAGCCCAACATGCTCACCCAGCTTGTGGAATGCCCATGAGGAAACCCATCCCTCCAGCAAAGAGCATGACAGCACATCCTGGGAGGTGGCTTCAGCTCAGAGTCCAAGCAGTGAGGAGGGAACAGGCCTGGAGCTAGGCATTTATCCTGGAGGAGGAAACATGCCTAGCTCTGCCTGCTTCTGAATGGATCCCATCCGTCCCCACAGGCCATTGCTGCGAGGAGCCAGCCTCTTCTGCAGGCCTCTGAGGTGCCGTGCAGGGGTCTTGCAGGGACATCACATACCAGCATCTCCCCTTTTCCAAAGGGCAGCAGAATTGTTTCATCTGCCCCCAAATTGGAGCATCTTGAGCCCATCACCATCTGCTCTCAGCTCCAGGGCAGCAAAGCTTTGCTGCAGGTCCCATAGCACCCACCAAGAGCACATGGTCGTTGGACTCACCTGGGCTTCATCCCATGGAGTCTCCCAGAGACCACAAGAGCTCCTGGCTCTTCTCTGTCCCCTCCTTTGTCCCCTCTTGGGCCAGCTTTTTGGATGCTGGATTGGACAAGGTTGGGAGAAATCATTGGAGAGAATCCTTCTTTGCTTCTGCTTGCCATACCACAGGTGCTCTGGGCCTGGCATGTGTCTCCTCCACTCATACCTGGAACACCCAAGGAGCCTGGATCTCCCTGGCCTCCAGCAGTAAATGTAAGGGAAGCCTCACATCTTCATGAAATGGGGCTTCAGATGCTGAAGACAGGTGGTCTGTTCAAAGAACAGAACAAACTGCCCTCCCAGGAACACCCTGGTGTGTCCAGAGTCAGCCCAAACTTCACGTTTGGCAAAGCCACCAAAAATAAGCATCTTGTAGGGGAAAAAAATGCCATTGAAGCACAGAGAAGCCATCCCTGCCAAGAGCGTGGGATGCAGAGTGCCCATGCACCCGTGTCAACACGTGAGAGACGGGCAAGGGACAGCGAGTGCTGAGGTCCCCCCAGCCCTTGTCTTGTGTCTCATCGTGTGGAGGCCCATGGGGACACTAATCATCTTCTGCCCCATGGCACATGATGGGTTTGCTCATGGGCAGGGAGTGGAGCGGCGGAGGCTTTCAAAAGCTCCAATTGCCACGTTTTTACATTGCGAAATGGCTTGGAGGCAAAACTCGCTTTTTATAGCAGTGTTACTTAACTCCTCCTAATAAGGCTGAGGGAAAAAAAAAAAAAAAGAGGCCAACACTGAAAACACTGAAGAGATGGCAGGGTGGGAATGTCACCATATCTTCTGTCACTCACCTCCCTGGACGCGCTGGGGTCTGGCGGGCTGGGCCAGGGCACCGACGGTTCCGGGAAGCTGCTGGAGGATCATCAGCGGCCCCTGGGGAACCTGCAGAGCCCCATGGGGATATGGGCAAGGTCAGGGCTGAGATGAAGGAGAGCTCTCACCTGCCACCCTTCTGCCCTGTCCTGCCATTCCAGGTCCATTTCCCCCATGCATGGTCCACCCTGGACCCTTGTGAGTCTGGTCTGTCTCATAAAGCCAGGAGACATGGCTTTATCTCCAGGGCTTACCACATGGGGAGCAATGTAGGTCCCTTCTGGGATGTCTGTCCAGGTCCCATCAGCATCCTCTGCTTCCCCCATGTCCATGGCTTGGGCAGGCGATGGGCAGCCAGGGATGGAAGAGGCTGCAGATGGGAGCTGGGCGTGTTGCTATAGGTGCTGCGCCTAAACAAACCCTCCCCGGAGGGTTGGCCAGGGCAAGGAGCCTCCTTGAGCTGGATTTCGTAACATAAGTCCAGCCCCGGTGTGCTCCTCCCAGCACAGCCAGGGCAGGGCTGGATGGTGCCCATGGATGCTATTCTTGCATGTGGAGGGAACTTTCCCACATCCTGCAGGGATGCAAGCATGCGCTCCCTGGCGATCCTGTCTTTAGTAGCTTATTAGACATTTTAGTTACTGGGAATTAACTTTCGGCAGCTGCCAAACCCTTGTGGCAACCGGATCCAGGGTTTCAGGAATGTTTCTCATCATCTGTGAACCCACTGCCAGGTCATCCCCTGGTGCTGCCTGGCGCCTCTGCAGGGTGATACTGTGGACATCCTGCCCTGTTCTTGCCATCGGCAGGCTGACTGGGAGTGAAAACCTGGGATAACCGGATGTCAGACCCACTGCAGTGGACTCTTCCAAGTGGGCAGAGATTCCTGGCCATCATGCCTCAGGTTCCTAGTCTGCCTACATGGAGTCAAAAATGCCCTTGCACCCCATGGGATATCCTGTTGAAGGCTGTGAGATGTAACATTCTACAGTCGTGATGGTCCAGGTGCCACTCAACATGGATGGGGACAGTCCTGAGCCACCTATGACCTGCTGTCATGGTGCCTATGGGTCACCTCAACCCGTGTTTTTCTGTTGGCTTCCTCCCACTCTGCCGATCACTGAGTACTAGCAAGTGGTCCAATATGAGCCACGTTGGAGACCCATGGCATCAGCTCAGCATGGCATGGTGCTGCGGACCGGTGTGGTTGCTGCTGCTGCCGTCCCCATGCAGCTGCCTGGAGCATGCGGCCACACTGGGGCAGGGCCTGGCCTCTAAAAACTAGTATTTATTTTGTTCTGGAAAGAAAAACAGTCCCTTCCAAGAGGCTCACAAAGGGAGTCATGTCCAGAGGGCTGTGCTCAGACAGAAAATAAGCTCGTATTCTCCATTTATTCGTTAGACCAGCACATCTTGGTGAAATGCTCCAGGCCTCCTCAATCAGGAGCATTTGTGCCCCTTCATGAGCCAACAGGGAATACATCCATGATCCAGATCCAGGATAGGAGGTCGAACTGTTGGCTGTCCCAGGTCATTGTCCCTGGAGGAAGGGCAGGGTGGGAGTGGGAAATGCTTGGACATTGTTGGGGGGGGGGAGGTCCCCATGCCACATGGCCTGCAGGAAGGGCTGCTGCTGAGGGCAGAATGTGGCCCAACCACCAGTAATGCTCTGTTGGCATTTTGAAAACCCAGCAAACCAATTCTGGCCTTTTGCATTGTGGGGACACGGTCAAAACTGGGCTATTTCCCACTGACTTGGGACACGGCCATCCTGGGTATTTGCCACCAGATGGCACTAAAGAAATCAGCCTCGCAGGGAGACCTTGGTCGCTGGAAGCCGCTGGGCCACTGTGAACTTGGAGTTACCAGGACCATCGATCCATACTCTGTTTCATGTTTACACAAGCGCGGGTTCAACTTTTGCCAGCCTGGCCATGGGGGAGCAGTGTCAGTGTCACTTGTGACAACATCGGTTGTATTTAATATCAAGCTCCATATTTATGTTTTTAGGAGTATTTAATTCACCTGGTAATTTTGACTGCGATCTTCAAACAGCAAAGTAGTAGTGCTGGTTCATACCATGCTCTGAGGTGCCGCAGAAGGAGCCACAGATCATGGGATTTGCTGTCCTGCTAAGTAGCAATGATGGAGAGACACTAAAATTATCAATGCAAAATTATAGCACTGTGCTGAAGTTGGCTCTGGGAAAAGGCTGAGGTCACAGCATCATGCCTAGCACCTCCCAGGGCGCTTGGGGCATCTTCACAGGTGAATTTGCCTCTGCAGCTCTTGGACAGCTGCAGCATGGGTTTGACCCTCCGCTTCCACATCAGCTGTGAGCTGATGGTTTCCCTTATTGTTTCCTCTCCTCCCACACCATATATAAGTGCAGATCAGCCTTCTCAACTTTTTTGCAAGGGCCCTTGGGTGCCTTTCAGTCCCTACTCCTGCCTGTAGTGGTCCTGCTGAATAGGGAGTTGTGTGCTCTGTGGCTCCAAGGCTGGGTCCTTAACCCAGAGGGATCATCACAGCTACTTTCCCTGCAATCCTTGTTTTTATTATTATTATTATTATTATTTATTGTTATTTTTATTAAAATAGTGTGGTGTGGTCTGAAATTCTAAAAGGTGCTTTATAGCATGGAGGTTGAGATATACGCAGAGAAGACCCCAGATGAGTCTCCGGAGAACCTCAACAGCTGGCCCTGAGGCATCCCTGCCTGGCCATCTGCTCTCATGGGTCTCTCTGCCACTGCAGCCTTTGGGTGCCTTAGCCCTAGGTGCTGCATGGAGCTGCCTGAGAAGCAGCGTGATGCTCAGCAGGGTCCCTGCATCCCATCCTTGCTGGCCAGGTGGCACCAGCAGCATCCATGGAGCCAGTGAGCAGGCAGGAGTGGATAGGGGGATGCCAGGGTCCTGGTGGGGGCTGGGCGGTGCCGGGCTGGGGGGTCCTCTACCCTGTGGTGCTGGGCACATCCAGCCCCCAGCATGGGGGGGGGAGTGGAGGGTGGAGCCTGCAGTGCTACTGGCTCCAAGCTGTGACATTCGGGCTTGAGGAAGGACGGAGCAGGGAGAAGCTGGAGGGAAATCACAGCTGGGGGGGCTACCCCAAAGGCTGGGATCCTGTTGTGCCCTCCTGCACTCAGAGCCATGGAGGAGGAGCTGGGCTGTCCCTGCTCCGTTGGGTGCTGAGCCAGGGTGGTCCAGAGTCCGCTCCAGCCATGGGACCCCCACGGCAGCCCTCCAACACCTGCAAGCTGCGTCTCCTGCTGCTCGTGCTCCTAGCACCTCGGGTGAGTGTCCCTGGGACCCTGGCGTGGGACAGCAGGAAGGAGGGAAGAGTTGGGTGCTGACACCCCCCAGGGAGAGAACCCAAAAGTGAGGGGAAAAAAAAAAATGCTCCATTTGCTTTGTTGAAGATGGGTTTCTTCACAGCTCCCCAGGTGCTCCTAGGCAGCCCCCATCCCACAGCTCCTCAAGGGCTGTGGAGCATCAGCCCCAGCAGTACCATAATTCACACTGGAGCCCCCTGCACCCTGCAGCATGCCCTGGTGCTACAGGGGGGGTGGGTGGCCCTGTCAGGTGCTGCACGGGTGCCCCTGCCTTGTGTACAACTGAGCACCAGCTGCTCCCTGTAGAGAGAACAGTGTGCCTTGTTAACTAGCTGGCAATTAGCAGCAGCTTTCCCCTCCCCTCGCATGGGCTGGGAAGTCCCATCTGCTGTATTGGGGCAGAGGGTGCAGCAGACACTGGTGGTGTTGATTCAGGTCCTGTGGGCTTTGTAATGAGGGGTCAAATTAACCTCCACATGGGGAAACTAAGGCACAGAACAGTGCTGGCCACTCAATGGTGGGTTCAGATGGGGGCCAGGAACATCACCCATCCTGGTGACAAACGTGAGCAAAACCTGCTACAGGAGCAGAGCTGCCCCAGCCAGCAAGTGAAGGATAAGACATGCCCAGATCAGTGTTGTTTTTAATTTTTTATCCCTAACTACCTAGTTTCCTTGCTCTGGCTTTAAACGTACTCCAGTTTGCCCTGCTAATGGGGTCAGGCCCTTGCTCCTTGGAAGCTCCTCCACAAGGCACTTGCGTCTTGGCAGAGCAGAGCCCTTAAGTGTCACACGCTTTTGGAGGGAACTGGAAATAATTGCCCTGGTTCTTTATGGTGTTTAAAAGGTGAGCAGTATAAAGCCAAGGGAAATGTCAGAGCAATGCAGAGATGGGCTCTCCTGGGGCTGGCTGCAGGAGATATGGTGAATTTCCCGAATGGTCAGTCCTTTTAGTGCCCTGTGTCCAGCTGTCTGTCCCTTCCCTCCCCCAGGTGCGAGCCACGCATCCCGACTGTGCTGTCATTTTCTATTTCCAAGAGCAAGAGGCCAAATGTCTGCAGCTTATCAGGAGCGAGAGCCAGAACCCAGCTCTGCCAGAGCGCCCTGGGCTGCAAGGTGAGAGCTGCCAGGTGCAGGGCATGTATAGGGGCACATCTGGGGAACAGCGAGAGTTTGCTAATGGGATCATCAGAAAAAAATCCTTGTTAGGTTGCAGCATGCCCTTTAAATGCACTAATGAGGGAAATGTGGGTATTTCCAGGGAAAGAAAAGGTGTATGTACGGTGTATGCCTGTAGAGGAGAGGGAGGATGAGACCATAGCAGGAGGAGTTGGGTGGGCTGAGAGGTGCAAATAGACACAGAGACAAGTCCCAGAGCTCTGTCACAGCTCCTGTTGATCAAACCAACCCAGAGCAGAGCCAATTTAGGGGGAGATCATGTGTCCCCCCAGTCCGAGTGCACCCCAGGACATGGTACACATGTGATTCACACTCACAACCTGCTGCTGCGCACTGAGCTCTGCACATGAGCACTTCAAGCCATGCAGGACCTGTCAGCACTTAATACTTTCTTACCTTCCTAATTCAGTTGGTTTTAATGCAAAATGTGTTTTGAGCAACTTAATTTTACATCTCTGGCACTTTTAAACTGATTAACCCTTTGAAAAACAGGTTCAAAATGCTGATTTTGTACAGTTTTTAATTGCATTTCAATCTCCATCTAAATGCAGCTTGGCTCAAACTCTGGGTAAAAATTATCACCTAGTGAATAAGACAAGTGTCTCTCAATGCGCTTCCTATAATGCAAATGTAAAAAAGAAGGATCTCTGTAAATGTATATGAAGGTGTTTGATTGGTTAAAGAACTGTGCAAAGATGTGGCATAACCTGCTTAGCAGAAAGAAGCTGAGCGGATTGGAAAAGGTTCATTTTGCAGCCCATACAATGTCAACAAGGGGAAAGGATCTCACTTTAGGAAAATAACCAAGAAGCATGAATGCATAATTAAAAACAGTATTTAATCCCAGGTTTCTGCTTGATCTCAAGCATGCTTGAGGTCTGTCTCTACTGCCCACCTGGACTGGCTGTGCTGCTTTCCCCTTGTTTGCCACTGTGGGAAGGGTCCACCAAGGAGAAGTGATGGTGATGGGGAGGCCAATGAACAGACCTCTTCTCCTGTGTGTCCACCAGCTCTGGGGACAAGCCAAAAGATGGTGACAATATAGTTGGAGTGAACAGCACAGAGACCTTGGGCTCCAGCATCATGTTAGTAACCCTTGGAAGGACTGTGAGGCCGCTTAGGTGAGGTGTTTGCTGTCACTTTTGTAGTGTTTTTGGTTCAAAATCTGCTTCTGTACCTGAAAAGCTCTCAGGAAAGGCAGGGTTTACTGCCCCAAAACCACTGGGAAGAAATAATTTACACTCTTGGCAAACCCATCAATGAGGCTTTCATGATCAGTTTTAGAGGTCTTCACATACTAGTTAGAGCAGCAAAAAGTAGGGTGTATAAATGCTGAGCAGGAACCTCACATCATACTTCACTTTGTGGTGAAAACTTTCTGCTATGTCTGTTTTCTGCAAGAAAAACACTGCAAGAATAATTTTGCTCTTGTGGAAATTTCAGACTTCACCAGAAGCATTCAAATGAAATGGGTTGCTTTAGGTCAATCCAGACAAAACTTCTTGGGCTAAACTGGCATGATTTGCTTTGGCTTGGTGCAGCATCAGTGCAGTCCAGGAGCTTGGGGACGTGGGACCACACAAGGATGTGGCCAGCCCAAGAAACACTGCAGGGCACTGAAGCTCCAGCTCCTGTGCACCAGTGCTGTCCTGACCATCTAGCAGATTTGCAATGATTTGCAGTGGTTTCTTGTGTTTTGAGCTCTGTCCCACCAGAAGTCTCCTCCATCTTCTCTGTGGTCTTCAAAAGGCATATTCCATATGTCCCTGTTCCTGCACAGCTCCAAGAAATATGGTTTTTTAGACTCCCACAGCTGCCCAGAGAGGGTAAGAGTGGAGAGTGGAGCTTAAACCTTCCCTCCCCATCCCTGGTTGCCTGGGCGTCTACCTGCTCTGCTGCTTGTAGGGCATATCCAGATGTTTTTTTCAGCCCCTAAGAAATGAACTGTCCCCAGCAGCTGTCCCAGTCCAGTTCTCATCATGCCAGTTCTCCAAAGCAGAAGTTAAAATGTACCTTAGCTTTATAATAACATTGCAAATCCCTCTGACTCTGGCCAAGTTACCCCCAGTCAGGTTGGCTGAAACCAGAGAAAACTAATTAGACTTGTCTGATTTCCCCATTCCCTGAGTGAGAATAAATGTGGCTCCAGGTTAATAACGTGTATCTACAAGGTTAATAATGTCTACGTGCACTGAAGAGCTGTCCTGTGGGTGTGATCTGTGTCTCATCCTGGTGTGCTGGACTGCTAACACTTCAAGGCCTTGTACCTGCTTGTCTGTGCTCGTTTCCAAGGCAACTGGAGAGTTATTTAAACAGAGCTTGGTGTTAGGTAGAGAAGCAAAATATATTTAAGCTAATTGCTCTCCTGGAAGTATTTTTTCCTTTCCTCTTCCTGAAGGATGGAGAGATGTCCTGGCTGGAACCACGGAGCCTCTGTGGCTGCTTGGTCCCTACAGGGCAGATTCCTACTCAGCTCTGCTCACAGCTCAGCAAGGGACAGGTTTTTATTTCTGCTCTTCAGCTAAGCTGCCGGCATTTTTTTCTGTGTTCTCTCCATTTTCCTCTCTGTCATCCTGCCTGGATAGCTCAGATGTCCTAGGGATGTTTTTGTTAGCACTTTGAGAAGGGATGATCTTTGTATAGCGAGAGAGGCTTTGGAACCTTCACACTTGGAGGTGCTCCAAAGCTCTCTGGCCATGATCCTGGGCAATGGGTTCTAGGTGACACAGCTTGAGCAGGGGACTAGGTGATTTCAGTGGTTGCTTCCAACCTCAACTCTTGTATCCCAGCACTTCCTGCATCCAGGTACCCCAGGGTCTTTCTGCAGAAGCTTTGGTTCTGATGTAGCCGCAGGAAATATCAGCCCCTCGCTTACTGTGGGGCCAAAAGGAGAGCTGAGACCCAAGGAGGCGATTCTCAGAACTGGAGCCAGAACGCTCCTAATTCCTTATGTGGTACGGCATGGCCCTGTAGATCGAATGACGACTCGATGGTGCCTGCTCTCCCATTACAGCACATCCAGGCTGGGCAGCCACTGGCATGTCTGCTTCATGCTGTCCTCTTGTGCCATGGAGCTGCAAGTGTTTTCTTCCCCTCGTTCCCCCACTCGGAGGCATTTCTCCCTATTTCCCACTGGGAATCGCTGATGTGGATGTCTCCTGGCCAGAGCTTCATCCCTAGTACTGTGCCTGTTCCCAGCAGCACTGACTTGTCCATCTGACTGTCCCCAGGCTGCCTGACGGAGTGGGATGGAGTGAACTGCTGGTCGGCTATGCATGTTGGCCAGTCCCAAGCTGTTGCCTGCCCTGACATACGTCATGTCTTCAAGAAGTCCAAAGGTGAGACACTGGTGTCAGACTCTGAATCCAGGATGGTATCATGACTGGGGCCCTCCTGGGACTGAGGGATGTAGCTGCTCTGCACCCATCTCCTTGCCCAGGAGCCTTGTGTCACCTCTATGGGACAGTCCCATGAAAACCACCCTGTCCTACAGCTCAGTGCCTAATGCACTTGTGGCAGGGGATGAGTGAAAGCATAAAAGTGGGACACTGATACCCTAAGAAAGTTGCCTGGGTGATCCCTGTTACTCTTCTGAGGTCCATTCTTGCCGCTGCAGCTCTGATCCGAAGAAACTGCACGGAGTCGGGATGGAGCTTTCCCAGCCCTCCCTACCACAGCGCCTGTGAGCTGGAGGTCATTGGCAACAGTAATAACATGGACGTGGAGGCAAGTGTAGGGCCCTGGTGTCCTCAGGGACAGATGGCATCACCCTACCCTGGGGGAGAACCTGTGCTGCTGGGCAATGCAATGTGGGGAGGCTGAGCAGGATATCTCACTGCTCTTGTCCTTGTTTATGGGTTGCTCTGTGGGATCTGAGCTAGGTTGGGTGGTCACACAAGTGGGCAGCATCTCCAAGGGCTCCAGCATGCCCAGGCTGCCCAGATCCCTCACTTGGCTGGTGATTTCCATTCCAGAAAAGCTACTTTGTCACCATGAAGGCGCTTTACACCTGTGGCTACTCCACATCCCTGGCAGCCTTGTTCCTGGCTATTGGTATCTTCTCATGCTTCAGGTAGGGTTTGGCACTGACCGCTCCGTGAGCTTGTCTATGCTGAAGCATGACATGCATAAAAGTGCAACATGGTCCTTCGAACTCTCTGAATCCTCAGCTTTCCCTTTCAGCCCTCATTTTGATAGACCTCAGTGTGCTGCCAGAGGATGCTCTCTGGAGATGGTTGCTGGCATGTTCCTCAGCACACCTAGTCCTAGGCAAGCAGCCTCTCCCATGGCAAAATCTCTTCCTTTGGGGAGTTCAGAGCAGCAAAACCTTCTCTAGGGCTTTGTGCCTCACAATCACCAAGGCACAGCTTACCAGGCTGGGGTGCAAGCAAGGGAAGAGGTTTCCAGTTGCTGTGCCAGGGGCGGGAGGGGCCTGGGAATCAGAGTCTAGACCTGCTTCCTCCTTCATTTTTACATGAATTGCAGTGTTACTTGGGTCATGGTAAGGCCATCTGCCTTGACAGGTTTGCTTAGAAGTCCTGGTCAAGCCTGAGACTCAGAAGTGTTGGTCCAGATGTGTCCAGCAGCAGTGGGAGTGTTTATGAGCATCCTTGATGCAAACCAGTGCTCAGGGCCTGTGTAACTGGCAAACAAAAGGCTTCTCTGACTATCTGATTTTTTCTTCTCACTGGATGCAGTATGTCTCTTCCTTACTCTAGGAAGCTACATTGTACCAGGAACTCCATCCACATCCACTTCTTCACCTCTTTCATACTGCGTGGGACAGCTGTGTTCATAAAAGACTCCATCCTCTTCTCGGATGAGTCCATGGATCACTGCACAACGTCAAACGTAAGCTGCTTGGCCAAGGGGACACAGTCAGGAAAGCAGCTGGGGTAAAGGAGTATCAGGGATGGGGATACTATCTAGGACCAGGTCAACCTGCTTGTCAGCACTACTGAGCCTTTCCCTTCCCTGTCCTCACTAGGTCATCTGCAAAGCAGCCATCACCTTCTTCCACTACTCTGTCCTGGCCAACTTCTACTGGCTGCTGGTGGAGGGAGTGTACCTGCAGACGCTGCTGCTGCGCACCTTCACCTCTGACAGGATGTACATCTGGTGGTACATCCTCATCGGCTGGGGTGAGTGCGGTGCACCAACACCTCCAGCAAGTTTAATGCATGCTTCTTGTCCTCTGCTATGGCTGGGGACTCACTGCTCCGAGACTCACCTGGCCGGTGGGCCACAGAGAAGATGGTCCCCATAGTCACCCTTGGCACGCTGCCTTGTCGTGCTATCCTTGTGCCTAATAAGGGGACACTGGGTGGTCTGCCCTGGTCCTTCCCCGCTTGGGAGGCAGGTGTTAGGAGAAATGCATGAAAAGGGGAACCATTTACCAGGTTGATTTGAAATGTCAGCCTGTTTTATAGGCAGGGAGGATGCAGCAGGCTTGCTCTATTCCTCCCAAGCATTTCCGTACCGACATTTGAGTCTGAAATTGCTAGAGAGAAGAGCTACCGAACCAGAGAGGTTTGAGTGATGGAGGAGAGCACGCAGACACAGTAGAGGCCAGAGATGGAGATCACTGGAAAATTGCTGAAAGTGGAAAAATGCTTGCTAACGCCAACAAGCTGTTAATGAAAGAGACTTTGGAGCATCTGCTGTTGATCCTGATGTGGTCAGAATGGGATGGAGAAAAGTCTGTCCCAGTTCCCTGGCTTTTTCCACCTGGGGCTGTAAACACTCCTCAACAGAGCCCAGGTTAGAGGTAAGGGGCAGGAGGGACAGCAGTGGGGATCCCTGGGGTGATATAGGCTCATCACCATCAGTGGACATGGACCTTGCTTCTCAAAGCTGGAGAAGCAAGGAGAGGCTGCACCTTCCTGTCACCTCCAGAACCCCAAGCTGATACCAGGCACAGGTAGAAAGGGCAGGAAATGGAGGGGAGCCACAGCCCCTCCCCCACAGCCCCAGAGTGACTCCCCATCTCACTCTGGTCCTGTCCTTGCAGGTGTCCCTACACTGACAGTGTGCATGTGGGTCATCACCAGGCTGCAGTATGACAACCATGGGTAAGAGATGCCACCCTCTTCTTGCTCAAGGCCAGCTTGGCCATGGGCACCAAGGGACAACCTCTGATATGGAAAACCCCAAGGGAAGAATCAGAGCAACACTTAATTTTAACACTGTTTCCATTTTCTGGTGGTGCCCAAAGATTCATGCTACGGTGGAGAGTCTTTGAGAGGTGCTATGCAAATGGGGCAGTGGGCTGGGGTGGCTGGAGGGACCAGACCTGGGCTGAAGGTGTGAGCAGGCAGCAGATTCCTGCTGGTTCCCCCTCCCATAGATGCTGGGATGACTACACCAGCCTGTACCGGTGGGTGATTAAGGCTCCCATCCTCCTGGCCATATTTGTGAGTATCTCCCAGAGCATTCTGGTAGTACCATGTGAATGTGAAGACCGAACCAGGGGTTTGCTGCGGAGCCTGAGACAAAGCTTCCCATGCCAGGTGAACTTCCTCATCTTCCTCAATGTCATAAGGATGCTAGCACAGAAGATCTGCTCTCCAGACATCAGCCAAAACTACAAGCAGCAGTACATGTAAGGGGAGAGGTCAGGGAGGGCTGGGTTGTTGGTCCCTTGACAATCTGGTTTGTGAGAGATCTGGGGGGATATAAGGGAGACCTGACCAAGGAATCCAGAACTTGCCTTTGACAGAAACCCCCCTCTGGGTTGACATCTGTATTTTTGGGAAGGTCTTGGCTCTTGGAGGGTATTTCTGTGCAAAATGCTTCTTTCCTGGGGGTTGTTTCTTCTTTCCTGAGACCTTGTTACAGAGTGCCCTTGCAGCGGCTCTTTCATCAGCATACAGGTGACCACCTGCACCTGGGCCCCTGCTCATGCCATTATGCTCTCCAGGAGGCTCACCAAGTCCACGCTGCTCCTCATCCCTCTCTTTGGGGTGCACTACATGGCGTTCGCGCTCTTCCCTGAACACATCGGTGTGGACGCCCGGCTGTACTTCGAGCTGGTCCTTGGCTCCTACCAGGTGCTAATGAGGGAAGGCAGGAGCAGAACCCATTTCCTCGGGCTTCTCCTTCAAACCTTCTCCTGGGGCTAGTCCAGAGCTCCTTCACTATGGTTGCAATTTGGCGACTTCTTCGTTATGCCGTCCTGAACCTGGGGCTTAGCTCCCTGTGCAAGGATGCAGACCTTGACTTTGCCATGTGGCCTGCAAAATCCACATATACCCATCAAATCCTAACCTACCTCTCCCATCGTCTTCTGAGATCACACCAGGGCCCCCCTCAGCCCTCCATTCTCCCTGGCATGCATCACAGTGCTGAGGATCCATGTTCCTTCAGGAGGCTGTGTCCCAGGCAGGCCTTGGTCACTAGGACCATAAGGAGCAAAAAATAGAAAGCACAGATCCTTCTACTGCACATGGGGTTGATAACCCGGCATAGGGGTTCCATAGGCTGGTTCCCGACCTTTCCACCATCAGACTCTGAGCTAGACCCTAGAGGAAGCTCTTCCCTGGGAATATGTCAAGTGCTGGGCATGTGCATGGATCTCCAACCCCTTTCTTTGGGTGACACTTGTCCTTTCTGTGCATTTCAGGGCTTCCTGGTGGCTCTGCTCTACTGTTTCCTCAATGGGGAGGTGAGTGCCCCCCATAGCAAGCACAGCTTCTACTCACCAGCTACCACATGGGTGCTGGCACGTGAGTGTGCGCACAGATGGACAATGTGCGCATGTTGCCATGCATGTGTGCAAGCGCCTGTACACATCAAACATGTGCAAACATGCAGTTGCACCTGCACCCCACATGCTATCATCCATGGGGTCCCTTTTTGCATCCCCAAAAGCCCTGAGTGCTGTGTGACAGGGCTCCGAACAGTGGTGTATCTATCCATGGATGTGTCTGTGGATGCCAGCCCTGCTCTGATACCGGTCCAGGTCCAGGCTGAGATCAAGAGGAACTGGGGCAAGTGGCAGTTGTCCATGGCAAGCAATATCTTCAACCTGGCGACACAAGATTTCACAGCATGAAGGGGCAGCTGGTAGGAAATTCCCCCCCCAAGGACGTGGCAGTGCAGCTCTGCAGCTGCAGCCCTGCAGCCAGAAATGCAATAAAAGGGATTTCCCATTCCTGTGTCTCAGCGACTGAGGTGAACTGTGCCTGAGGACATCACTAGTGGCTTGTGCACTGGCTGTTCTTGTCGTTCATTGCTACTACGTGGTTATATCTTTGCTGCCCAAAGCAGCTTTAGCAGGTTGGTTAGTGTTTTAGGCAAACATAAGAATACTCCATGTCCTCTGCCTGGGGACTGGCTGGGAACCACAGCTACCTTTTCACAAAGGAGCTGAAGCAGATCCCAATCCTGGAGAGATTTACTGATGCATTTCCCCATCCTCCAGCCCCTCCAGATGCTTCCTTTGGTTATGAAATTGCTTCACTCAGAGAGGATGCCTAAGCACTGCTTTCATTTTGCCTGGAGAAGTGAGCAGGGCTTGGCCGTGGATCAGAGAGCAGCCCGAGGAAGGCAAGAAGGATACAGCTCACCATGACCCAGAGATGCTCTTGTCCAAGCCCAGATCACCAGCATGTTGGGGCCTCGTTTCACACCCTCCCTTATTCCAGCTGCAGATCATGAGAGGCCCAGTCCAAGGGGAAGGGGGTGGCCTAAATCTCTGCTGGTACCAAAATCTCTGGGGGGTCACTTTTTCTCCCCCAGGAGCATCCCTGATGAATGGGCAGATCCTGCCTTGGCCATGGTTTTTGACGGGAGCAAGTGAGTCCTCACATGCCTTTCTGCAAACTTTTCAGTGTCTGCTCTGGGCTGGGATGTGTTTTCCTGAGACCTGAGCCATCCAGTCTCAGCAGAGCTGTTCGAACTTCCCATGTTTTGATTTTTCTCTGCAGCTGTGTGTCCTCCCTTAAATAAAACCCCCTCCGCTGGCCACTTTCCAGGTAGATGTCCAGAGACCACCACCTGTTAAAGGGAGAAAGAGGCACTGAGAGGTTAACACAGAGCCCTAGGCTTGATTGCATGTGCGATGGAAGATGCTCTGCTAAGCAACCTTGGACAGGAAAACTCCAAGGGGGCTATGGCAGCTCCTGCCCACAGCCAGGATGTGGTCACGGGGGAATAAACATCCCTCTCCATCGCTAGCAAGGAAGATGCTGCTGGTGCAGGACTCCCTGGCTGGGGGACGAGGCAGGTGGTGACAGATGCTGCACCAAGACAGGGGACATTTAGCAACAACGCCGCAGTGGACATGATGGTTGAAAGCCACCACATGTCACATGTATTTTCAGCCGCAAGGGGCCTGTGCATGCAGGGCTATTGCTGCAGGGCTCAGAGTCCAAGCAGGGTCCACGTTACCCTGCTGGAGGTCACTTGTGCCTCCCATATCCAGGATGTCCCCAAGGAGGGGGGTGTTTTGGTTGGAGCCTGTGGGTGGCACTGCAGCCCTGCAAGGTCGTCACAGGCCCTGACATCGGATCCAGCCGTGGACGGAGCCATGTCCCTGCGCAGCCAGTCCCGGACACAGGCTCAGCCAGCACTGAGGGGACCCCCCTGCACTCCCTCAGGGCTGCCGGGTGCTGGCACCCAATGACTCCGCCTGGGCTCCAGGAGCAACCAGAGAGCCAGGTAAGGGGAGCTGTGCACATCCCAGCGCTACGGCAAGACCTGGGGGGCCCTTAGGTGTCCCCTTGCACTGCCCTGGCCAGGAGAGGGTTAATCAGCAGCGGGAGTGGGAATAACACAGAGGTTGGGGCTGCGCTTGCTTGTCCTTAGGCTGGGAGAGCAGGGAATTTGGTGTCTGCTTCTCCTGGTGAGCCGGGAGTGAAGCTCAGACACCCCAGGGTGCCCCAGGGTGGCTCCCTCGCTCCTCCTTGCAGCCACCAGCTCTGAAATAGGCCCTGCGCCAATGGGGGGTCCCCAGTTCGGGGGCATCCTGCCCCAGTTCCACATCAGTGCCAGCAAAGAGCCCCCGGATGGACACGTCTGGGCCATGCTGAGCATCACCCTTACCCCGTCACACCAAGGGCGCTTCTGCCTTCATCCTGGCTTGTCCCCACTACTCTTCCTCCCTGCATTTCCCCAGGGATTGGTATTTTCAGATAGCTCAACATTGCCAGAGCAGTCAAAGGAGATGCCGGGGCAGAGGGGAGGATTTTGGGGAGAGATGTCCTTAAAACCCTGCTCTGAGCATGGGGTTGCATCCCTACATAGGTGATGGCAGCGCCCAAGCCCCAGCAGAGCTGGGAAGCCAGAGCCAGGTGCTCCCCATGGGAAGGTGGCAGAGCTTGGAATGGGAACAATGGTCTGCAAGGAGAGCCAGGCCTGGGGGTCTCGCTCCATCATCCTGCGCCCTGTTTGGGGCCAAAGCGCAGCAGGAGACACCTCCACATCTGGTGGCACCTCTTCCTTGTGAGGTGCCAGTGCCCGGCCCCAGCCATGCAGTCCTTGATTGGCGCCGTGGGGGACGAATGCCACAGCTGAGACTGGCCGAGGCTACCTGAAGGACCCGTCGTGTCCTCAGGTTTCACTCATGACCATCTGACAGCAGCAGCAGCTGCTCTGCCAACAGCCACTTGCAGAGCCAAAGGAGCTGAAGGAGAGGGAAATTCCAGCCCTAAAAGCTCTTGCCTTGGGATTTTGCTCTTTGCACCGAAAAGTAAGTGACGCGTCCAGCTCCGGGGCCAGGTCAGGCCACCGAGCCGTGTCCCCATGTCTAGAGGGTCCCAGTGTTTCCCTTTCTGGTGTCAGGAGGTCGCAAGCAAAGGGCCCTACTGGCCCTGATCTCTGCCACCCGCCCAAGGGTACACGGGGACAGTAGAGCCCCAGGGCAGCACTGGGAGTTGGCACTTGGTGGGGTGGCCCTCTGCACTTTTGGTGGCCTCGGTTGTGCTGCAAAACAGCGCGAATTGGGGAGCAGATCGTCACAGCGAGGCAGGAGCAGCATGCAGACGCAGGAACATGGGGACTGGCCTTGTCCAGCAGCTCTGAGACCGCAGCCTGGCCGGTGGGATGAGAGGGGCGGACGGGGGGATGTGACCAGGCACGCATTGGGGAGCCACCGCGGCGAGCGGGGCGGCGGGGCCGCGAGTGCCACTGGAGAGTCACCATCCGCCTTTCTCCTGGCTTCTTCTCCGGGAGGTCTAAATATAAACCTCGGCCTGGGCAAGCCAAGGTTGCAGGAAAGGTCTGTGCAGGGCTCCGCAGTGTCCCCCTCTTGGGAGCCCGACGGGAAACAGCCCCAACCACTGGGTGCTCCAGGTGCACGCACGAGTGCAAGAGAAGCTAGAAAGCAGCAAATGGGAGGTTGAGGGGTCAGAAATTTTCAAAATAGCCAGGAAGAGGCAGTGCCAGAGTGGGATCTGGGTGGTGAATCCCGTCGGCTGCATGCATGGGGTCTCTCCCCACGGGTGCACAGGGCTGCACGAGGCAGCTGGCGAGAGACAAAAGCGCATGAGGCTCGGGGTTGTTGGGCCTCACATGCAGTGCTTGTTGGGTTCATCATGAGGGGACCGGCCGCCCTGGTCCCTCCATTGCTCTCATCATTCATCCCTCTCCTGCATCCTGCCTCGCTTGTTCCCAGGGGCCCCAAGTGTGTTGGTGGGAAAGTCGGAGGGGGAAAGCAGTTTGCAGACACTACAGACGGGCAGCGCTTGCACAAAACCCCTGGGACAGCTCCTCGGGACATCCCACGCTCTGGGATCTGGGGCAGGAAGAGCAGGAGCTCTATGTACGCAGAGATGGACACACAGATGCTGCCTTTACCACAGCTGCCTCCTCCTGTGCTAGGAAAATGCTTGATGCAATAACGGGTTTTCGGAGAAAAAAGGGAATGTTTACAGGAAGTGGGCAAAGAGCACAATGTCCCACCACCGCTCACCTTGGCTAATATTTGGAGAGCCCTTCCTGCCCTGTGCCCTCTGGCCTATGTGGAGCAGAGGTTCACTCAAGCATTGCGCAGGGCAAAGGAGCTCAGAGTCTCTCCTGTTGAGCACAGAGAAACCTCGCTGGACGTGGGGCTGGGGCAGCCAAGCAGAGAAGCAGTTTCAGGTAAACATGGGCCATTCAGCATCACAGTGGCCTTCTGATGGTGCTGGCCAAGGCATCTTTACCTGGGGTGGGGAGGAGGTGCCCAGGGTCAACACTTCTGCTGGGCAAGACAAACTGAGCCAGGACATCCCAGCCCTAGACCCAGGGGAGCCAGGAAGGGATTTCAGGCCTCTGTGCCTGTCTGTCTGTCCGGACACCTCCCCCTTAGTTATTTATATAGCCTGTACCAACGTGTCGTGTCAGGTCTCCCCCATCCAGCTGCATGGATGGATTAGCTCCTAATAACCCCCCCACACCTCATTAGGGGTGCAGGGGAGAGCATTAGGCAGCCCTGGGGTGCAAGGACTCCAACCAAGGGTGTTCCCAGCTCAGCTATTCAGTGACATCTCTAGGAGCCCCATTTGGTCAGTCAGGGTCCTCTGTGGTCCCTCCGAGGCAGCCAGACCCCCAAACCATCCCTAGTGCTCAGAGGGGGTCCAGAGGATGCCTTTGAGGGGAGGGCTGGGAACACACGGGGGACCGCTGGGGACGTTGGTGCTGGCTCTTCCCTTCCCCCACGTCGTCCCCCGGCTGGGTTTAACGCCTGACACCAGAGACGCTGGCAGGGAGGAGCGGGCGGCATTGGGTGACACCCGACCGCTGCCACCGGGCAGTGGGCAAGCACAGGGTCCCCGCATTAACACTTCTGCACCTGCTCCGCTGCCCCAAGCCCCCCGGATAAATCCCTGCCACGCCCTCCTTCCCACCAGTCCCCGGCAGCAGCAGCTCCGTGGGGAAATGTGCTCAGAGCAGCCCCGGGGACAGGGAGGGGGCACATTCGCCTGCTCCAGGCAGGAAGGGGTTAGTGTGAGTTGCTGCAGGATGTTGCAACCTCCTATTTCCATCTGTGGCCCGGGAGAGTATCTGAGGACTTCACAGCTTGCAAGGTACGCATGTGTCGCCCCCGCTGTCCGGCACATCAAGGTACCCTTGGCATGGCCGGGGTTGAAAAGGCAGCTTAAGTGCCTGTGTTCAGGTGGATTTGCGTCCATACGGCTGACAAATTGTTTAAAATGAATCCCCATGCAGCTCGCGGTCTGAGTTATGGGAGTCCAGCATCGTCCCCTCTGCGGGGACCCAGGTCTTCCTCCCTGCCCCAACCTGCTCTGCAGCAGGGCGGGAAGGAGCCTGAAACCACAGGCACCAGGGAAAGAAAGTACCTTAGTGCTGCCAGTTTCCAGCTTTCCTGGCCTAGAAAAGCCTGGCTGAGCAGGGACTTCGGTCCTGCCAGATGCAGGTCCATTCAGGAGCTGCCTGCAATGGAAATACATTAGACCCAGTGAGACAAGTGGAGCCACAAGCATTTTGGGTTCCCAGGGGCTGTTCCTGAAAACATGTATCTCTCCCAGCTTCACTGAGCTATGAGATGGGTTCAGAAATGCAGCGGTGCCAGAGATGCAGCATCGTATAGCGGATTCAGAAGAGCAAATTTTTTTTGCAGAAAAGCTTGAAGACTTTACATATCTTTCCAGATCCAGCGGAGCATTAGGGGACCACAACACATCTGGCTGGAGTAAACATCAGCCCTCTCAAATCGCGCATTATCATGTTACAGAAAGGGACACAAACTTGTTTATAAGATGGCTAATTTTGTCTGGCATGATCGAACTGTTTATCCTCGTTGCTAATAGAAACTCATATCCTCCTAAAAATGTTTCTGGAGCTCTAGTCTCTGCTCTTTACCCCATTCACTTGTAAATTTGCAAGTCTTCAAACTCACCTCTTTCCCTGCTTTTTCTCTGATAGAGAGAAAACATTTTGCATCAGACTTCTTTCAATTTTCCCACTTTTTTTTCTGAATCTTTGGAAAAACATAGTGGGAAATACATACATCAAGATTTTTTCAAGCTGTTACATCACTAGGATGATGGGTGAAAAGAAAAGAAGGAGCCATCTCACTCCCCACACAGGGCACGGCTTGGCAGGGACTTCTGGTTCATCCTTGCAGTGGGTTTGGGCGCATTCCCCTGGGATCTGACTGTTTCCTTTCTCAGGCAGGGACACGAGAGGGACTTTGGGAGATCATTTTCAGCAGGTCGCAGGCGGGTGCCTGGAGCATGGTGCCCCATATCCTGCACGCTGCTTCCCACGGTCCTGTGCCCAAATCCCAGGAGCATCAGCTGCCAGCATGGGGCCAGCGCTGCTTGGAGAGCTTCTATCCCCCTGCCGTTTCATGTGATGAGTTGCTTAGAGAACTGCAGGCTTGTCCTGTATAAGGAAATGCAGGTGGCAAAATTCTTTTTTTTAAAACCCATAAAACCTGCAGGATGGCCCTGGCATTAGAGGGGGTGAGAGCAGATACAGGGGGGGTCCCTCCTAGGCAAGTATGAAGGCTGGGATGGGCAGTGCAATATCCCGATGGATGATGGAGGCACATTGCAACTACTCCACGAGCTTGGTAGGGCTGTTTCAACTGGCCACGGCAGCTGTTTGCAAGGATTTCTGCACATCCCAGCAGAACTGTTTCTTTGGCACCCGCGATGTGGCTGGGACAGGACAGTTCCCTGCACCTCGCTGGTTGATGCCCTCCAATCTCAAGCACTTGGTGAATGCAAGTTGCTTCCTTGCACAGCCTGTTTCTAGCTGTGTTTGAAATTCATGTGACCAAGGCCTGAGAACTGAGCTGTGACTCATCCCCCAACCCTGTGGTCCCAGCTGGTCCTGGTTGTATCAACCCACCCAACCCTCAGTGTCTTTCTGGAGATAAATCAGTGAGGGATGGAGCACTTGGGACTTGTGGGTAGGTGGCCTTGTTTGTAGCTACTCTTGAGGTCCTGTTTTGTTTGGAGATGAGGCACCATAGGGGTGCTTAAGGAGAAGACATTTGGGCAGGGTGGGTGGAGGAGGGCAGGTCTGCTGGGGGATGGTTTGTTGTTCTTTCTCTCTTCCTTGGGTTCTGTGCTGGGTTTTGGTTGTGAGTGCAGCTGCTTTGGGGTTTCTTCAGTGCCTTGGGCTCCTGGTTTTTCCTCCAGCTGTCTGGTGTTGACTTGCTACTGAGGAGCAGCAGCTACAAGGGCTGGGACCAGGTCGGAGCTCCACTTCTGCTGGAGCTGGCTGCTCTCTAGATTTACTATAGGAATTTCTCCTTGCCATGCCAATGCCTGGTGAATTGCAACTCCTTCCCTGTGCTGAGCACATCTATGAGTGCTGCATGTGAGCTGCAGCTCTGCCTGGCCTGGTTCTGCTCTCTCCTGGTGAGTGAAGTTCACTGGTACTTGCTGATGGCTCTTGGGTTATTCTATCCTTGAGCTTGTTTCTTGGCCTCTTCTGGACTCTTGGTGGGGTCTGTCTCATGGTGCTCCTGAAGTGACAGGCTTGGGAAGGATGGTTTCCAAGCACTTGTAGATGAGGTTCTGTCACCCTTAAGTCTTGGCTAGGTGGCACCAGTCATGCAGCATCTTCAGTAGTTTTTAACCCGTTCCTATTCTTTTCAGAGTCTGATTCCCTTGTATGGTGCCCGAATAAAAAAAAAAAAAAAAAAGATGGAAAATGAATTTTTTAGCAAGGCAAAGACTGTGCATCCTCCCTAAGTAAGAAGATGCTCTCAGTCACCTGCTGGTACTTAGTGATGCTGAACTGGGGAGGTGGGGGATGCTCCTCTGGGCCCTGCCACGCAGAGGACGTTGGCAGCTTATTCAAAATCAATGTCTCAGGCATATGCCCCATGAGGAGTTATCCAGCTTAGCTGGAAGTCCAAAAATTTGAGAAAGCAAATCATGAGAAGTGGGGATCAGAGCTTTGTAAAGACAGTTAAAGTCCCTTATTCCTTCCTTGCTGCACAAGCTGACAAGATGAGAGCCTCTCTCTCATAAGAGGCGTTGGGTAATAAAGTGGCTGGAATCGCTTCTCAGTGGCTGAACGTGGCAGGTTGTGTGTGTGCAAGGCTGCTCACTTGTGGGTATTTCTACTGCTGCCAGAGCGCTGAGGCTGCTGAGGCTTTGTGGTCCAGTTTGACTTGAAAATCCACCAGTGTGAAAAGAAAATAATGAAGTGCTGATTCCGACCTAGTCCGAGCTCTGCTTTTTCTGCTGCTGAAGCGGCAGAAATTTGTTCCTGGGAGACTTGCTTTAGCTGGCTGTTGAAAGGCAATTTTGTTTGCAAACATCATTTCATGTAAACAACGTTTTCCCTAGAAATAGCGTATAAGAATAGCATATTCCATGGAGCTGCTTAATGGAGAACAGGCTCCTGCCCCATTCCAACAGCTCCCTGTTTCAGGCTCCCACAGCAAACTTTTGGTACTTGCAATTGCTGTTTGGACGAGCCACTGAGTGGGCAGTTGTGGACTGTGATGTAGGGACTGGGAGGAATGTGCTCCTTGCCATGGAAGTGCCATCCTTGAGCTGCTGATGGCTTCAGGGCTGTGACATGTGGGAGCTGAGGCTCCTGACCACAAGCTCCAGGCCCTAATTTTTCTGCCTGGTATCTCTGGGAGTTGTGGAGGAGGCTGAGAAGGACAGGACCCTGTCTAGCATCTTCTAAATCTTCTAGCTAAATCTTCTAGCTTCTCCCCTCCCCACAGTGCCCAGGGCTGCTCCTTTGGCACCAAGGACACCCAGGTGGGCAGCGCAGTGGATTTAGCCTGGCGAGCAGAAGAGGAGGAGCGGGAGGAAGGCTGGCCCACCTCGCTTGCCTGCTCTCCCCTCTCGCACTCGCTCTATCTGCACGAGGAATGAGCAGAGTCATGGGGCTGCTGAAATCAGACACCTCCACTGACAGTCCGTGGCAGCTGGAGCTGCGGCCACCTCCAGGGCTCTGCCAGGGACCGTGGGCTGGTTGCGGCAAGCAGGGCATGGGGCCTTGCTGTGAGTGCTGGGGGCAACGTGAGGCCTCTGGAGAAGGCATGGACTCAGCGCCACCCAGGGAGCCCCGAAACATCTGAGAGCACTGTACAGCCACAGGAGCTGCAATGCCACTCTTCCCAACCTTCAAAACCCAACTGCAGGGATGCAATGCTTGGGGCACTGTTGAACTCAGCAAGCTCCTCTAACTCCTTGAAGCCTCCTGGTCCTAGGAGAAAAGGTCAGTTCATCCCTGCCATGGGTCTCCTGGGCATGTCCCCAGGGGACCTTCAATGGTCTTGTCCCTTTAACTTGAGTTTCAAGATTGCTGGCCTTGGCAAAAGAGAAGGCTGAGGGCAGGCTGCTGGAGCTGGTCAAGCAGAACATGAAAGGGGTGTAAATCAGGAAAAACTCTGTCATCTTACAGAGTCTCTGAACCCAAGGGGCCATGAATCAAACTTACCATGATGGGTCAGACTGAAAAGAAGAAAGTGTAGGGGCTGGGCACTGCAGTAAGGGTGGCCTCCATCTAAGAGGCTGCACCAAATACAGGACTCAGCCCACCAAGGAACCAGCAGAAGCAGGCCCTAAGCGGTGGGCAATGCCCCTGCCACTGAGGGTATCACAAGCTCTTGGGTTATGGTAGGGTCTAAGAAAAATCCACTTTGAAATTCAATGGAGTGATAACAAGGGAGAATGGTGGGGAGGTTTTCAATACTGTTATCCAGTGCTGTCTGAAATCAGTATCTCCCTTTGCTACTGCTTTTATCTTTGGGGATAGAAATTATGTGTCAATACTAGTTATGTCCTGAGAATCTGTTCCCACAGGGCTGTAACTGTTCAGTTCCATTAATTACCACTGGCTGAAGGTTGCCCCACCTTGATTTTAATCATAGTGGGGTTTGAAGTTGAACGTTACGTGAAGAAACAGAGTTAATGATTCTTGTGGGGCAGATGCTCAGCAGACATAAAGCAATAGTATATAGAGACATCTGAACTGCTGTTGCTGCTTGCAGGGTTGATGTTCAGTTTTGATATTGCTTAAGAATTGCCTTCTCCAAACTGAGCAAAACTTCCCACATCTCCCAAGAGTATTCTTCAGAAAGCTCATGGTAGCTAACTTCAAGTTTACAGGTGAAAGCACATGATAAAATAGCAGAATTTCAAACAGAAAAAAAAGGAGGAGATGATTAAATGTAGTCTTAGGCATGTCTGCAAACTATGAAATGGGATCACTGCAACTTTGCAATGTAGAACTGAAAATAAGGATGCATTGAGCATCTCTGAGCAATTCCTCTCCCCTTGACCTTGCAGCTGTACTATTACTTTAGTAAAAAGCACTTTTCCAGTCATTTTAAGAGAGGAGCTTGAATATGAATAGATCCTCAAGGATCTATTAAGAATCAGGTCCTTTAGGGCTCCCATTGAAGTTCAGCTTCCTACAAGTCTGCTGTGTCTGCTGCTGTTTTCCAGGTGTGTTACCAGCTCTATGACAAAGGCAAGTTTCTTTCCCAGGGAGGCTCTAAAAACAAGCAAGTCTGGGTTCACTGCTGTCGCATGGGTACAGGTCAATTCTCCATCCAGCCCACACCCATCTCCCTGTGATTGCTGATATCTGCCCATCCCTGGCACTGAGTCTTGGCAACATGTTCTCTGCTGATGCCATGGAGCATGAACAGAACCATCAGTCAGGCTGCAAGTTATTTGTGTTCCTTATGGTTGGGAATGGGTGCTCTTACCCACAGGACGTGGTGTACAAGACCTTGGAAAAACTGTTAAAAGCATCACGGAACCACAGATAAAAGGGGACCTGTCTATATGAAGCTGTCCTCTCCATAGTTGCACACAGAGATGTTTGCTCTTTTCCAAAATGACCTTAGTATTTCATACCTCATCCATTAACATATAGACCAGTAGGACTATTAGCGTGCTTTCCAAGCAAAAGAGGTTTTTTTTTTTTTTCCTCTTAATCAAGATGATGGGTGGTGTAGGACCTTCTTCCTTTTTGTGCTTCTGTCTCCAAAGGCACACCAGGGTGGCAAGTCTTCTTGCTTAGAAACCTTTTGCATTGAGCAGTACCCATTGCCTGCATGTAAGAGGGCAGCCAAGGATGCGCTGCAGCTTGTTGCCCAAGGGGGAACAGCTGGGTCTGTGCCACAGATGATGGGATTTGGTTCTGTGGACTCTGCATTATAAAATTACTCTTATGAGGATTCACAGCTGGTGAGCTCATGGTGAACTCCAGCTACTGAACTCATGAAATGCCCCAGAAAAAGCCCAATACAGGAGTTTTTTTCTGACCAGAGGTTGAAGGAGGGCCTGGGAAGGGAAGCATTGGATGGAGTCCCCCATCAGAGCACGTGATTCCTTGCTCTAGAGGACAAGCAATGCCACTTGCAAATCCATTATTTCCAGAGCTGCTTGCTGATATAACACTGACAAAATGTGCTGAGTTTCTGCCACCACCTGGTGTTGAGGCCTGAGCTTTTAATTCCCCCAAACAGCATATTGTGGTAAAGGGTGGGCATTCGCCCCCGGCCACCTGAGCTTCCCTCTCGCCAGCAGGCTGGGTGCAGGCATCCTGAGAGCAGAATGAGAACATGGCTGGCCTGGCACACATCCCGGGCCCCGAGCACCTCCGTCCCTTCACACCTGCATCGCTGGCTGCCATCAAGCAGCGCATCGCCGAGGCGGAGGCGCTCAAGATAAAGCGGCAACATGTGGAGATGCCTGAGGAAGAGGAGATCAAGCCTAGTAGTGACCTGGAAGCTGGGAAGAACCTGCCACTCATCTATGGTGATCCTCCCTTGGAGCTCATTGGGACACCTCTGGAGGATTTGGACCCTTTCTACCAGGACAAGAAGGTAAGGGGCAGAACTGATGGTAGATGTGGGTGTCCACAAAAGAAGAGTAAATCCCCTTTTTCCCCATGCACACCCTGGAGTCTCACCTGAGCCCTTCTTGCTGACAACTCTTAGCCATGTCCTCGAGTTGCTCTAATGGCTTCTCTGAACCAGAACCATCTGCATGTTGGTGCCTGGCCATCAGAAAGAGCATCATCTGCTCCTTCCTTGCCCCCAGTCTTTTGAAATCCAAATTTGTGCATGGAAGGGCCAGCTCTAAGTGACTGGCAAGAGTTTTGCAGGAGGGCAAACAAACCTCCCTCTTCTTGTCTCCACAGACGTTTATAGTCCTCAATAAAGGCAAGTCCATCTTCCGCTTCTCAGCAACCCCGGCTCTCTACCTGCTGGGTCCCTTCAACCCCATCCGGAGAGGAGCCATCAAAGTGCTTATACATTCATATCCTTGATGAGGAGAGCAGCAGTCTCTCCATTGCCAGGTCAAAACCTGATGCACGGACTGTGAGAGTGCCTAGGAAAGGACTGAGATAAGGATTTGCTGGTGGTGTGGGAGGGAAACCTCCTGGGCCAGGCCCAGACATGGCCAAGACCTACTGCTGATCCTCCCCAATGCTTTTGTGCCTTCCCAAGGAGCAGGTACCCAAAGTACCTGGTGCCTCAGTTTGGTCAGAGCTGGGAGGACGCCTATGAGGTCAGGCTTCCCAAGAAAGTTGAAGTTCTCCCAGATCTGCAGAACATTGAAAAGAAGGGAAAGTGTTTACAGAACAGGAGATCTAGTCCCAGGTGGGTGCTGGGTGACTTCGGGAGCTTTGGAAGAGGGAACCAGAACATCAAGGTATGGGAAAAGAAGAAGTGTGAGCAGATTTGATGCTTTTAGTAAAAGGCAAGCAGAGATGGAAAACCAGGGATGGTTTTCAGGGGCAGAAAGGGAGCTAGAATAAGTGAGATGTGATCCTGACAGAGCTGTGGTGGCAGCAGAGGTTTGGGGGGCAGGAGGTTGGAGGCAGGAGGATGATTATGGCAGGAGTGTCCTGTGGAGAGTGGTGGGAGCTTTGTTCGGGGATGAAGGGGTGGAAAGAGCACAAGGTGCAAAACAGAGGCTGGTCCAGCACAGTGGAGAAGGGTAAAGGAGATGAAAGGGAATGCAAAGTCCTGAACAATCTTGTAGGAGAAGGGGTACTAAGGGTAGAGTGCAAGCATGGGACCTAGCCAGGAGACCCCCACAGGAGGAGCAAACTAGAGCATGAGAGCAAGCGGGGAGCCAGGACAGGAGCAGGAGCAGATTCTCAGCTTTACACCCCCACATGCCCTTCAGCAGGCAGAATCAATGCCATAGCCATGGTGTTTCTCCTTGACCAAGTTTTAAATTATTCAGCATGTTCATCATGATCACAATTTTAACCAACTGTGTGTTCATGACGATGAGCAACCCCCCGGCGTGGTCCAAGAATGTGGAGTAAGTCCCCTGTATCCCATGACATCCCTTCTCCACAGGGGAACATCCCAGCTTCTCCAGTCCTCCTGGAGATGCAAGATCAATGCTGAAGTAGAGGCAATGAGAGGTGTTATATGGCCCTTATGATCTCAGATCTTCCATCTTTGCAAAGAGTAGGGAGCTACCCACTCTTGTGGAGAGCAGACTTGTGGAGAGCGGACTTGTGGAGCCACCTCAAGTCTAATGGGGTCCAAAGACCCTCTGTGACAGGGGACTGCTGCAGAGCAGGTTGGGCTGGGTCCATGGCAATGGTTTGGGAGGCTGGGCAGCTTGCTCCCCAAGATAGCCTTGCTCTCACTGGCCACGGGCAGGGGCTGACAAGGTCTCACGGCACCCATGTTTGTCCTGAGCTGGCCCTCTGACCCAGATGAGCATCCCATCTTTTTGAGTCACCGTTCCTGTTTTAGATACGCCTTCACTGGCATATACACCTTCGAGTCCCTCATCAAGATACTGTCAAGAGGCTTCTGCATTGACAACTTTACATTCCTACGTGACCCGTGGAATTGGCTGGACTTCATGGTCATCTCCATGGCGTGAGTTCATTGGGATGGGGCAGGAGGCTCGGCTGCCAAATTCTTCTCCACCTTGTCTCAGAAAGGGACCTGGGGGAGGAAAACAGGTCAACAGGTACATGGGCAGAGCCTCTGCCCACCTGATGCCACCTCCTCTCCCGTCCCACAGCTACATCACAGAATTCGTGGACCTGGGCAACATCTCAGCTCTCAGAACCTTCCGTGTCCTCCGCGCCCTGAAAACTATCACTGTAATTCCAGGTAAGAGTCGAAGAGCTTCCTTCCGAAGTTCTGCCTTTCCTTGAGCTCAGATTTTCCAATGGTCAAAGCACTTCTTTTGTTTTGCTTTAACACTTCTAAGAAAAAAAAAAAAAGTATTTGATAACATTCGTATGTTTTCCAATTAATAATTCAGCTTGTGAATCAGATTCAGCTGATTTTACATCTTTAAATTAGCTGCAAGTGTGGAAGGCCTCTGACAAATTGGACATGGTGTTTTTAGGGTGTCTCGGAGACTCCTCAAGTGCACTTGTTCTAATGTTGGGTCTTGTGTAAGCATAAGCATGATAACAACATGCTTATGAAGACCCACAAAATTAGACCACAGGCAATAGTTTATGGTGACAAGTACATTCTAATTCATTTTGTGTCCCTATGGCTTCCAAATCTTTAGTCTTTAGGTTTTGCTTTTCATCTTGATCAAAGAGGCTAAAAATTGCATTTCTTAATCCCTGGACTCTTATTTCTGGAATGATGTCCACCCAAGAGGCTATGCAGAAATAGCTATTGCAAAAATAAATTGTTTTAGAGCAGCTGTCCTAAACAGTTTCCTAACATAGACTAGCCCTTGGAGAACAGGATTTTACCTAAATAGTTGGAGGGTGGGAAAAAAAAAAATCTGGCATGATGACAGCACTAAAAATCATATGTATTTGGAGAAGTATCTCCATATGAGAAAGCTGCTTTAAAATCAATGTCTGAATGTCCCAGCTTTACACATCAATCATTTGGAGGCAGTGCTGGTAATAAAAATCTCCACTTCAAAGATCCATTGAGGAACTGCCAACCTCCTCCCTGCCATTGTATGGTGCGGGGTGAGAGAAAGACTTAATCTTCCTGAGCTTAATGCAAACTGTCACTTCCGTCATCTTTGCTCAGAAGGAATTAGGCCAGATTGGAGGGGCCAGCTGGGCTCCTGATTGATGGCTGTAGAGCAGCACGTGGGTGTCTTGGGGCAGGGAAGCTTCAGTTCAGAGTGTTCAGCCTTTTCTTGTTGGACCTGGCAGCTTTTCTGAGTGCCACTGCAAAGGACCTGGTGGTCCTGGTGATTATGATCCCCCAAAAACAGATTTTGAAGAGATCAGCAAAAAAATAAAATCAAAAGGAATTGAAGCTGCCAGGTTAAGATGGTCTGACTTGCAAAGCCCAGATGGTGTCTGGCCTGGGGAGGCTTTCGTCCAAGGAGGGCTGGTTTTGGAGAAGGATTTACCCTGCCCAGCCAGAAGTGGGGACAGGCAGAGGGGCACCAAAAGGCTAACGTGGGACAGAACGTGGAACCTGGGTCCAGGCAGTGGATATGGTGATCCTCTCTAGCGCCATGTGGACCTCCAAGGTCCAGCCAGCATTCAGGAAGGAGGTATCAGGTCAGCTGTGATTAACTCAATAACGATGCCTTCTCCCCTAGGACTGAAGACAATTGTTGGGGCACTGATCCAGTCCGTGAAGAAGCTCTCGGATGTCATGATCCTCACTGTCTTCTGCCTGAGCGTGTTTGCCCTAATCGGCCTTCAGCTCTTCATGGGGAACCTCCGGAACAAGTGCGTGCGGTGGCCACCCCCCATCAATGACACCCTGACGGGGGAATTCATGGAGCTGGGTAATGACACATGGGCCAATGCAACACTCTACAGCAACCTCACCACCAATAGCACCTTTGATTTCGAGGCTTATCTCAATGATGAAGGTAAATGCTTACAGGTCCCCTTCTCTTTTGACTGATTACCCTGATTTGCTCTTCAGTTTCCCTTGTTCTTTCTCTGTGTCTGCCCAACATGGTTTGCTCACACAGACTTTTCTGCCAAGGTGCTTCTACAGTATTGGGGCTGCACATGGAGATGTGGGTGAAATAGGTTGTGCATGAACACAGAACAGACAGATGGGACTAAATAACCCTTGTCAGGGAAAACTGACTTTCCTGAGGATGCTAAACTGTTCCAGGAAGGTTTCATTATGCAGAGCTGTATGGAGAGGGTACCTGTGTGCTAGGCTGTGCTATACTGCTGTGCTGAAATTGGAAATGTTGTAAAATAAATTATTTTATGGGGGTCACAGATCAAAGGCAGAAATTTTGCCTATAGCAAGATGTGCTCAGGGATGTTCTCCAAAAGCTGTCACCCTTAGAGGTGCTGGCAGCGCTGACACATTTCTGCAGCAAGCCAAAGTGCTGCTAGGCAGCCCTGGGGACTGATTTCTGCTCACAGAGCTGTGTAGTGGTGGGCTGGGCTCTGCATAGATGTTTCACATCTTGTTTAGGACACTCAGCAGAAGGTCAGGTTACAGCTTAGCTGCTTTACCCAACTGTATAAGTAGCCCTGAGATTAATTACAGGAAGGTTTCTTTGTAGGGGTGCAAATTCAATTTATAGGACGTAATAAATGTAGTGCAAATAGCAACAGCATGTTGTGGCTGTGTGTTCAAGTTAGCAGATCTTTGGGCCGGGCCAATGCGTATTGCTCAGAGTTTCATAAGCGGGACAGCTCTTGGACGATCCCATGTAGGTTAAACAACAGCCAGGTGGCAGGAAGGCAGGCCCAGCCTGGGATGTTCCAAGGAGCTCCAGCAATCCCTGTGAAACAGATGATTCCTGAAAACATTGAAGTAGGTGATGCCCAAAAGGGGGTTGAGCTGTCCTTTGCATTCTCCTGGGCTTGGGTGTTTCCATGTATTGATCCACGTGTCCCTGGGGTAGGTGACCCACAATGTCATCTCCCTCAGCTGGATTGTTGTTGTCTGTGCTTGAGCTGTAAAGATGAACTTTAAAGGCTTCTGGTCTTGTATTTGTGAGTGTTTTGGTTTTTTTTACCCCGAGGGAGGGACTGGCGGGGATGGGAGTAGCAAGAGAAAGGCAATGGTCGTGGAGCAGCAGTAGGCTCTTTTTCCAGTCTGTTGGGGGGCCCCTGCAGCTTCTATGCACCCAATACCCCCTGGAAATGCCCTACTCTTTTGTACGCTTTCTCAGCAAAACATATTGGCCCTGGTTTATAAGAGAGAGCAGAGATCCAAGCAGCTGTTCACCCGAGCCCACTTCATTGGGATTTCCCAGTGCCTTCATTCACTTCCATGAATGTTTGTGCTGCTATTGGATCACATTAATATATCTTCTCAGGACACCTGGTCCTGGCCCCTTGTCCATTTCCTAAGCTCTTGGTAGGCTTGAGAACCATCCAGTTGAGTAGGTGAAACAAAGCAATGAGATCTAGCTGAGTTAGTGCCAAACAGTGCAATCCAAACAGCAAAGTCAGCGGAGAGGAGATAGCCCTGAGCCCAAAGCTGGGATTCTGGGGAATATGCTTGACAGTGAGGAGCTGCCAAGAATTTGGAAACTGATGCCCACAATTTTCATGTCCTGCTCTTTTTCCAACTGCAAAGCAAATTTCTACTTTTTGGATGGCGCGCTGGATGCCCTGCTCTGCGGTAACAGCAGTGATGCCGGGTGAGTGGCACTTGTGCTGACCGTCAATATATCTCGAGGTTTCCCTGGGAGGGGGGAGATGGTGGGTGCAGCAGCCTTCAGGACCACTTGCGTTTAGAGAAGCACAGGGCTGGGAATGGGTGGTTGTAGTCCAGGGGTGGTGGGCTCTTGGCATGAACATCCAGGGCATCCCAGTTGTATCAGCCCAGGGGGGATCCAGTTAAACAAGGGACCATTTTAGGGGGGTTAAGCATTTTCCTGGGGTTACACCTGGGACTGTTGGGGTGCTGGTGAGGCTAAAAGGTGGTCTCAAGCCTGCTGCCCCTGCGGCTCCTTTCGCAGGAAGTGTCCTGAAGGATACCAGTGCATTAAAACAGGGAGGAACCCGAACTACGGCTACACCAGCTACGACACCTTCAGCTGGGCTTTCCTCTCTCTCTTCCGCCTTATGACACAGGACTTCTGGGAGAACCTCTTCCAGCTGGTATGCATGCTCCTTCCTGGAGCCAGGGATCCACGGGGCAGGTTTTCCCAGCAGAATTCCACGGACAATAGAATGAGCAAGCAGGAGATGATCAGCCTCCTTTTTGGCCACCATTGGAGGCAGAATAAAGGTCTCAAGAGACCAGGAGTCTGAACCAGAGATGTCCATGTATCTTGTGCTGCTTCAGAGCAGAGGCATGACCTTCAGCCATGCTTGCCAGTGTCTGGCATGGCTGCTGTGTCCCAGCACTCAGGGGAGACAGGAGCAAAATGTTGCATTTCCTACCATGAATAGATAGTTACCTAACACAAGGTGAGACCTTTCATTGCAAGAGTCACTGAGGTGGGGTAGCACTGAGAGAGCAAATAGGCCAGGGTGCCACGTGGCATGATATCCATCACCTCCTCCTTTCTGCAGACCCTGCGTGCAGCTGGGAAAACATACATGATCTTCTTCGTGGTGGTTATATTTCTTGGTTCCTTCTACCTCATCAACCTCATTCTTGCGGTGGTGGCTATGGCCTACGCAGAGCAAAATGATGCTACAATGCTGGAAGCACAGCAGAAAGAGGAAGAGTTTAAGCAGCTCATGGAACAGCTGAAAAAGCATCAAGAGGAGCAAGAGAAACAGGTTGGTGGTATACACGGAGAGCACAGTGAAGCCTGTGGCTTAGGAATAGGTGGGGAGGAGGCAGTGATAAGTGTGGTGTCACCTCTATTTCTGTAAAACCCAGGAACAAGCCCTGCTTGCTCCATAATAAGAAAAGACAAGAATGGTATGAGTTACTATATCTTGAGTCATCTGATGAGCATTAAAAGTGGAAAAAAATTAATTTCCCCAATTCCTTTCCAAAGACCAGCATAGGGAGCACCAAGAAGTGGTAGATGGGTATAGTGTGGGTAAGTATTACTCAGGCAAATGAAAGAAAGAGGTGAGCAGCAACATGTAAAAATGCACAGAGATAATAATACATCTTTGTGCAGCATATCAAGGGCACGAAGCCTGGCAGAGACCCTGCGCAGGCAGATCACAACTGGGGTGAAAACAAGCCTTTAAAGAAGTTAACAAAAGCAAAGCTAAATGAGTTAAACCATTCATCTTTGGCCACCACTGAAGATAGAATTGAGGGCTCAAGAGACCTGGACAGGCCCCTGCATCCTGATGCTCTTTCAGAGCAGAGACATGACTCCGGGCTCTTCTTGCCGGGGTCTGACCTCACTGCCCTCTCCCAGCACCTATGCTAATGCATATGTCTGATCCAGTAGACAGTTTGCAGTGATATTTTACACAGTTGGCATCAGTGGTCTCTGAACTGCCTAATTTTTATCCATTTGCTCAATTGCAGTCCTGGGGTTACCTTAGACTCTTTCCAGTCCTTGGGATTGTCTCCTCAGCACAATAAACCTATAAAAATGTGGTAAAACTCCTCTAATGATGCTGCTGCCTGGACACTTTTAATATGCTCTAGTCATCATTTTGGACTATGTAAGCAGCATCCCCAGGAGATGTTCCCAAAAAACTGTTAGTCTGGGCAAAACACCAGCTTCCTCACTTCGAGATTCAAAATAGTGTTTTACTCTCCCTGAAGCCTCTCTCTCTCTCCTTGCTTATCTATATCCAGCCACAATATCCTCCAAGGAAGTGGCATTTGCTCTTATCTGGCCATTGCTGTCTGTAGAATAGCTCAGAGAAGGTCCTGCCCAAGGGATGGAGACTCCAGGCCTGGGCATCAATCTGGTGCCATTTTTTTCCTGAACAAATTAACCAGTGAGTTGTCCAGAGGTTTTATTAAGGGGAGAATCTCTTTTCTTATCCCTGTCAGGCATGGAGAAGACCCAGAGAGGATAGGACTGAGGGCCTGGGCAAAGCAGACACAAGAAATAGACACACAAATCTATTTAATATCCAGTCTATGAGTAATAGGAGTATGGAAATCCTGTTGTATCTGAGCCTTTCGTGGTCCTGGCTCCAGGAGTGGGCCAAATGCTTTCCATCAGGAGACCCAGAGACATTCCTGCTCCACTGCAGCGCCATGAGCACTTGGTAATGAGCATTCACAAAGACAAGCGTGACTGAAGTCAGGGTCATACTTTTTAAATAAAAGTATCACTTTTTGTAATTTAAAATGCTTCTAAGGTTACAAGGCTCAGTTCAGTCCCTCTTTAGCCTGGTCACCCATGACTGCTGCGGGAAGGTCCTGTGTGCTGCAGACATTCGGGTGACGGGGATGTGTTTTTGGCACAGCTGCAGGACAGGCGGTCCAGTGGCAGCTCCCTGCCCAGCAGCACGGCGGTGAAGAAAAGCGACTCAGACCAAGGCCTGAGCAGCGACCAGGACAAGGCCAAAGACTGCAATGGGCAAGTGGTCCCCAAGGTCGTGCTGGAACGGTCTGCTACGGTGATCAAAGTATGTGCTTGGCTCCGTGTCATTGACTCCCCTTGAGTGTGCCCATCCCCACATACCCTGGCAAAGGTACCAAGGGAGATCCAAAACACCACAATCCAGCCCTGTCCCTCAATGGTTAGAGGTTGCAGCCCACCTATAGCTTCCATATTACACCCCATATCTCTGAGCCACCTCCCTCTCCCTTTTCTTTTTCTTTTTTTTTTTTTTTGTTGTATCTTTAAGCACGTTAGATAGTCTCTAGCACTCTGTGTTCATGCACTGTGGCCACACTTCCTTCTAGTTCAATCCCACCAATGAAGCAGAGAAATCAGACCACAACCACCTCACTGTGGGCAGCCAAGATGGGTCAGGCCTTGAGAAAAGAGTGGGAAGCGCGGTCAGTGTCCTCTCCAGTGCTGTGGAAGGTATGTTCTCTCTCAAATCAGCCGAGAACTCGAAGTGCTCAGCCCATGCCAGTGACGCAGCTTGTTCCAAGTATCCTGTCTGGTGCTAGGGGTTGGCCATAGGGTCTCTGTATGAGAACCGTGTGCTGATGTGAGCAGAATTGGGGCCTCTGTTCCCTGGCTGATCTGCCTTTCTTGATCTGGGGTTTGGAGGGTCAGGTCCACAGGGTCACTGCTCACATAAAAAGTTCATAGATGTTCCTGATCTGCAGCAGGATCTCACAAGAGGTCCTTTCTGATGGATTCATGTGGTTTTCCCACAGTGTGAGAACAGACATTGATGTCATTTTTCCTTCCTGTCCTCAGAGCTAGAGGAAGCTAACCAGAAGTGCCCGTCTTGGTGGTATAAATTTGCCCACACGTTCCTGGTCTGGAACTGCTGCCCTTTGTGGCTGAAGCTGAAAGGGTTTGTCAAGATGGTGGTGATGGACCCCTTTGTGGACCTGGGCATCACTATCTGCATCGTGCTCAATACACTCTTCATGGCCATGGAGCACTACCCCATGACAGAGGAGTTTGAGAACGTGCTGTCCGTGGGGAACCTGGTAGGCAGCTACACGCGTCTTGTCCTTCCATATTAGCAGCCAAGCAATCCACGTGAGGGACAGATCCCTTGATGTGCCCGTGTGACATCTGAGTAGCACTCATGCATGCCTGGAAAGCTCCTTCCTAGCTGCTGAGAAAGAGCTTGGGGTTTGGTCACAGCATCCCCACTAACTCAGGACGTGGTTGAGATCAAGAGAATAGCGAAGATAATGTGGGTGGTGATGGGATCAATCATCCATTCTTCCCTTTGTGCTGCAGCTTCTGAGCAGATGCCCCTCTCGCCCCCTGTGCCCCAGCATTGCCAATGCATGGCATGGCTTTGCAGAGCTTTCCTGAGCCAGCCCGGGGTCAGGCCCATGCTGATGCCAGATTTGCCTGGTGGCATGGTGTTCTTGCAATGCTCGCGGTGTCCTCGCAATGTTGGATGGCCATGTGGCGGAGCAGGGGATACTTCTTGGTAACCTCCAGCATTCAGAAGCTGGAAATCTCCAGCAGCATCAAAAATAATAATAATAATCAGGGCTTTTTCCATTCCTGTGTGAAATCACTGCAGATGTGTACTGTTCTGATTCCATGGGTGTTTTTAGCAACCTGCTCTGGCTGCTCCTCTTTGGTTCTCGTGGTACGTGGCTCTAAGCTGGGTGCAGTCTGGGACAAGTCCATGAGGCCCCAAGGAGCAGCGTGGAGGCTGGGGTAACGGAGGGACAGGAGAGCTCCATCGGAAGCTGAGCTCACTGCCTCCTCTCCTCCCACCTTGTCTGGCCTTCTGCCTGCTTCCAGCACCTGCCGAGACCTCTCTGTGCGCAGGCACTTGAGTGACACATGCTGGGGCCCGAGCCATGGGCCAGCAGGATGACGCTCAGCACATAGCTGCTTTGTATCTCGTTTCATTCAGGAAATACAAGGGGATTAATCAGCTATTGCTCAAAGAACAGTCGTGCTGCAAAAATGGCTCTGGTGTTTCCTCTGGACTGGTGGCATTCTCTGTCTGTGTCTAAACCTCAGAGCCCAGCACAGTGGAGCAGGCGGGGATGGGGGACTAGGTGGCTGTGAAGAGCTAGATTGGGGCAGACACAAGGGTAGCTCTCCTGGAGCCCTGCCATGGTCTCTCTGCACTCATCTACCTGTGCACAGGTCTCATCAGCCCAGTCCAGCTCAGAAAAGCAATGAAGAGAGCAGGGACAGAGGCGCTGATCAGGTGGCAGGAGCAGCAAAAGAGACACTCACGGGCTGGGATGCAAAGAGCCATGTTGGGGTTTGGTTTCCCTGTCCTGAAGCATTTCTTCAGCCTTTCCTTTCTGCAGGGCAGAGGCAGGGACCTGCATGTCCCAGAGCAATCTGTACCCAGTGCAAAACTTGCTGTCTGGCCACGTCTAGAAATGCAGTTGCACTGAGGATGTTAATTGTCACTTAGCCGATCCCACTCTGGAGTAATGTGATAATGCACAGGGTCATTATAGTCCCAGGAAAATAGTAATGTGGAGAAGCTGGATCAGCTTTCGCAGCACAGGGTTGGGGGCAGTGCCAGTGGGCAAGGGCAGCCCAGTAGCAGCCCAGTTCCCAGTGCTGGGAATCCCCTGTGATTCAGCAGTCGGTCAGAGGGGTTGCTTTGCCAGTGAGACTTCTTTCCCCCTGCCAGCACGCACCTTTGCCAAGTCTTTTCGGAAGCGATCAGTGACCAATATTCCCAACCCAGCCTTGCAAGCGATGCTGGGCTCAGCCTTGGGCAGGGCTGCAGCTGCATGGCGCAGGATGTGCTTTGGGAGCACGCCAAAAATACAAACTGCCACGCACCATGCCACCCATGCCCAGGCTCGGCCCTTGCTGTCTGCAGACTCATGGGGTACCATTTCCCGCAGGTCTTCACAGGGATCTTCACAGCAGAGATGGTCCTGAAGCTCATTGCGCTGGACCCCTACGAATACTTCCAGCAAGGCTGGAACATCTTCGACAGCATCATTGTCACGCTGAGCCTGGTGGAGCTGGGACTGGCCAACGTGCAGGGGCTCTCTGTGCTCCGCTCCTTCCGCCTGGTAGGTGCTGTGGGGCTGAGCTGTGCACAAGGGTTGTGGATGGGGTCACCCCTGGCATGGAGAACATCTCCTTCAAGCTCCCTGGCTGCGGCAGTCACCACCTTACCCTATGTTTAAACAATGATGCTGCTAGTCAAGGGATGTTTAGGAGCACTGGGATGTGTATTCTTTCCCACATAGTCGAGCATTTATTTCTTCCTGTCCTAACAACAGCAGTGCGAACATCTAACTCAGGCCTTGCAGTCCTGCTGACACCTTGTGGCAAAGAAAGCCCCAGGCAACTCAATGCTTTGTGTCCTTCCTCTTTGCAGCTGAGGGTTTTCAAACTTGCCAAGTCCTGGCCCACCCTGAATATGCTCATCAAGATCATTGGCAACTCGGTAGGTGCCCTGGGGAACCTCACGCTGGTGCTGGCCATCATCGTCTTCATCTTCGCTGTGGTGGGGATGCAGCTCTTCGGGAAGAGCTACATAGAGTGCGTGTGCAAGATCTCCCAGGACTGCACGCTGCCCCGCTGGCACATGCACGACTTCTTCCACTCCTTCCTCATCGTCTTCCGCATCCTTTGTGGGGAGTGGATCGAGACCATGTGGGACTGCATGGAGGTGGCCGGCCAGACCATGTGCCTCATTGTCTTCATGATGGTCATGGTTATTGGAAACCTCGTGGTGAGTATAGAAGCCTGGAATGGGCACCTGGTGAAATGGGTCATCTACAGGAATCTTCCCATAGGCTGGATCTTGCAGGATTTGTATAGGAGCAGAGCCATAGGGTTAGATTTGCCACCTGTATATCCAAAGACCAGTGTGGGGCTATGCTGTGTGCTGAGGTCTTTGTAATCTAGGATGAGAACCAGCTTCTGCCTGAGGGACTTTATGCTGAAATAAGATGAGGAGGGAAAGGGGAAACAGGAAAAAAAAAAAAAAAAAGTTTGATGAGGGACTTTAGGGAGATGTGGGAATGACTTTGGGACCCAGGGAAGGTCATCCTAAGACAGCACTTTCATCTCCATGTGGATTTACCTCTCTCAGGTTGATCCAGGTGACAGTCCCAGGATGACCATCCCTTTGCAGGTCCTTTCCCTCCAGCCCTGCAAGCCTGTGTGCCCAGCCACAGTCACCTTCTTTCCAGCCCATTGGCCTCCTCCTCCTCAAGCCCTGAACCTGTCTCTGTTTACCTCCCCTCTAAGCGAGCCATTACTACCCCGCAGTGCTACCCGCGCTGCAAGTGTAAGGCGAGCGTGAAGTCCTTTCTAAACTTGGTATCCTGCTTGCTGACGGCTTTCAAGCTTGTTTTCCAGGCTCTGCAGGCCCTGCTCTCCCTTCTTAAGGAGCAAGGCAGGGGAGGGAGAGCAGAGGCTTACAGAATTGCTCCTATTACTTGCCAGGGTTGTGTAAGCCCTTTGGAATTTGCTTTGAAACACTATCTGCTGAGGGAGCTGCTGGCACCTCCCTCTGCACGCAGGACGGCTGCTCCAAGATCGGACCGGCACAGCCGTCCAGCAGAGCAATGGCAGCCCGGGCGTTATCCCTGTACCCCAGGGCTCAGGTTGGGGACTTCATTCCGGAACAGAAAGTTGGGACTGGGGTATGTTGCCTTGCCCAGAGTTGATCCCCCAGCTTACCCCACACATATGAAGCTTCATACTGACTGTGACCTGAAGCCAAGAGCAGTCACCTCCATGCCTGCCTTGATCCAAAACCCCTCTGGGACTGAGCTTTCAGCATTCATTTCTAATAACATTTTTAAGAAGATCCTATTTGTTAGAATCATGATGCAAAACCAGGCTGTAAATCCACCTGCAAAGAGCAGAAGCATCTCCAGGATGGTTTGCAGACACCACAAGAGCTCAGGAACCGGGTAGCTCAGACAGGGTTCCCTATCCCACCAGAAGGTCCTTGGAGACCTCTCCGGTAGTGGATCAAGTCTGTGGAGGATTTATGGTTTACCTATACCCCCAGGGGCTTCTCCTAAGGGACAGGCAGCAGGATGTCCTGCTCTCCCGTGGTTGGGGACGTTCTGCCAGACTAGAACCTGCACCCCAGTTTTCTGGGCAAGTTTGACAGCTCCTGCTGTGCTGCTTCAAAGGGATAACTTAAACTCCAAGCCAGCACTGCCTTCTTCGTCCTCGCTGCCAGTGTCTCCTCTTGTGCCTTGGATATTTCCACTTCCTGGAGCATGTCCCACACAGTCTCCTGAGCATCCTGGCCGCAGGAAGGTGTGTGTTTCTCCCCTGCTTCCCGTCCAGTGGAATGAGGCAGAGGCCAGTTGTCCTTTACTGTTAATGACACTTTGAGCATTTCCTTTGGAGTTATTAAGGGAAAAGGGAGGAAGTCCGTCGGGTGAGAAGGAAATGGACTCCTGTCAAAGAAGAGAGCGCCAACAGCAACAGAAACGATTAACTGTAATTGTTACTTAACATAAGTATTAAACTGATGGGATACGAGGGATTTATTTAAAGATGCGATTTAAGTCATATGGTATGAGCCATGCAAAAACAGCAGTGACCTTGAATAGCAGCTAATTCCCTTCTCAGATACGCGGCTGGCGCAAAAAGGCACAAACATCAACAGCTGTGGGCTTGGCCCAACGGCCAGCTTTGCGCAGCAAGTGCACTTCTCGGATCTGCGATGCTCCTTGCGCCATGCGGAGAGCCTGTCCTGCTTCCCATCTCATTTGCTGTACTGGGGTCTTGTTTTCCTGCACACAATGAGTTGGCCCATGCCAGACAGCAATGCTAAGGCTATGGTTGGTTCCAGTGATGTTTGGGGAATGGAGGAAAGAACAGCAGAGCCCATGGTCAGAATGATATAGCACGTTGAATTTGCTTGCATTGAGATGAGATTCTGCTCTCCATGGAACAGAGTGGTCCATGGTAGAAAACGGATGATGTGCCATAGGGATCTACATGGCTCCATGGTGTTGGAGACCCTCAAGAGTTTGTTGGTCATCCAAGGTACTAGAGCTAGGAAAGAGGAGAGGACAAAAAGTTGAGATGCCTTTCAGGGAAGAGAAGAAACTGAGCTGTGCTGTGTCCCCAGAAGCAGTGGGGAGAAGTGCCACAGGCCTGGGGAGTCCCCACTGTGAACCAGCCAGGCCAAGAGCACCAAGAAAGCAAAGGGAGGGACATGCTAAAGGACCCATAGAAGAGACTGTTTGGGAAGGGCCACAGTTGGAACTGGCATCAATCACAGAAAGATTGGCAGGTTCTCACCAGGACCCAGATTGACCAGCGTGGTCCTGGTAGCATCACAGCCCCAGAAGGAGTGAGGAGCTGGACACGTGGCCCACATCTTCCAGGAGATGGGGTCAGTGTCTCTGTGCACACTGGAGGAGCAGACCTCTGTGTGATCTCTGAAGGTGGGTGAAGGGAAGAGAGAGTTCCCACCAAACGCTCAGCAAAGGGATCTTCCTCCAGGCAGCACTGAGCCTCTGCTGCTCCAGCATGTGGGGACCTTGTTGGTCGGGACATCATCACTGGTGTTTGCTTTTGTCCCCTCCAGGTCCTGAACCTGTTCTTAGCTTTGCTGCTGAGCTCCTTCAGTGCTGACAGCCTGGCAGCTTCTGACGATGATGGAGAGATGAACAATTTGCAGATTGCTATTGGCAGAATCACCAGGGGCATCAACTTTGTAAAGACTTCTGTCCTCATGCTACTCCACAGGCTGTGGAAAGGGAAGAAGGCCCCAGAGGAAGTTCAAGAACATAATAAAATGGACAACTCTGTGCTAAACCACATGGACACTGGCCAGGAACCCAAGTCAGAGTACATGGATGGAGTCACAGTGAAAGAGCATTTGTTCATGGATGAAGTGGACCACATGAATTTCATTAATAACCCCAACCTGACCGTCCACGTCCCCATTGCCTCGGAGGAGTCCGACCTCTATGAGGAAGAGACTAGCACCCAGTCTGACACGGAGGATGCCAAGGTGAGAAACAAGTGGTGGCAGGGCTCCGTGCTGAAGCACAGTTTCTGCACAAAAACTCAGGCTGAGCTTCTCTGGTTTGATCTGCCTGTCCCTCCAGTTACACAGTTCTTCCCATAGAAAAACATGGGTTTTTTTGCTTTTTAGCTTTTCCAAAATGCATCATTTGGAGCGTAGCATGGGCTGAACTTGGGGAGTTTTAGCAAAAAAAAAAATCTTCCGTTATTCTGTATGAGCTGGAGGGTAGAGCCATGGTGAAGGTCCAAGCTGGAGTATAACGTGTTTTGGATCAGGCTACAGGATTATTTTATGTTACAGGATTATTGCTAAGTCAGGGGAAGCTGCTGCAACTGCAGAGTTGGTGCAAGGGTCAAAACACTCCATTTTGGGGTTAAAGATGTTCAGGAGGAATTTGATGCCAGGAAAGTTGGGAAATCTGCTGATGGTGCTAACATTAGATCCACTGCTAATGCCTCAGAAAGCATCTTGTGGGGGGGATATGAAACCAGATGGAGCTTAGCACGAGCGAACATGAAGCGATGCATTTTGGATCCAAAGATGACAAGACAGCTGATGCCAGCACTGCTACATGGAGATGCAGAGGGGACAGTCGAGTCTTGTGGGGTGGAGGCAACCATCTGTGTGCTCCAAAATGACAATAGGGAGGTATAAGACAAGAAATCCAGGAAGGCAGCAGGCACAAAAATGAGCCCGATGGGAAAATACTCTTCGGAATGAGGTTGCACGGAGGATTTGAGGAAATGCATGGTTCAAGAGGGACTTGCCTGGGGCATCTCCAAATGCCTTGGCCAAGGGAAGGGGCAAAGGGAATTGACGTGTTGTTGCCACTAATGTTGCCGGCTGGGAAGACCAGATCCTGCTCATTTAACCCCCGATTTCCTCTTGCATATTTAGTTTGGCTGCACCTACACTCTGGACTGTGCCATGGCTGGATGTGCTGCATGGAGGCAATGCTACTGCCAGCCCAACGAGCTTGAGGGACACATCCAGCCTGGCTTGTGGGGACCCCTGAGCCTTAGTCTCTTCCCCCTCTAACATGGTGATGTCCTCACCACTGCAATATCCTTTGCAACCTGGCAGATGGGGCAAAACAGTGGCGTTGCAGCTATTAGACTTTTCTGGCACCAGTGCACCAGCCCCAGCTCCGTTATCAGCTGTCTTCAGCTGACACCTAGTGGTACCCGCTCCAGTGCCGGGGATCACAAGAGCACACTATGAAAGCTGGTTTCAGGTGCTCTGAGCATGCAGTGAGAAAACTGCTGTTCTTGGGGACCTCCTTGCACTAAATTCTAGCTCATCCCATGGGCTGTGGTGGTTTCAGGATCTCTGGTCAGTCGGATAAAGTGCAATCCAGGAATCTGCATCACCAGATGGGCTCCTGCTGAAAGGGGCAGGACAGGCACCAGGCTGGGGGGTGTTGTATGAAGTGACTGTCCAGTAATTAGAAATTAGGCACCCAGTGGTGAAAGCTATGATGAGCTGAGTTGTGGGGAAGATTTCTGCCAGCTTCACGTGTTCACATGCCATGGGTCAGCTCCAGAGGCAGCCAAAGCCTGGCACGCTGCCTTGAGCTGAGGGCACAGGGCTCTGGTGATGATGGCATACTGCAAGGGTCTCTGCATCGCCTGCTATGGAAGCACTGATAAATGCCCACCTTCTTCCAGAGAAGCTCTTTTCCAAGGATAAATACTTTTCCCAAGGTATTTTTCAAGGTGTAACCATAGCAGCAGCAAAGACAATACTGACAGCACAACCTCCTCAAGCATCTTTTCTATTATGGTTGGTTTGTGAACAGCAAGGAGGTGGCAGGGCAGCACTGCTGGTGTGCTCCAGTTAAGCAAAGCATTTGTCCCATGGCTCAGGACTTGTCCTCTGTGCGTCAGGCTACCAAGAGCTTTGCCCTGGGGGTTTTGTGCTGTGGCTTCCTGAGCTGCACTGATGTGCCCTGGGAGGGGATGCCCTGGACGTGCTCCATGCAGGATAACATCTCCCTTATGACACTCTGAAGGCCAGTGCTGATGCATCGAGGCCATAAGGTGTTATGGGAGATGATAGGTAAGTCTGGATGCCTAGTGCCTGGGTGCTGGTCTTCAACAAGTACTGGTAAGCATAAAGGAAAACCATAGGCCAGGGTGGAAACATCCACTCAGGCTGGAACCCTCATACCAGGTGTGTGATGGAAATTGTCTTGGAAAGCTGCTGGTTGCAGCATGGGGGTGCTCAGGAGCACTCAGGGATGCTGGAAGGCACATGGATTGGGGACTGTGCAGTTGGAACGGCCAGGTTATCCCAGTCTGTCCCAGGGGATTCGCTGTAGGCACTGGAAAGTACAGAGCTCATGAATTACATGCACCTGCAGCTCTCTCCTGAAGCCTGATGCTTTGGGGTTGGTTTGTCTGCATGCTTTGTTCTGAAGGCAGATGGCCCCTGTGTGTCCTTCCTTGGGGTCACTGGTAGCTTGGCTCTGCACCTAGGCCTCCTAGTCCCCACACTGCTCCCCTCTCCCTGACGCAGTGTGGTTCTGCTACTCCTGCAGAGCCGCCAGCCGGTGCCACCATGCATCAGTGACCTGCTCCCCAAAGCAGGACTGCCCATGGCAAGCAGTTCCCAGGCTGGAAAGTCCCTAAAGCAGAATCTTCTAATGATGCTGCAGGCAATGAAGGTGCTTCAAAATACACCCCAGCCTCGTCTGGGTGACTGCCCTGAGCCCAGCTTCTTAGAGGTCCAAGCAGGTCCAGCGCCATCTCCTTTATGTGCTACTGAATGCATTAGCAGCCTTGGGGAAGGACTATCTCCTTCTTGTTCCTGCATGGCCCTCGACATGACATCCTCATCCCAAACTCCTCACTATTTGCTCTCAGGCAGGACAGGCAGGTATGGGGAGCTGCTCCCTCCCCACAGGTCCTCTCTGAAAGCCAGAGAAGGGTGGGGAAAAAATAATCCCCAAGGCTTGCCAATGTCTCTCTTTTTATTGGCCTCTGTGAGCCTGCTGAGTGGTGTCTGGGAAGGCAGCCAAGAGGAGCGGCAGCGCGAGGTGCAGCAGGCGAGAGCTATTTGGGATGCAGGCTTTGAACTGGGGTGAACCTCGGTCTAAAAGCTCTTCAGAGTGAGCCAAGCTGGGAGCACTTGAGATGAATGCCAGAGTGGGAGCCTGGGTTTCTGCAGTGCTAATTACACCAGGGGGTATAATTAAGGGGGTGTCATGGAGTTTGGGTGGGGGGTGCATGGAGAAGGAGGAGGTATGAAAGCAGCCTGAAATCATTGTAAAAATGGATGGGAGACGGATTTGCCGTGCTGGGTGAGGCCAGGAGACTTTTTCCTTTTCTGAACTGTGCCAAAAAATGAATCTTGTGGAAGATTGGTACCCTGGTACCAATGGTCCTCTGAGGTTTCCAGCCCCAGCAAATCCAACCACTTCTCTCTGGGCCTCTTCCAGGAGAGAACTTTGGTGTCTACTTTGGCAGCTCCGTTTTCAAAGGAAAAGGGGAAGGTGACTGTCCTCAGAGCAGCCTCCATGGAAGATTTTTGCAATGCTGGAGGGCTCCCTGCCCTTCGCTAGCAAGGGAGAGCTCCCTCTGCCCGGGCACAGGGTGGGCTGGTGCCTGTCTGCGCGCCCAGCAGCTGAGGACACGCTAGAGAGCTGCCACCCTGGTGCTTCCGGAGGGAGGGAGGTGAAGTTCTGCTCTACCAGCTTTCTGGAAATTGCTCATCACAGTGCACGGGAAGCTGAGGTGTGTTTTACCCCTGGGAGGAAAGGTCTGGTTTCTGCATCGGCCAGAGTGTGCTGCCTTGATTGAAGCTAAAGTAAGACGGGGACCAATGCTACTCTATGGCTGCTTCCAGGCTGGAGGATTCATCAGGCGGGTTCCTCCAAATTGGAAAGTCCTGAAGTGGTCCCATGTGGGGTTCAGCCCCATGGAAAGAAGGTGCAAAGCTCCTTCCCAGGAGCAGTGCTGCATCCATGAAGGTCTGTCCCCGGTCTGGCTCCTTTGGAGCATCTCTGGGGGTGGAGGGAGCTGGAACATGTGGAGAGGCACCACATGGATGTGGAGTGGAACCGGCAGATGCGAGCGGGTCCCCAGCCGGCACTGAGGCTGCCTCTCCACTGCCCCTTGCAGAACCCACTCTCAAGGGACAATGCGTCCTCGCTGTGCAGCACCGTGGACTACAAGCCCCCGCTGCCAGTGGAGGAGGAGGTGGCAGAAGAGGCCGAGGACAGCAAGGAGCCTGAGGAGTGCTTCACAGAAGGTAAGCAGCCAAGCTGGAATATGGGGACGTGGACATGGAAAAGCCTTTGCAGACTGCCAGGACACCCCAGGTCATCCAGTCCAACCTCCAGGTCCTCCTGCAGCTCCTGGTGAGATGGTCCCCATGAGAGTCTCCTTCCGCAGGCACTACCCTAGCCCAGCAGGATCCTGCTCCAGACTCTTCCTGGGGAGGGAATTAAATAGCAATAAAAGCATGGGTCGTTTCTTGTTTGCGGGAGCACTCTGGCATGGAGGTAACGCACAGCTCCCTGTTCCCAGCCTGTGTGAAGAGGTGCCCCTGCCTCTATGTGGATATCACCTCTAAGAAAGGGAGGATATGGTGGAACCTACGGAAAACCTGCTTCCTCATCGTAGAGCATGACTGGTTTGAGACCTTCATCGTCTTCATGATCCTCCTCAGCAGCGGGGCGCTGGTAGGTCCCAACTTTTCCCTGCCTCTCTACTCTTCAGCAGTTCCCTGACCCAATGGGAGCCCAGGAGCACCGGACCAGGTGGCAGCTCCAAAGGCTCCTTGTTTCACCTGGTTGAGAAGCAGGGCTCTCAGGGAGTGTCTTGTGCTGCCCCTGGAAGGCACAAGAGGGACTTTCTGATTCATTGCAACTATTGCTACCTACTTTTTTTTGCTCGATCGGCATCAAAATAACACATCTTCCAGCAGTAGTTTCAGGGTTAACACACCATTTGCTTCAGGACAGTCAAACAGGGCATTGCAACAGGATCCATGATCTCCAAGAGCCCTGACCCTGCACAGCCTGCTTTCTACTAAAGCTACTCCATCACCATGTGCCATTCACTCTGGTCTATGGGCTCGAGAGAATGAGCTTCCCCACGCCCTCTCTTCCCACTCTTTATCTTGCACGAGAACTAGCTGTACAACCCATTTAGTGTTATGGGGATGCGTCATCATTTCGCCGCCTCTATGACCGGCTGTCAAGAGGTGCTCTGCAAATGATTCATGCTGTTCGGCACTTCTGGCCACCGATTGCCATGCCTGAGCGTTCGCATCAACCTCGTTAAACAGTTGTGTATCAGACTATAGGTCCTTCTCTGAGTGCTAGATCTGAAAATAGGTCAGTTGAACGTGTGAATCTGCAGAGGAAATGGAGACACCATCTTCTCTGCAAGTCTGGGAGCAAACAGAGAGGGAAATTCCAGTTTTCAGAGGTCCTTTGCAGCACAACTGATCCGCACTAAGCTCTGAAATGCTGCATGGAGATGTCTGAGGTTGTAGCTAGTGCCAGAACCAAAAGCATCACTCAGCTAAAACAATGTGCAACAGCCTATCATCATGCTACTGCCTCTGCTCATTGACTATTTATGTGCCACAAGGACATATCTGTGATCCAAACTGCTAAGGGCATTTTCAAGTCTCCTTGAGCATCTAAAGGTGCAGGTGGGTGTCCAGGCTTTTGACTTGTTCTCAGACTGATAGGAATTAGATGCAGCTGATAGTTGCTTTAGTGCCGCTTTGCTCCAGGCCAAACACTGCCCAGCAGATCCAACAGGAGCGTTAGGCTCCATGTTGATCACATAAATGTCACCTCTAGCTAGATGCCCAACCATTCAAGCTGCCCCCAAGAAATCAGGGAAGATGCAGTGTTTGCACTGAGCTGTGCAGCAGGTCTAACGGAAGAAAGACTGTCACATAGCTCCGTGTCTTTCCCAGGCTTTTGAAGACATCCACATTGAGCAACGGAGGGTGATACGCACCATCCTGGAGTACGCTGATAAAGTCTTCTCCTACATCTTTGTCATTGAAATGTTGCTCAAGTGGGTGGCCTACGGCTTCAAAGTCTACTTCACCAATGCATGGTGCTGGCTTGATTTCCTCATCGTTGACGTGAGTGATTCTCTGTTAAGCACATCCAGGGCCCTAGGTACACAGGGGACTGGGAAGAGAGCACTAGCGGTCTGCAGCGGGACACTGCAAATCTGTGCTTGTATTTTAAAAGGCATGGAGTGGCTTTGCAACAAGGGCTTTGGACACTCGTTTAAAGCAGTAGGGTTCCATGGCAAAGGGCCATAGCTTTCCCTGGCTGCAGAATCCCTTTCCATATTGTATGTCCATGTCAAGAACAAGTCCATAATGCTCTTCTACTAGGCCGTAGCAGAGATATGATCTAACGCAGGGTTTTCCAAGTGCTCCGTGACGCAGCAAGCCCATGCAGTGTTTCTGTGTCCTCTGTCACCTTCATCCTCATGCTCTAAAGACAGGGACCTCCTTGCACAGATTAGGAACACAGTGGCCACGTGGTCTGGTTGCTGAGGAGCCAAGATCTTGGGGCCAATTTCCCTTATTCCAAGACAACACCATAACCCCAGGCCTCAGGAGATGTGTTGCAGGTAGAAAGAAGCACAGCAGAGCAGGTTGCAGGTGCAGGGATGTGGTTCGGTTCTCTTCATTGATTCCAGCTGAGATTATGCTAATTCCTCGGGCTTCAACCTCTAGGTTTCCATTATCAGCCTGACAGCAAACTGGATGGGATACTCGGAGCTCGGAGCCATCAAGTCTCTGCGGACGTTGAGGGCTCTGAGGCCCCTGCGAGCCCTGTCCAGATTTGAAGGCATGAGGGTAGGTACCTCCCACACATGCTGCTGGCTCTGACATGGCCAGGCAACCAAGCATTCTGCAGCAGAGCTGGTGCCTTGGTTATTCCCTACATCAGGGATTGATCCCAGTTGGGTTTCATCAGCTTCCTATGAGTAGGACTGACACCAAAATACCCTTGACCCAGTTTGAGCGCACTTAGTTCCTGATTCCCTAGTCACATCCTTGATCTTTTCTCTCCTTGCAGGTGGTGGTGAATGCCTTGCTGGGTGCCATCCCCTCCATCATGAATGTCCTGCTGGTCTGCCTTATCTTTTGGCTGATATTCAGCATCATGGGGGTGAATCTCTTTGCAGGGAAGTACTACCGTTGTGTCAATGTCACCACAGGCGATCTTTTTGACATCAGCGTGGTGAACAACAAAAGTGACTGCATGGCCCTCCTGCACACCAACGAGGTCAGATGGGTCAATGTCAAGGTCAACTTCGACAACGTTGGCTTAGGCTATCTGTCCTTGCTACAGGTGGTACGTACAAAAAGCAGCTGCCATCCCTTCAAGCAACTCATCCTCCTGCCACGGCAGCATGAAAAGCCTTCAGGGCTAAGGCAAGGTGCTCCCCAGAGTGGGTCCTCTGGGCTGGGCTGCCTCTTGACCCCCAAAGAAATGTTTAGCACAGAACAAGAAATCCCTGGAGAGTTTAGGGGGAAAGAGACGGGGAGCTGGAAAGGATAAACATCACCAGGGAACTGCTGTAGATGAACGTAGATAACTCCAGGCCTATAGCTGTGTTAACAGTCCTCTGCACAGCACAGGATACAGGAAGGGACAGAAGAGTTGATAGTTGATAGAGAGTTGATAGGAAAAGGAAGAAAAGGAAGAAGTTTATTTGAAGAAGTAACATGCCATAAACAGGGGAATTAGAGCCACAGAAGGACTGTTGTCTTCCTAAATCCAGACTCTCCAATTCCTATTTTGCAATACAACAGATTTCCTGCACGGAGGTGGAATTTTTGCTTCCTCTCTCTCCCCACTCACCTTCTTTTTTTTTTTTTTTTTTTTCCTCGATGTTAAGTAGTAGGCCGAAAAAATTTCATGTAGGTAAAATGATGATTAAAAAAAAAGGGGTGAGTGTTTGTGCCCATTGCAGAGCAGTGGGTGAATGAAGCCAGGCAGACCCAAGTCAGGGCTTCCACCAAACCCACCACAGATGATCAAGGCAAGCAGAAGTCTGCCACAATTTTAATAAAAATATAAGAGTGGGCCTTGTTATTATCCAGCCCCGCCGTTAGACCCTTCAAATCCAGGGGAACTGGTAGCCTTGCAGAATCAGAGCGTGACTTGAAGAGATTAACCAGCTATAAACTCAGCTTCCTCTTCAGCTTTGTTGTTCCATCAGGGTCAGGAAATGATGTTGGGGCCTTTTGTTTAACAAATCAGCAGCAAGAAACTGCAAGGGATGTAATGTGCCCCCCTCCCCACTGGGATCAGGACCCATCAAGTAACAGAGGCAACAATGAAGAAGTCTGTGTTGTGCCAAGGTGGCACACGTCTAGTGAGGGAGGGAAGCTGTTGTCTGCTGGCCCAGCTCTGCTCAGTCTCAGTATTTCTCTATCGGGGCATTTTTCTTGTAGATGCAACCCATGGGCTCCCTCATGCACCCTTTGCCTGGGGAAGCTGTGCACAGTGCAGCAGTAAGGCTAGGCTCAGAGATGTGCTCGGAGCTAAACCATCAAGAACACCAAGTCCCCAACACACGCACAATGTCCTCCAGAGCCCTGAGCATTCACACTGACTCTTCTTTGCTCTCCCTGCAGGCGACGTTCAAAGGCTGGATGGACATCATGTATGCAGCTGTGGACTCGCGTGAGGTGAGGGGATGAACAGGATTCACTTGCAGCTGGTCCCAGATGTCACCCCTTTGGCCCAGTTCCCCCTGGCAAGCTGTGAGCGGATGCCCGGGCCTGAGGAGCAGCTTCAGTGCAGGTTCAGCACAGGCTGGTCATGGACTCCTCGTCCAGAGCATCTCCTCTCATGCTGCCCGCTGGTGCTGTGGGGCTGCCTGCATCCCACGGGCAGTCGGCCCAGGGCTTTGGCTACATCGTGGGGCAAAGAGTGGGGAAAGGAGGAGCAGTCCCCAAAACATTCCACCCCCTGAGCTGCAAAGTCGCCAAGAGGGCAGTCCATTGTGTCTCTTTGGGAAACTGTGTCTCTTTGGTCCTGCTCGAGGGCATCAGCCAAGCACATCACGTAGGCCTGGGTGTATTTTTTTTCATAGCTTTTTTTTTAGCTTCAGAAACCCCAGCTGCAGCTGCCAACACTCTGCCTAGAGTGGAGGAGCTGTTTCCAGCTCCTTGTGAAAACAGCTCCAGCCTCCACCAGCACGTCGGAGAAAGCTCTTCTGGGAGCAATTCTCCCTTCTGCTGCCAAGAGCTTCCCTGTAGATGAAGGAAGCTGGGTGTGACATATGGAGATGTCTTAATTCAAACAGGGGGCAGAGCTAAGTCCCTTGAGATTAGTGTTTTCTGAGGCTGCTGGGCTGTGCCACCCATGTGCAGTGGTGTGGTATGAGATAAACCATTTTTTTTCTTCCCCTCTTGGATATATTTCAACTTTGCCAAGAGCATCTTTTCTTTCCCAGTTCCCCAGCACATGCTTTGGGAATGGGAAGCTCAGGGCATCCTTGTCCCCTTGCCCCAGCTGGTGTTCTGCAGATGGCTTTGTCTATGACTGCTCCATGCTCAGTACCCACAGCATTTGCCAAAGCATTGAGGCATCCACCTCCCAGCTCACCTTGTCCCACCAGACATGGTGGCCTTTCTCCAGCAGTTTGGGACAGGCTTCTCAGCGATGATCTCATGGTCTTGTCTCCTGTTTCCCATCTCACTTGGTCAGATTGAAGAGCAGCCAATGTATGAGATCAACCTCTATATGTACATCTATTTTGTCATCTTCATCATCTTCGGTGCTTTCTTCACTTTGAACCTCTTCATTGGTGTTATCATCGACAACTTCAATCAGCAGAAGAAAAAGATAAGTATTTCCTGGGCACTGGATTTGACTGTTCCTACTGCCTTCCAAGGTGCTGCTCCAGGACAGAGGGATGCAGCTCACTGGGATTAGGTCCTTTTTTTCTTTTTTTTTTTTTTTTTCCTATCCCTTCTCATGATTTTTGCATGCACTGGTGAGCAACACAGGATTAATACTCCTTGGTTGTTGGAGGGGGAAGTGGGTGGACAGTGGGTAGCCTTGAGAGGAGCAATCTTTGAGCAGAGTAAGCGTGGCCAGTAGGACCATGGCTGGAGATGCTAGATGGGAAGAGGTGAGTTCTCAAAACTAACAGTGGCAATTCCTTTTATACTTTGGAGGGAAAGACATTTTCATGACAGAAGAGCAGAAGAAATATTATAATGCCATGAAGAAACTCGGCTCCAAAAAACCTGTGAAGCCCATTCCCAGGCCTTCGGTATGTTGGGTTAATCATCCTTAGTGCTTCAGGGAGGGAGCACTTTAAGGTACCAGCTGTCCTGAGACACAGGAGAAGGGTCAAGGGAAGAGCATTTGCCTGTGCACAGAGCCAAATCCTAGCTGCTCCTCTTCAAAGAGGACCTTGTTAAGTTCTGGGGCTTCAGAAGAGTCCAATGCATCAGGCAGCCTTCTTTGGGTCTGTTCCTCAGCCCTGGTTCTCTAGCAGGGGCAAGAGGTGTTTCCCTTTTTCTAGGATTGGCATAGGAGATCTTTTCCTACTGCAGCTCTCAAAGGGAGTTAGACTCAGGAAAAAGTCAGCGTTCTACATTCCTAGAAGGGAAACTGTTCCAGCTAATGCAAACAAAATATGACTTGGGTTTGGTTTTGATACCCTAGCTCAAATGAGGTTTTTCCCCATGCATTTGTTTTTGCCCTGGTGCATTAGATGTGAATATACTTAGAAAGTAAATGGACCTTGAGTCCATACCTCTTAGCTATGTTGCAGTACCTGAGCAAGCTGGGCTCCGTGCTGGGCATCTTCCTCCCTCCATGCCCGGGTGTGTGAGACCTCTGCCCTGGACACTCTGATACCTCCTGCACTCTTTAAACAAAGTTCCTTCTTCTCTTTCTGTTTCGTCTTTCTTCTGTGTGTCCGTCACATGTTTCCACGTCACCTCTGGTTCTCCAACATGACCCATGTGGCCCTTGTGACAGAACAAATTTCAAGGGATGGTGTTCGACTTTGTTACCAAGCAAGTGTTTGACATAACCATCATGATCCTGATTTGTCTCAACATGGTGACCATGATGGTTGAAACTGATGATCAAAGTCAACTCAAAACAGACGTCCTCTACAAGGTTAACCTGGTCTTCATTGTTATCTTCACTGGGGAGTGTGTGCTCAAAATGTTTGCCTTGCGCTACTACTACTTCACTATTGGTTGGAACATCTTTGACTTTGTTGTGGTCATCCTTTCCATTGTAGGTAAGTCCTGCTGGCCTCACCAGCCCAGTTCCCATTCCTCAGGGGCCCTGTTGGCTAACAAAAAGTAGAAAGAGCCTGACTGATCAACTGTGACCAAGTCATCACCCCTCACCCCCTTAAGTGCACCCTCTGAGCAGGGCCAACCTGACAGCATGCCCAGGACAAGAGAGATGTGGGACCACCCCATGACGCTAAGGCAGGATGAGGGGATGGGGACACATCCTGCTTCCCCTAGACATATGAATCTTCTCATCTCCCACATTGCTGGCCTGTGTTCAGCGATATTTTTGGATATATTCCTTTGACCATAAGAGAAGCAAGGAGAGCTGTGTGCTGTCCAGGGTGGCCCCATCCCCACTGTATCCCCTGGCAGAAAGGGTAATGCTCTCCTGATGTGATGGATGGCCAGATCAACACTTGTGGACTGCCAGCACTCTGCAACCCCGTGGAGACGGCAGGCTGGACACAGGAAGCCTTGGGGTTTGCTCAGTGCCATTTCCTCACCTCTCTCCTCACTTCAATGTTTGGCACCGAGGGGTCTCAGAGAGGCAACAGCCCCACTTTGACCGCCTTTGTCAACTTCAGAGCAACTCACACTCACCACTTCTTATTACTTTCACAGGTATCGTCCTCTCAGACATCATAGAAAAATATTTTGTATCACCCACCCTCTTCAGGGTCATCAGGCTGGCGAGGATTGGTCGTGTCCTCCGGCTGATCCGAGGTGCGAAAGGCATCCGGACTCTCTTGTTTGCTCTGATGATGTCCCTGCCTGCCCTGTTCAACATTGGCCTCTTGCTTTTCCTTGTGATGTTCATCTACTCCATCTTTGGGATGTCCAACTTTGCCTATGTAAAGAAGGAGGCAGGGATTGATGACATCTTTAACTTTGAAACTTTTGGGAACAGCATCATCTGCCTGTTCCAGATCACCACGTCAGCTGGATGGGATGGTCTCCTCAGCCCAATCCTGAACAGTGGCCCCCCTGACTGTGATCCAGACCTGGAAAACCCTGGCAGTCAGATAAAAGGGAACTGTGGCAATCCCTCCATCGGCATCTTCTTTTTCTGCAGCTACATCATCATTTCCTTTTTAATTGTGGTGAACATGTATATTGCCATCATCCTGGAGAACTTCAACGTGGCCACAGAGGAAAGCAGCGAGCCCCTCTGTGAAGATGATTTTGAAATGTTCTATGAAATTTGGGAGAAGTTTGACCCTGATGCTACCCAGTTCATTGCTTACAGCACATTGTCTGACTTTGTAGACACCTTACAGGAGCCACTCAGAATTCCCAAGCCAAACAAGATCAAATTAGTCACTATGGATCTGCCAATGGTTGCAGGTGACAAAATCCACTGTCTGGATATCCTCTTTGCCCTGACAAAGGAAGTGCTGGGGGACTCAGGAGAGATGGATGCCTTGAAGGACACCATGGAGGAGAAGTTTATGGCTGCAAACCCTTCAAAGGTTTCCTATGAGCCCATCACAACCACTCTGAAAAGGAAACACGAGGAAGTGTGTGCCACAAAAATCCAAAGAGCCTTTCGGAGGTACCTCCTGCGACGCTCAATGAAGCAGGCTTCCTACATGTACCGGCACAGTAAGGATGGGGATGCCCTGATAGAGGAAGCGCCTGAGAAAGAAGGCCTGATTGCATCCAAAATGAACGAGATCTATGGGAACAGCGAGTCGGATGCAGAGACAGCCCCAGCCTTTAGTCTCGCACGCATCCCGAGCTCAGAGACTCAACATGCTTCTGGTGAAGCAAAGAAATGGGAGGAGGAACGTGTTGTGAAAGAGTCATTGGTATAACAGAGCGATTTCCATCTCTCGGCATCACGATGCCTGAACAGATTCCTTTTGTATCTCTCCTTCAAGGGCTCTTCCATATCCAGATCAATAGATCTTAGATATTGAGCTAATTTCAGATATTTCAAGTATACACCTTAATTTTTGAAGTAAGATCTCTTAATGATCATGTCTTTTATAGTTCACTGCACTTGCAAAGAATTTAATTTTTTTCTTATGAGATTTAAATGTGAAATATCTCTGGTGAAATTGCTGGTGAAAGAGAAATATTTTAGTTTTGAAATGATCTAGTCATGGTATCTATATTTGTCAGAAATTAATGAAAGATTGTCCTTTTATTTAAAGTAATTATTTATTATTTCATGATTAAGATGTTTTGCATACTATTCTTCCACAGTGCACCCAAGTAGCCAATGAAAGATGAGCCAAATGAGATAATGCTAAGAATAATTACAGAAATGATAAGGTTTGTGAAGAAAAATCTCTAATGTCTTAAAGTAGCACTTTTCTTTTGAATATTTGAATAAGCTTTATGGATTTTTGTTATATACGAAGAAAGTGCAATTATGTCTTAAAGATTTCTTTGCATAGCCAAAACAAAGCATCTGCAGATATGTTCTCAGGGTTGAATATCAGTTTTTAAAGGTCTCTGAATATGCATTGAAATCATAAACCATTCAGGTCTCTACAGTACAAATGTAAGCTGCATTTTTTTATATTCATCTTCTTTTCTGTTTTCCCGTACTATTTAGATTATATGGCAGGAAAGCAATGGACAAAAATAGCATTTGGAGAACACCCTCTGATATTTTCCTGTAGCAAAAATCTCCCATCAAAGCACTCAGTTATCATTAGTTACTGAGATGCATCCCCGGGGTTGGAGCAGGTCTTTCATGGCATTTTGTAGCGAGCTCCTTCAATGGGTACCTTTGCATCCCACCTGCTGCCAAGGATGAGGATCCTTGTTCAGAGCAACAAAGGCTCCTGAGGAAGGCAGTTGTACTGAGCTGTGCATCTTGTTCCAGGTGTTGTCTTGCTCCAGGTGTTGTCCAAGGGCATGTTGTGGTGTGGTGATGGGTTTACGGTTGGACTTCATGATCTTGAAGGCCTTTTCCAAGCATAATGGTTCTGTGATTCTTTAATTCTATGATTTTGGGTTTTCGGCGTGCGTGGCACACATGAGAGCGCAGTGGTGGTGAGGGGGCTCTGGGGATGTGGCTCTGCTTGGTGGCATCTGCTAGGGTGTCCGCGGAGCTGGGGCCATGGCCAACGCGGCCAGGCGGGAAATGCCTAGACAGGGAAGAGAGTGCCCTGGGAAGAGTTTTAGTCACCATTATATGGGTGGCCAAAAGGAAAGCAAATCAGGACGACAGGGAGATGGCCCAGAGCTCAGACAAAAATGTCTTTTCTGGACCATCATCTTTCTTAAAAAGGGAAAAACACTTGAGATCAATAAACAAATATGAACCAAAGAACCCTTTTTTCCCATTAAAACAAGGGCTACTTCTTGAAGTCAGAGGGTCTGTCTTTTTTTTTTTTTTTTTTTCTCCTAGGCGGCCTTTGCCTCGGAGCTGCTATGGACGTCCCGTGTCCATGCTGGTCAGGAGCAGTGCTGGGCTTGCTTATGTCCGGATGCTTCCGGCCAGGCAGCAGGGCCGTTCTGCTCATCACGTAACGCCGTGTCGTGCTTTCGTTTCCATGTGTGTAGGGTGACGCTCCCTGGAATAGGAGCCTGAGGTAGTTAGTATGTGACATGATGCTTTAAACTGCGTTTACATGGGAAGCATCCATGGCGCAGCTGTTTCAAGCATGGACCGTTGTTAACTATCAATGCTGCTTGTACATAACGTGTCGTTGGTGACGGAAAAAAATGCCAAAGAGCAGAATTCGTTTGAGCTAAAGCCATTTTTAATTTGTACATTTCTTAAAATAAATGACTATAAATGATCTGTTATTACATTACCAAATATGTTGGTGTGTGTTAGAGGAAGAAATGTTTTCCTCTGCCCCTGAGAGGGTACCTGCCCCCTGCTAAAGGCCCCTTCCCTTTGTTCTTGGCCAGAGCAGGGGAGCCCCTGCCTGGAAATCTTTCATCCTCAGCAAGACCACAGCAGATCTTCAGAGGTTGGGGGTCCATCAAGGCCCATCCTGCAGGAGATACCCCTGGGCTGAAACCTGCCTGCAGAACCTCCAACCCAGCCAGGCCCATATGACCTTTATGGGGCCTGCAGGCTCCTTGGGGTCTGCAGCAAGGAGCCCCAGGCTCCCCACAGGCTGCAGGAGATGCTGGGGTGGGTTCAGCCGAGGAGGACAGGGCTGGGTTCCACAAGATGCTCAGGAGGCCATCAGGGCTGGAAGGAGGAGGCTGCAGTGAAAGAAGGGTGTTTTCGTGTTCAACGGAGGCCAGAACCACCTCCAGCACCCCCCTGCATCCCCGAGGACCCCAGTAGGGCCTCGCTGCTGTGCTTTCCCTCTCCCTGGAACAGCAAGTCCTGGGGCTTCATGTAATTCAAGGTGAAAGTATCGCAGCTCCAGGGCAGCCGTGGGCTGGGGGAAGGAGGTGGCACAACCTGCTGCAACCGTGGAAAGGACAGCACTGAAACCCAAGCCGCGATGCATAGGGATGGGCTGGCAAGGGACACAGCTGCCTGGTTGCTCCATCCCCATCCTCGCATGCAGCGGAGGCTCTACGACCTGCGAGCAGTGAGCGATCAGGAGCTGCGAGTTGGGTTTAGGCACCACCGTGGCCCCAGCAATAGCCCAAAGTAAGGGAAGAGATGTGGGGACGTGAGGAAACACCCTCCAGCGTGTTTCCCACCTACTCCATGCTGCTGGGGAAGAGCTGGGCTTGCACAGGGAGGGGAAAACGGGATGCTCTGTGCCCATTAGCAGGTGCTAAGGAGCCAGCAAGCAGAGCAGAATTTGTCCGTTCTCCCTGCCAACCATCTCTAGCATGTGCCACACTCCTGGTTTTACCCCACAAGGCTTCCCAGGGACCCAAGGTGGCTGCACATAAATCCAGGCGTCTGCTCCACTGGGAAGAGTCACCTCTTCCATCTGTGCTCTTTCTCCTTGAGCTCACTTTTGCTCCAGAAACCTCGGTTTTGGACCCTTCTTGCTTCACATCCCCTTTCTGACAAGGTGAAATTTGCACCACAACTGGTACAAGTTGTGTGCTCGGCTGGGTGCTCAGAGCCTACAAAGAAAATCTGCAGAAGTTTTAAGGTTTGGGGAGGCCCCCAGCAAAGAAAGTTGGGCTCTGGGGACCATCGTGGCTGCCAAAAGTACCCAAAGATGTTTTCTCACACGGCGATGCAGCTCAGTGCTCACCAGCGGTAGAGTGCAGGGGGAGGCAGGCTGTGGCATGGCATGAGGAGAAACCATTGTTTTTGTGCCAGGTGAGGCTCTGGTTGCCACTTGGTACCTCCATGGGCGCTGATTGTCTTCGAAGGACTCCATGAGGAAGATCTCCGTGACAGCAAAACGGCCTGTGCGGAGGGACCAGGCACAGCTGGCATGCAGGGAGGTAAGACTTGGACTCTGACCATCTCTCATTTCGCGTGGTTTTCACCCAGCAAGACCTTTCCCTGCACTCGCAGCCACCAAGACACAGTGAGCTGACATGTGGGATGCGAGGGGGGTTGCAGATGTAAGCTGCGGTCACCCGTAGCAAGCTCTGTTGGTCAGCACGGCCACGACAAGCACAGCATCGAGGCCGAGCATCTTCGCACTCTGAGTGCCGGAGCAGCGGGCACAAGCTCAGCCCCATCAGTGTCTGCACTGCATTCAAAACCCGGGGCCCTGGGAAAGTCCCCACTGAGCCCAATTTACATGAGCAGGAAAGGGGCCGTCTTGCAGAGCAGCAGCTGTGCCATTTTTAGGCCAGGCTGGTGTCCAGGCGGCTGCTGCATTTTGCAGAAACAGGGCCTGGATATTTCCTGGCTCCAGGAACTGAGATATGGCTGCTGTGTCCAAGACGCTGTGGCTGCTACAGGCAAACCTCTGGATCATAGCCCTGGTCACAGGTAGGCATCAGACCTTGGCTTTGCATTGGGAGAGGGTCTAAGAGCTGCAAAAGCAAGGAAACATGCACCGAGGGGACTGGCCGTGTGGGTCTGAGTTTGCTTTAGTGCCATGGGAGGCTTCACTCAGGCCTGGCTTTAAAGGAGGTACTTTCAAGCTTTGCAAGCCCCTGGTTTTTGCACAAAATAAGGATGGGGTTCAGCAGAGCACATGTGGGCTGGGAGGTGGAAAGTCTCGTTTGTTGCTCTAGGAGGCCCAAGATGAGGTCAGCAGGTCTCTGAGGCCGTGGCTGAACCATCTCCCTTTGCTCATCAGGGTTCAGCCCAGGAGGACCTGGGGTCCTGGGTCGCTGGACCTGCTTGCTTGGGAGTTTTGGCAGTGCCCAGCTGCGGCCTCGCTGGAGGCTTTGAGGGAGGCCCAGGAAAGCTCCATCCGTCCGATGTTGGTGTCTGGGTTTGGTGGTTGTAGTGGAGAGTTTGGTTTCAGGGGGCCCCAAGGTGAGAAATCGACCTCATCATTGCTCACTTAGAAACACCAACAAAACACAAATCCTGCCATGCTGCCATCCCACTAGCCCTGTGCCGGGATGAAGCGCATCTCTCCATCGCAGAAAGAGATGGAACCAGGCTGGAGAGATGTGTAAGGAGGGCAGAGCTCGTCTGCAGAGAGGCAGGTGTTGGAGATGGATGGGGAGAGGAGAGTAGCCCAGTGTTGGGTGTGACCCCAGGGCATTGAGGGGACCTGTGGCTGGCGAGGCCGTCCCTGCGGGCAGCTCTTTGCATGGGCAGGTCTGCACTGGGCTCTGGGCTGCCCATAGAGCAGCAGCTTCTCCTGGGCACTCGCGCGGACGGGTTGAGCCGGTTGCTCGCTAAGCGGCCGGAGCCGCGCACCGAAGCGGTGCCGTAAACAGAGCCGGTGCTTCCGGCCCAGCTGCAGCGGGAGGAAGCCCAAACCGCGGGCACCGCACGAGGGGCCCCCACGCTCACCCCGCTCCTGCACCGCCCCGCGGCGCCTCGTGGTCCCCCAGGCTCACAGTCCTCCCGGCCATCCAGCAGCCCAGATCTCGGCGGAGCCCCAGCAGGGAAAGTGTTTCTGTATGATTCAGATTAGGAAAGGGAGAGTGTAAATAAAGAGGCCTGAAGGGGCTGGTGACGTGCAGGTGGGCCCAGATGGGTTGAGATCTTGCACCCCTTCCCTGTGGGAAATTGCCGTTAAGGTACTGCCTCGTCCCAAGGGGGTCCAACTGCCACCCACGTCACTCTAGTTTTATATCAATCCCGTTGTAAAAAAATTGAATATTTGCATGGAGAGCATGTGGTTGGCTCTCCAGCTGAGTGGTGGAGCATGTCCTTGCGATGGGGGACGAGGACTTCTGCTCCAGAGGATGCTGAGGTCTTTTTTCTTTCCATGCAATGGCAAAGGGTGCAGGAAATATCCATCCGTGTCCTCACTCGAGGGGGAAATGTCCAAGCTACCAAACTAGAGCCAGTTCCATGCCTCAGCCTCATCTCTGAGTCAGGAAATAGTCGGTGTTGATATGGTGGAGCTTCAGATTCTACCAGACCTTTTCATTGGAACATCAACCGGAAAGCAGCCTTGTTTAGAAAAAAATCAGGACATAGGATGGGAATAGAAGAGTTGGTACCCAAAGCACACTGTGCGTGTCCTTGCTGGTAGGTCCTCTCCTCGGAGTAGTGGCTCTTGCTGGGATGCTCGCCAGGAAGATTCAACAACGCAAGCAGTCAACCCGGTGCTGTGTGGCCTCGGGTCTGCCCATCGCGCTCAGAGTCTCAGACACTTGCTTCTCCTGGGCCCGTACCCAGCGTGGTACCTCAGAGACAGGGTTGGACTTGTCCTAGCAGGAGGCAGCCAAGCCTTTGAGCTGCAGCCTCCCGGGCTTCGAGGAACACAGGACGGGGGCCCCAGCCTCCCAGCTGAATGGAGGAAGAAGAAGGATGGAAGAGCTTTGGTGCTGAGTCCTGACAGTGCTGGGTGCTTGGCTGAGGATTCTGAAGCTACTCGAGTTGTGCAGGGTTTGATGGAGAAGAGCAGCCTGTGTTTGGCGCCAGCATTGGTGCAAAGGGGCCATATTGCCCACTGCCCCACACAGGACATCCTGCACGAGCTCGTCCTATATGAGCACGTGGCTGCTATTTCAGGACCCTCTATCTCTCTTGTAGGGGAGATCTCAGAAACCGGGAACAGCACCGGGAACAGCACCAGGAGCAATACAAGTGAGTAACATCACGGGCCCCTCAGGATCTTCCCTGTGCATGTCCCCACGGTCCCACACCCATTGTCCCCTGCAGAGCTAGAAACATCCCCATCTTTGCAGTCCTTGCCCAGCATCTCGCAAAGCCTGGATGCTGAGCATGGGACCAGTGGGTCCTCAAATCCCACCTCCCCTCAGACACGTTAGAGCACTGGGCAGTTGATTTCTGCACACACTGTTCATGCCATTCCCCTCTTCAGGGCACTAATCATGAATCCCACAAACCACGTTCTGTTCTGGGAGCAAAATGCAAGCAAAGGCACAAAATACAGCAGAAATACCAAATACAACCCAATAACAAAAAGTGTGCTAGCAATGAGAAGAACAGCCAGCTGAAGACACGGGTCTTGCAAAGGTTTCGCAGTGCGTGTCAGCTCCAGTAACTCCATGAGAGGAGGCGCTTTTGGACCTAAGCTGCGACTAACAAGATAGATTGAATTCCATGGGGCTTTGCCTCTAATGCTTTTAAGTGCTCGGGCTCTGGGCCCTGGTTCACGTCCTGCAAGGTGGCAGAGGAGCATTAGCAGAGGCTTTTGCACGAATCCGTAATCCGTTTACAGCTGCTGATGTTAACCATATATAACAGATGGATTTTATCTTGCATGTTTTAATTATGGAAACCAAGAATAATGCAATAAAACCAAGTCTAAAAGCTAAATTAGCAGCTGGAGTTAAGTTGTGTTTTACAGAAAAACACTGATTATGAGGAATGTATAAAGGCCACCAGCAATTTTGATTATGTGTGAGTTTTAAAGGCCATGGAACTGTGTCTGGAGACCAAGACATCACCTGTGAAGGGTTCCTGAGTAAATAGCAAATTTTATGGCCTGGGACCCCAGACTCGGCATCCAGCCCAGTGTTCACTAGTATTATTTGCAAGCAAAGAGCAATTTCTTCTCTTCCAAGGTTGAGTTGGTTGAGGGCAGGGGTGGGGAGCGGGCTGTGAGCACCCTTCTCCCCCAGCAGCGGTGACGTGCCCCTGGGTCTACCAGTACCCGCGCTATGTGGCAGCCAAGAGGAACATGCCCGTCCACTTCATCTGCTACTGCAGCGAGCCTCAGCACACGCAGTGGTACAAAATGCAGGAGGATAATGAGCAGCTCTACGGGCTGGACAGCAACACCTCCCGCTACAGCATCGAGCGGAAGGACACCTTCATCAACTTCACCATCTTCAGGATCACCTACAAGGACAACGGCATCTACGTGTGCGACAGGAAAAACCTCACGAAGGCAAAGCAGGTGCACGCATGCGGGACTGAGCTCCGAGTCATGAGTGAGTGAGAGCCCCGTATGCCCCGCTCGCCTCCGCACGTCCTGCAGCCCCCACAACCCAGCAGATGTCCTTTCTCCATATGCACCTCTCACTTTTCCCCCTCCAAATGAGTCCCACTTACATCAGGTCCTTGTGTCCCCGATGCCTGTGAGATGGCTTTGGAAACAAATTTGGCACTGCAGTTGCTTCTTTACACACTGCCAGCCAAGCAAGCAGCTGAATAAGCCCCCTGATTTGCCATGGCCCATGCGTGCCCCATAAACATATCCCAGTGATTGCATTTCCCTGATCAGTGACATTCTGCTCGTCCTGGGCAATGATGGGTCCTGTCCAGGACATCTCATCCTACAGCTAGTCCCTGGTGCTGGTCCCAGCACATTTATGCACTGTTCAGGTCGCTCCTGAGAGTGAGGACATGTTGCCAAGGTCCCCCCAGCTCTGCCAACACCTCTGCCCTGGCCTGAAGCCACAGCCATGGCGAGCGTGTCCCCTTTCCCTGGGAACATGGCACAAGGTGGGACTTGGGGCTTCTCCCTGTGCTCCTAGGTCACAGCAACATCCAGCAGGTCCAGAACAGGAACACCCTGAAAGACGCTATCATCATCATCCAGACCATCCTGCTGGTTGTCTTCATCAGCGTCCCCTTGCTCTTCTTCCTAGATAAAGTGAGTGACAGTGTTTCTAGCAGTGGGAATGTCCCTGGCTTTGCCACTGCCTCCTTCACAGTGGTGTCACCCATAAGGCTGGTACCTGACAGCGAGGATATCACTAGGGATGGGAAGGGATTGTTTTGGAGGATATTGCATGGGGTCCCCTGCGCCCCATGACAAAACATGCACCAGTGGTTATGTGGGTGACGGTGACACTCAGCCTGTGACTCTCATCTCTGCAGGGTGAAGGCAAGGAAAGCCCTGAGGAGGACCACACCTATGAGGTAATGCAGAATTAATTATAGACATACCTCTATTATATCACCTTGATCACTGAAATAGCCTATCATGTCCTTGGGGGTGTCTGCTAGGTACCACAAGCCTTTGCATGGACTAGCAGGGCACCTTCTTCCCAAGTGTCTGCTGTGCATGAACGTTAAGAACTTCTCCTAAAAACCAACCAGGCTCTAAGCACTTGGGGCTTTCTGTCTCCATTTCCCCCTTCAGATACTGCCCTGATCTCCAGGGAGATCATTCCAGAGATAGGTCCCTGCTCATGCATACGGAAGGGGGGACACGCGGCGGCCAGTGCCACACTCCCCATCGTGTTTCTCAGTCTCATTCCTCTTGCTACAGGGCCTGGAAGTGGAACAGATGGCCACCTACGAGGACATTACTCCTTTCCGGGATGTAAAGGCCAAATGGACAGTCGGGGAGCATCCAGGCGAGGAGTGAGGGCCCCTGCACCTACCATCACGCAAGCACCCGTGGCACCACTCCGCACTGCGCCCGCCATCAACCTGCTGGCCCCCGAAGGAACAGGACCCTGGTTGGTCACAGACACCTCAGCCCCAGACTGGGGTCACGGACTTAGTCACCAGTACTCAAAATACCATCTCTTGCACAGAGCCTTGCACAGAGCTTGAGCCCTGCTGCCCCTTGGTGTTTGCTTTGCCTCACCCACTGCCACATCTGGACTGTGCCCACTAAGGCTGTCTTGCTCCAGGTGTTGCTTTTACTGCCCCACTGCTTAATCCCTTAAGCATATGTAGAAATTAGTAGCCAACTGTGGCTGCCCAGTAGATAACAGCCCCAAAACCTCAGCCAGCCTCACACCAACACACTGAGCTCCAGTGTATTCAAGGCAACAAGGGTACCAGTGTGGGCAGTGGGTCTCTTCCAGCCCTCGTGACCCCAAGGAGGAGATACAAGGGCCAGGCATGATGTCTCCTTGTATTGCATGGACCCTCCTGAGCTGTAAGACCCCACTGCAGCCCCCCTTCACTCCTGGCAGAGCAGACAAGGTGAGCAACACCCCATGGTTTGGCACAGTGGGTGTCATGAGCAGACAACCTTGGACCACCTTTAGTGTCCAAGTTAGCTGTCAAGTCACATATCTGTCCTGTAGGCCAAGCTGGTGGTTGTCTTAGATGATGGATATCCCAGAAGTCCCTTTTCCTATCCAATATTGATAGGAAATGTTGGGAGACAGCTTTGGCCTAAAGATTCTTGCATAGGTCTTGCTCCTCTCCAGACAAGAGCTGGCCGGCGTGATGAGGAGTTCACCCTTGGCATGACCTATGTGTGACCTCAGAACCCATGGGTAGGATATAAACTGTGAGACACAAATGTCCAACTGCTTTTTGAAGACCTAATAAAGGTAGCAGGTAGGTTCATATCCTATTTTGTCCTGCTCCAGGCATCCTAGCTCCATCCTGCCATGCCCAGTCCTAGTGCGCCCTGTAACCCTGGTGCCAGTGTCAGTGGGATACCCTGGGCCTGGCACCAGGAATAAGGAGCAATAAGAGCAATTTGCTCCCTGGAAGGGAAACCACAAGTGTTTCCACTGGGAAAGGACCGTTTTGCTCCTCAGCAGGGACATGATGGTGTCAGCCTGCCTGGGGGACACAGAAAATCAAAAATTTAACATGCTGACTGGGCACAGAGCCGCTGCTGGGTCCCAAGGCTAATTGGGGATGAGAGACCGGCTATAAAAACTTCACCACTGCTGCCTTGCAGGATTGACTAGGGAAGAAAAAGTGTCACCTCCAGGGATAAATTAGCCATGACATTAAGCAGCTGGCAGTGAGCAGCCCGGCCTGCATGCACGTGTCCCTTGTTAGGGAAGGATCCTGGTTTGAATGTGTAGTTTTAGTTCTCAAAAGTGAGGGCAAAAATGGGAGCAGGCAGGGTTTTTCAGCAGGGAACAGGGTGGTTCTTGTTTACTGATAGCCACTCTGAGGAAACAGGGACTTAATCTAAATAGTACAAAAGCAGCATTTTAAGGGCATTTTTTATTATCAAAATCAAACTATCCTGAATTAGTTACATCCATATGTATATAAATATTGCTTAAACATGTTCTACTTATAAAACTGATTAATGAAAAAAAGAAATGTTCACAGTGGGAGAAGTGAACTGGCTGCTCCTGGTTCCCACGTTTGCCAAGATTTTAGAGCTCATCCCTCCATGCCTTGTTTTCATTTAGGAAATGGAAAAGGAAGGCAACTTTTCCGGCCTTCCCAATTCCCAACTGCTTTCTCAGCTTTATATAAACAACCCACCGAATTGACTCAACTGAACAGGATGAAATAAGGAGAGTCTGCTGTTTGCACCTGGAGAGGAAGCCGCTGATGTCAAAAGCAGTTTCAGCGACCCCAGTTCTGCTCTGCTGCTCAGCTACCTCCTTAGCTCAGGGCCTTGGCCTCCTTGAAAATGCCAGAACCAAATAAATGTTTCTGTACTGACAGGATTTTATTTTAAACTCTTAGATTAGTTTCTAGTGAGGCTAGAGTCAGGGTTTGTTGTAATTTTATACTGATGTAGACTTGTATTTAAATTTCATTTATTGTAAATAAACGCATTTCAGCACATATTCTATATTGTTAGCTGATTTGTATCCCTGCTATCAGCAGGATGAACAGGCCGACAACTTTTTCAAGCCCCATTGGGGTGCAGTCCTGGGTCTACCATTTCCAAATGTGTTTGATGGAGCTGGTCCCTTTCCTCTTGGTGGATCCAGGAGGCTGCTTTGAGCAGTTTTAGCTCCGGTAAATAAAAGCACCAGAGTCGGTGAGCTAGCAGCGATACTCAACATCTACCTACAAGCTGTATCAACTGCATCGTTGCCCACAAAATTGCTCAGCCTGCGCTTTGAGCTGGCTCCAGGGTCGAGATTCACTGGAGCTCCAGCTCACACAGCAGCTACTAATTTCTACCACACCCAGCAAAAAGAAGGTGCCTCCCCTGCCGTGGACCCACCCCGGGCTGGGTCAGGAGGACCCAGAGAGTGTATGTGCCTGCAGCGAAGGCTGCCTCACTTGTTCTGGTGCTCATGAAGATGCTTGAGGTAAGGCAGGTGCAAAGGGACCATCTTGAAGAGAATTCAGGTATTCTTCCTCTTTCAAAAGAGGAAAGGAAATTGGAAATGACAGAACGTAATGGTGTTTTATGAGATGCTACTTTGGGTCACAAATGAGAGCCCTTAAAAGCTAGAAAAAGGCCAAATCTATGCCTGAGAGATACTTATCCAACTGTAATTCTGCTAGTGGCATCTGTTAGTGCCAGTGCAGGTCATGCATCACCTTCTTCACAGAAATTCTGCCTCTTTTAATGCCCAGGCTGATGTAAGCAGGGAACAAACCAGGTCCAGGGACACCACACAGCCTGAATCCTCCTGGCATCTCCACACTTGACTACAACATAAAAAGTGCTGGTTTATAACCATAATTTACTAATAGAGCTAGAGAGACACCAGGGCAAGGGCTTAGCTGCGAGGCGCTGTACAAATCTAGCTGCAGCGGTGGAGCATCGTTGCTAACCAGGGAGCAGAGCCTGTGCTGGGCTGGGGTGCTCTGCTCCTCTCTGACCAGTATTGACATAATATTTAAACACGATCTGGAGTAGAAAAACACCCCCAGATGTTGCTGGCTATTGGGTGACTGGATACCTGATAGCAGCAGGACCCACTGTTCTCGCTTCTCTAGGTACTGACATTTATGCTGTGACACCACCGGGGCTCCAGCAACAAACAGCGAGGGGCTTCTCGGAACAGATCGCGCTCTCCCCGCCATGTTTATTAACCAGCTCTCACACCCTCTGCTCCAGCCGCTCCGGAGATGATGCTGCTTCATGGAAACTGGAGCCACTCCAGGCCAACCCAGGGCCATGGGCACCAAGTTTGCAGCCCAGGACAGCTGGACTGTCCCTGAGAACGGCCATGGACAAAAAGGGCCAGAGCAGGGTGGCTTGGAGCAATTGGTGCCTCGGCAGCAGTAAATTCTTTAGGTTTCACTGGTGTTGGCCACCCCAGGTCCTGCCTCATCCTGTTCAAAGGCCAGGATACATATGCTGTGATCTTTGCTCTGTGATCTCCTCCACCTCCTCTGCACTCTTGATTCCATACCAGCCCTTCGCTTAATCCACAGACACCTCACGTTTGGATCTCACACAAAGAGCAGCAGGTGCTGCACAGAAGGTCCTTTTCAGAGCTTTGCCCCGCTGAAGAGGTGAGGAATCTCCCGTAGCTCTTGGATCTGCATTTGCAATGGGCAGGCTGGGACCCAGAGAAGCGCATGGGTAGGAGAGCACTTCGTCAAGCCTCTGCTACGTGGACCAGCTCACTCGAGCGATTTTGCTCTGTCCCTCTTTGGAAACAGCCCCTCTGTGTTTACATGTCACATTTTCCCAATGTAGAGTTTTGCGAACAACTTTCTCAGTTCAGTGCTTAAATAATCATATCAGGAAAATTACATGTGTGCTGTGTTTTTAATTCCTTATGTAAATAAATTAATACATTGACTGAAGCTGTGAATCAAACCATTACCTCAAAGGACAAAAGATGTCTGGTTTTGTTTTTTTAAAAAAAAAAACTTCAACATTTCCTTTTTCTGCCAAAAGTATTTGCTAATTTTGTGAAGTTTTGGTACCATGAAAGAAGCAACATGGTAGACAAATAATTTATCTTGTAAAATCCATCCAGCTCTATAATATAATGGGGAGAAAAATTCCACTTACTTTCTGTCAGAAGTCTTCCAAACTGACCAGTTTGTCATGTTAACTGTGGGTCAGAGCCTACCTGGAGCAGGCAGGAAATCAGGTGGGTTTTCTATTCACTGTGGGAAATTCCATTGCGTAAAAGAGCTGATCTGATTTGGGTTGGGTCTTCCAACGATGATAAGACCTTTATTTGCAATAAACAGCAGAATATGGAGAAATCATTCAGCGCTAATTTTATCCCTAGGCAAACATCCTCCCCAACCTTTACCTCTATGTATAAATGACTACAATTAGGCAGCGCCATTGCGAACACATGTGCATTTATGCATGGGGAAGATATAGAGAGGTTGTTGTGATCATGAACACATAATATACATTTTAAATAGAACCCCTAGTATATAAGAGGTGGCTTAACAGTTACCAGACCTAGATGAAAGGAAGAAACATTGATTTTCAAGCAACACCTGAGCAACTCACCAGTCAGAAATGGCTCCAGGTATTTTTCTTTATTTCAATTTTAAAGGATTGCCTGCATGCCTAGGGTGGTAGGAGATATCGTACACATGAAGTGGTGGTGTGGTGGGTCCTAAATTAAAATGGGCAATTTTTAAATCAATTAAATGTAATATAATTCCCTGCAGTGTGACTTTAATGAATTTACATAGATAATCATTAGCCAAAACTCATAGAGGCTCAAGAAAGACCTGTTAATATGAAGAACAAGGAGAGCTGAAGTTCTGGTAGTTACTACTAACAAATATTCTGGCAGTGATATTAAAACTCACATTCGAGGCTTAAGCCAGGGATCAGGATGATGTTTAATGCAGAAGTCCTACATGCTCCAGGGTATTCCTCCACGAAAAAGTATTTGGCTAAGCTTGTCTTTGCGGTCTCAGTAAGCACAGATGGACACTTGCATGGATTAAAACCTTTAGGCTTGACCAAGATCACCAAGTCTTACAGGTGTGTCCATCAGAGAACAAAAGTACTTTAGCGCCAGCATGGGCAAGGAAATAGCTCTTGTCCCAGTGGAAACAGGCAGCAGGTGATGTAAAACAAGGGTGAAGTGAGTTATTTCCAATCTCTCACCTCCCTGGGATGGTACTTGTACTCACTGTCCCCTGTGCTCACTGCGCCCCCTCCTAAGGCCAAGGCCTGAAGAAAATTATGATGATCACGTTAGGGAAAACAGCAGGGATGCGCTCTAGTTTTCAAGGAACAACAATGATTTCAGCCTGGAAAACAGCGCTCGTAACTGGGAGTGGTACGAGACTCGAGGGCATGTCTAGAGAGAAAGGGGGGATTTTCGCTTGTCTTAAGGGAGCTACGGATATAAGTTTACTTACAGAGACGAGATGTCCATCGAGGTGAGCCATCAGATGACAAGGATAGAAGAGGACAAGTAGAAATTCGCAGGTGTCACTCACTTCTCAGCACAGTCTCTACGGAACTAGTAACTCCTCTCTCCTCCTCTTTGCTGCAGGCTCGTGGTTTTCTCCTCTCTTCATCGCTATGATCACACTGGGGTTGCAGTGGCCAAAGGAAGCTGCAACCTTCCCGGCCATGCCCCTTTCCAACCTGTTTGCCAACGCTGTGCTGAGGGCTCAGCACCTTCACCTCCTGGCTGCCGAGACATACAAAGAGTTTGTAAGCGTTGCGGTACCGGGGCATCGACTCCTCATTCTGTCAGTGGTTTGGGGACTGCCAGGGCTGCGTCAACCCAGAGCCTTTATAAGTTCCTAGGAACAAAGACATTTTGAAGCATTGGTGTCTTCTCTATCAGCTCAGAGTGAGGAAAGGGGGACTTAGTAGGACAGAAGCTATGGCAGACCTCATTGAAAGGATTCCCTGCAGTAGTCACCTACAGCCTTCACCAATTCTGGGTGTTTAGAACTATTCACTATTGCCAATAGGAGATATGAGCAGTCTGCTTTGGTGAGAGTCATCCATGGGGGTCATCTACTCCTCCTATTACTAACCCAAATATTTTGTTCACTTGTATCAGCACTTTGGCTTAACAAGGGGATGACCTTTAGCTCCAGTAACTATGGAGCCAACTTGGGAACTCCTGCTTCCTATCTGACAGTCTTGCACGGAGACATTTTTTATTTTATATTTCTTTCTTGCAAAGAGTAACCATTCAGAATAGCCTGATAAAAGTGATCAAGAGAGTGTATTTGGGATGTCCTCACAGGAACGCACCTACATTCCGGAAGACCAGAGACACGCCAACAAAAATTCCCAGTCGGCATTTTGCTACTCGGAAACCATTCCTGCTCCCACAGGGAAGGATGATGCCCAGCAGAAATCAGTAAGTTCTCTCCCCCAGACAAGCTGATTTTAAGAGCCTAACTGTGTTTCAATATGGGACCAGAGGATTTCCATCTGTAAGGTTCAATATCTCCAGCACTTCCTGAGGTACTGTTCTTCTGCTCCCGCTTCACCGTACACATTCTGCAAGGAGCAAGATTCTTCTGGATTAGGCTGTAAATCATATTCCCATACCAAGGAGGAGATAAAAACACTGTGTGCACAGGACAGTTTTCTCGGTGGCACTTCTCAGCTCACAGATTTGTATCTGCCAAAGCTGCGGAAGCAGTGACATCTCTGGGCCACCTTAGGGCTGTTTCAGAGAGATGGGGACACACCGGTAACTCCACAACTCATCTACAAAGCTCTGACCACTGTTTTTTTTTTTTCATTTCAGGACATGGAGCTTCTTCGGTTTTCACTGGTTCTTATCCAGTCCTGGTTGACTCCGGTGCAATACCTAAGCAAGGTGTTCACAAACAATCTGGTTTTCGGCACCTCAGACAGAGTCTTTGAAAAACTAAAGGACCTAGAAGAAGGGATCCAAGCTCTGATGAGGGTAAGTTGCACCATGTGTCTTGATTACAGGATACTAGAGATCTCCTGGACTCATGGCCCGGAGCTTTCAGGGTCTTCCCTAGGATCCAAAGACCGTGGAAAGCTCCCAACCTCTACTCTAAAGACCAGTGGTACCTCTTTGCCTTTGATCTTTTTTATCATAATTAAACCATGGCACTCCACTGCACATATTTCTTCACTGGGCAATATAAGAAAATACGTAACATGCCAATAACGCTGCTCTAACCACTCAGATAACAGCTCAGAGTAGGAAGGTGATCTTCAACACAACTTTAATGACATTTTATAGAAACAAACCCTTCAAGTCTGTGTACAGGTGGAAGCCTTTACTTTGCTGTCTCTCTCTTAAATGAGATTTTCAGGAATACAGCATCTAGACAGCACCACAATGTAGTTAGAGCTCTTGAGATCTAGATCTCTGAGAAATGAGTCCAGAAACTTATTCAACAATTCAACTTATTGAACAATTTCAAGCATCTAAACAACCCTGAAAGCCAAGCTCTGACAGCAAAAGGAGATATTCTGTCCTGGTGCTTCAGCTGGAGAAAGGCATCATCTGCGTTTCCAGATTTTGGTCTCCTTTTGGTGTCTTCCAGGGTGTTGGAAAGTGGTATAGAGAAACTAAACAAATAATTGTATCATATCCATTTAAGCCACTAGTTAATCAAAAAAATGGGGGTTTTTTGCCACGTCAGATACTGAGCAAAGTGGGGCAGGAGCAGTAGCAAGTCGCAGATCCCTGGTGTCCAGCTGCACGAAGCTGGGTCTGGGTTAGAGCTTTGTTCACTGGGAAAGTGGAAGAAGAAACAGAGTTATTTGCCCGGTTCCCCATCTCCTTAGCTCGGGGTTGCTATGGGAAAACCATGGGCACTTCCATGTTTTGGGAGACCCCGGAAGACGCTGTCTTCCCTCCCCGCAGCACATGGGCCGACCCGCTCTGCGCTGACGGTTTCACGTGCGTGAAACTGGCTGTGTAACCAGGGTCGTCCTTATCAACACGTGGCTTACCTGAAAGTACTTGGATGTATGAGGGCCTAAGAGAGAAAAAGAAGCCCAAAAAAAAAGCAAGAGAAAAAAAGGTTCCCTTAAAGCCATGCGGCAAAAGGAACGTGAAACTGCCCCAAAAACGGTGAAGAAGGGCTGACTGAAGAAGGGTGGGAGGAATGGTGGAGTGGGGAAGCCCCGCGCGAGGGATTCCCTGTCCGTCCCCCTCCATCCGCATCCGTCCCCCTCCATCCATCCCCTCTGTCCCTGCTAACGCCCAGCACCTCCTGGCAGGAGCTGGATGACCGGAGCCCTCGCGGGCCACCGCTCCTCAAATCCACCTACGACAAATTCGACATCCACCTGCGCAACGAGGACGCCCTGCTCAAGAACTACGGGCTGCTCTCCTGCTTCAAGAAGGACCTGCACAAGGTGGAGACCTACCTGAAGGTGATGAAGTGCCGCCGCTTCGGCGAGAGCAACTGCACCATCTGAGGGGGGAGAGCAAGGGGGGAGCGCCGTGTCCCGGCCTGGTTTATCCTGAGGAGAATAAAGCCGCTACCCGCTGAACTTCTGTCTGTCTCGCTGTGCCCCTTCTGCGCGGCCGCCATGAGACCCCCCCACCTTCCCCGGGGAGGGCGGAGGGGCCGGGCCGGGCCGAGGGGGCCGGGCCGGAGCTTCTTCCCTTCCCGGGCCCGGCATGGCGGAGGTGCTGGAGTTCCGCGTGCCGGCAGCCAGCGGCCAGACGCTGCTGGTCTGGGGGCTGGAGGCGGCGCCGGGGCTGGAGGTGAGGAGAGACCCCCGGGCCCGCGTCCTCCCCATGGAGGAGGCGCCGCTTCCTCCCCTGCGGCGCCATTTTCTCCCAGGGCGCCGATAACACCTCATTGTTTTTAGTTTTTTTATTGTTATTTTATGGTTTCTCTGGGCCCAGCGTGGCCCCGAGAGGTGGCAGGGGACACCCAGTCCTACTTTCAGCCCCATCCCCAGTGTCTGGGTGCAGTGAAACGCTCGAGGAGCGGGAATAAAGTCAGACTGTCTGTGTCAAGAGAGCTGCTCGGAGGCCAAGCAGCGGGCGAGACAGCCTGGGATGGGCGTAATTCTGGGAACGGAAGACCCAATGTCGTGTCTTTCCTCACAGTTCAGCGGCAGGATAATATTGGGAATGAGATACGGGCAGGGTGAGGGGTTTGGGTGTACTTTTGTGGGGAGGAAGGATGTTATCTGCCTGATACTCCTGTTTGGTCCTCCTGGTTATCCCAGGGATTCCTGCTGCTGTACAGTAAGAACAGCACTAAAATGTTGCTTGTTTTCCAAGTAATGAGGTCTTGGGAGTTGTCCTGTCCCCGCAGCTGCTGCTCATACCCCCGTACTGCCCTTGCTTTTCCTCAGCACTCCCTGTTCGCAGCGTTTTCCAAGTTCGGGCCGCTCTACTCGGTGCGCGCGCGCAGAAACGCCGCCGTGGCAGGGCCTGGCTATTACGCCGTGCTCAAGTTTTATTCCTGCAGAGATGCCTGCAGAGCCCAGCGCGCATGCAACGGGCAAAGGCTCTTCCAGAAATCTCCCTTGAAGGTCAGTGAAGTGGCACCAAGTGCGAAACCTCCTCTCTCCCAGAGCCACCAGCGGTGCGTCCACAGTGGGAACCCTGGAAGCAAAGCCTGGATAACCGGAGCTCTTGTCTCCCCAACAGGTTTGTGTTTGCACCAAGCAGAAAGCGTTTCAGATGCCGGTGCTGGCGCTCAACAGCAACAAATGCCAAGAACTGGCCAACCACTACCTTGGCTTCAATGGCTGGTCCAGTCGCATCATCACTGTAAGGGACCCTTTCTGTCCATCACTTGTTCCTCCCTTCCCTCATCCCATGTTCTGAATTGGAACAGTTGGTGGAATGAACAAAATTGTCCTCAAATCATTGTCACTAAGAAAGACAGCCACAGGAGCCACGTTTTGGACCACGAGTGAGGTTGCTCTGAAAGCCCAGGGAGAGAAGAAACGCTGTGGGCAAGGGCACTGCCTGGGTTTCTCTTCACACAAACGGGGCACGTCTAATGTGGCTTCTGTGCCAGAATGTGACAATATCCTTCATGTGCTGAAAGTGTTTGAGATGACTAAGATGGGGTTCAGGGACCGCGAGATGTTTCTGCATGAGAGTCAAAACAGTGAACATCCCTACTGTGGCTCTGCAGTGTGTTACTGGCTTGGAATCACACACTGTGGAGAGAAGGTCTGCACTATGCAGGCGTGGACCTACGTGGTCGCTATATCCTCTTTCTATTTAATTGTTCTATTTAATTCTAATTATTTTGTGGTCTTCCTGACAGCTACAGAATGTTTCTGGCTTTGACAATGAGAATGAGGAGATGGGAAAGACCTTACAGAAGCAATCCCTCAAATACCTGTGTGCCGTGGAAGTGACCATACCCAACCACGGCGTACGCAGCAGGGGAGTTGGCCTCGCTGAGGCCAATGTAGAAAATGGTGAAGGTAGGTTTTTGCTGCAGAAGTTGCCAGACACTGGCCCTCCTTGCATTTTGTGAATCTGATGTAATATCTCTGCTGAACTGGAGATAGGAATGTGCAAGAGCCTTGTGAGCTGCTGTGCTCTACAGCAAAGCATCCTAGACATGCCTGATTCCTGTCCACTTCACACCACTGCTTTCTCTTACCTGTAGGATTATTCATTTCCCATTACAGCTGCCTTTGATGTGAACATGCTGGCAATTCCTAAGAGATCCTGAGCTCGTGCACACCTCAAATGCCTGCTGGGGTCATCTCCCCTGCCTGGTGCCTTGGGCAGGGTGGTGTTGTAGGGCTGAGGATGTGCTGCTTTGCCTGGGTTGGCACACACAGCCCTCGTTAGGACGCTGCCAGTTACTTACGAATCATAAGCAGCTTTCTCATCAGATCCATATCACTATGTTTGGTTCCCAGAGGAATTTCACTTATGTTTCGTAGTACGAGGCAATTTGTTTGCTTTCATATGCAGAGTGTCATCCTAACATCAATAACCCGCGGCTCCTTCGATTTAGATCCTCTCGAGTTTGTCACAGCCACAAGAAGAGTTCAGAAACTTGCAGCTGGGAAAGCTTTATCCAGTGCTTTTCAGAAGATACTCCTCGTGGTTTTAGGTAAGGCTTGTTTTTGTTAAGCGCTAGGGTGTTTGAGCTGATGACTTTATAACTTTCATGAAAATGAATGTGAGTTCATTTTCCCAGAACCTTGCTTAGGATTCAGTGGGGTTTGGGGGGTCTCAGTGGTGGCATGCAGTGATTCAGCCGAATGGTGCCACCACATGAGCTGTGTGAGTGAAAGGAAACAAACTGATCTTTCATTTCTGAAATGTTTAATAGCATTGTAGATGCACATGCTGAATACAGAGGTGAACACATTCCTGGGTAGCATTACCGGACCTGCAGCACGTTGCCTGTTCCTGTCCGATTCCTGACCAGGCAGTTGTCACAGTGCATGCCTCGCTGTTGTACACAGTGTTGTGCCTTAGGGGCTACTGTCAGTGCAGTTTGTAATATAGAAACTGGCTGTGTGCCTAGAAACAGCCATCTCTGCTTTTTGTGGGTTCTATGTGCTGTGCTCTCTGAGCTCTTAGATGACTCCTTTTTATGTAATATCTGAGTACTTCAGTCTGTTATGCATTTATCTCGTCAGGACATACCCTCGTGTGGTCAGGCCAATGCTGCTCTCCTTAATTTAACACAGAGGAGCCCTTCCCATTAAACACTACTTCGTGCTGAGTCACTGGTACAGCAGAAACCTGCCCTGTTGAATCCAGCAGGATTTAAATACCTGTCAGATTCTTCCCATGGGTTCTTTGAGACATCCTTTAGAAAGGTGCCTCTCTGGACTCAGATGTTTTGCAGTGCTCCTTGCCTTCTGGCCCACTGCGTAACAGAAACCAGCAATTATCATGCTGCTGCTTCATCTATTCTGCTTCTTCACTTTCAATTTCCTTTTCATTTAGTCACAGCCTTTTGATTTCCTGCAGGGAAGACAGGCACATAGGCCTGAGAAAAAGGCAGCTCTGCAGATTCACAGCAGGGTGTTTAAGTTGTGCTATGCAGTAACTACCACTTTTCTCTTCCATGCCTCATAATTAACATCACAAACCCTTCACTTCCTTCCTTACTGGGTGCTTTCAGAAGTACAACAGTCCTTGTAGTGGTACAGCCCAATCCTGCTTCCATCGGAGCTTGCTTGACAGTAGAAGCAAGATCAGCCCCTCTGTTTCTGTACCCGGCCATGACAGGAGGAGTCAGGAGCTCTGTCCACATCCATAGTAACACTGCAGCCAGCAAACGCTGCTTAATCCAATATGGGAAGTTTAGTTTCACAGTGAAATGGTTGTATTATGTAAGGGAACAAATCACCTAGAGCCCATGGTCTGTTATGGGAGAATAAAATGGTCCTATTCTATCTCTAGTCATTCTGAACAATGAGCAGATTCGTCCTGTTCAGTAACATCCTGAGAAGGGGTTTGAGTTACATTTGTTCTTTTACACATGGTTGTGTCTCTCGTTGTTTATTCTGTGTGTTTGATTCAGACAACGGTAAAGTGGCTGTGGACTACAACTGCACTGAAAAGGAGCCCACGGACTCTTTAACAGAAGAGGAACTGAAGGGGCTTATTCAGGTAAACCCAGTGGGTATTTAGATTTGTACAACAGCTGTGTGATACATCTAGAGATGAGGGATATGGTTGTTACTATTAAACCCTCAGAAATTCTCTTTTTGTGCAATGACCTAAACTTGAAGTCCAGAAAGTAATCGCATCTTAGAATTCTACAGCACACTAAAAATCTAGGATTCTTAATTTCTCGGGTATCTTTGTGCAGAGTTGTGTATTTTAAATAGCACAGGAAAGTGAGCAGTTGGGTGATGTGGGCTGACAGGTCCTGCACATGACAGTGTCCAAGCCTGCTTTCTCATAAAATGTGAGAGAATGAAAATCCCAGCAAAGTTAGAGTAAGCTAAAGCAAATGATTTTTAGCAAGTTCTTAAATAAATGAATCTCTTCTTCATCTAGAAAAGAATTTCACAAATTTATTCCTACCCTAGAGGAAATGCTTGTTAAAAGGTTGTGTGAAATGCCTGCAGTTAATCATAAGATCTGTTAGCAGGCAACGAACAAAAATATCCAGGTGCAATAATAAAACTTTTATCATCCTGCTCAGCGAAATGGAGTTCTGCCTTTGTGTGCAGCAAGTCCTGAACAGAGGATTTTCATCTTGCTTAGTTTGACAGCAGTTATTTACCAAGGAAGGTCACTGATACAGTGCTCTTCTGAAAGCAAGAATCAGTCTCACATGATGTGTCAGCAATGTGCGGTACAGTGTCCAACTCCTCCTGCAATTTGCATTAAGGAAATGTCTAATGAACCTTGTGACACATTACCCCATTTCATGACATTGAGTCACCTGGTATCTGCAGACAGAGCTATCTTCCTTTCTTGCTGCAGAATAGCCCTAAAATATGAGGTATTTTTGTGTGTGAAGTCAGAAGTATCAGTGGGGAGGAAGAAATCTCTGCTGTTTTGTGCTCTATGCATTTTCTTCTGCCCTTTTTAACTACTTTTATTTAAACCCACGGAGAAGTGACCTAACATTTGATGGGCATTAGAGAAGCATGCAGCAAAGTGAGGCAGGAAGCCTGCTGCTTCTCAAACCTCCGTTTACCAGGAGTCATCCCTCATTTACCCTGCAGTCTTGCTTTCCTGGTGATGGTGCGTGGGAGCGATTTGGTGTTGTCTCCGCAAGGCACGTACCAGCCCCATGCAAATAGCTAGCACAGGAATTCAGAACAGCTCGCATGGCAGAACTGCGGGGTGCCCTTCCAGTTCGTTGTCTTATGATTTTGGTCAGTCATTCTGAAATAGAAACGTTCCTGAGTTTGTAGATTCTCGTTCCTGATTTGTACAGAGGCCATCTCTTGCACATGGTAACAAATACATTTTGTTTCAAGGTGCAGAGAGGAAGTTAGAATATGTAGTAGAGAAACTAATTCAATCTTCATTTCTCTTCTCAGGTCAATGAATTGTCCTTGGACCAGATTGACTTTGAAGAAGTTTTGTCTGATGTCAGCTTTGATGATAACCTCCCTCAACAGGAGGCACTAATTAGTGCAGCCCAGTCTTCAGATATTTTGCAAAGTGCTGCAGTATCCGATTGAGATTGAAAGTCTAAAGCTGTGAAATGACATGTGCCTCATATCCTATACTTTCTCCAAATACGTAACGATGAAAGAAATGGGCAATAAACCTAGCGTTACTAAAATTAAGCCCCAAAATGTATACTGTTTTTGGAGAAGAAAGTGTTTTCCTGTCAACTTATCCAGGTCAGCTATATATGGAAGTGAGCTTGGCTGCATGATTATTATTTAGACAGCATACCAGAGGTGTATAGTGCTTAAAAATAAAACAAACGGGCCCTTCCTGGAATTGCTACGGTACAGGTTAGATATGATCCGCAAGAGAGCGACAGAGACTGGTAGAAAGAGCTTCTGCCAGCAGGAGTAGCTGTAGGACTTAGCCATGTGCGCCGAGGCATGGAAAAAAAACGATTTCTTTAGGTGAAATTTCTCTTAAAGAGAAAGGCGTAAGCCCTGTGTTGAGCTGCCAAACCAAGGAGCGGGGCCATTTTCATGATGTAAAGCAAAGGTTTTTTGTCAAGCTATGAACGTATGTTTTTCATTAAATCAAGTGGAATCATATTTTCTAGCTGTCTGTGTGGTAAATGAACCTCGAGGCAGGATCTTCGGTGGGATGGTACGTCGAGGTCTGCAAATCAGGTGCGTGTTGGGGGAGATAATTATGTTTTTGGTAATAAGCCTCTGCTGGGCTCTTTTTATTTCTGCGATTAGAAGTAGGTGGCTGAGACGTGGGAGAGCCCAGGGAAGACGGGCACCGCTCGGCGAGGTTTTTAGCCAGGAAGGCGCAAAGGTGAAACGAAATCCCACAGCTGGTAGCCAAGGTCCGAGGAGGAGTTACAAGGGGAGCGGCATGCGGTGCTTTGTGGGTGGAAATAACCAAGTGCTGGAACAGACGTCCGGTGGCTGCGGTAGATCCTCCGCCAGATCCTCCACCCCATGCTCCGAGTGCGCATCCTGCTTGGAAAATGGAATACTACAGCTACCAAGGTGCCCCCCTGGTTGGAAATACCAGGGGGCTGGTGTGAAATGGGAGGCTGGTGTCTCCCTGCCGCCTGTCTGCGTTGAGGAGCCCCTGAGGCCCAGGTGGCACAAGGAGCTGGCGGGAACAGGCCGTCTTCAGCCAGGCAGCCACCTGCAGGGCAGCTGTGCCTGCCTGGAGCTGGGCGGTTGCGGCCCCATCCTTCATGTCAACTACACATCAAATTTAGGGGTTTTAAAGAGGAAGAAGCGTTGTGATCTGCGGGACGGGGCAGGGGAGGCCAGCAGGGCCTGCCCGGGGCCTCCAGGCCTGCGGCGCCTGTTGCCTGGCAACACCGCCCGCCCCTTGGGCGCCATGGGCCTGGCCCGGCCCTGCTGCCCCCTCGTCCTGCTGGTGCTGACAATAGCAGCGGTGGCAGCAGCCCCTTTCCTGGAATGGCCTGGCCCTGCCTGCCCCGTGCCCTGCCACTGCCAGGGGTGGCTGCTCAACTGCAGCCACGCCGCCCTGGCCGGCGTCCCCCAGGCCGCCCGCCACCTGGCCCTCTCCGTGCTGTGAGTACCGCGCACCGCCATGGCGGGGTTGTCCCCGCTCCGGGGACCGGCCTTCCCCACGAACATGGCAGGGTTGTCCCCGCTCCGGGGACCGGCCTTCCCCACGGCCCGGCCTCAACCCGCCTCCCCGCGCAGGACACAAAGTAGCTGCCAGGAGTCGCAGGCCACAGTAGCAGCATCGACATCCTCCCCTTGTGCTCGTGGCCTGAACCCTCCTCGGCTTTTAGGTCGAGTAGTGAGCACCGCCTGGTTAAACCAATTTTGCTCTATTTTCACCACCATATTTGCAGGGAAACTTTTTTTTTTTTTTTTGAGTGTGCTCTTCAAGGTCTACCCCTCCAGGATGCCTCTGCCTCCTGAGGAAACAGTGGGATTCGTGGGATTGGGAAGAGGACAATGTCTGCACCTTGCAAATGCTTGATTAAAATCCCTGGGTGTTTTGCTATGAGGAATGAGCAGCTCAGGCACCAAGAAATATCGGGCATGGGGACTTCATTTTGCAAGCAGTCTTTTCTGCAGAGCTTTTGCACAATGATTACGATGTGCCAATCTTTTCTTTGCAGAGATTTCACTGGCAACACTATTTCCTCCATCGACACACCGGTGTGGAGGGAATATCTGTGGGCTGAGTACTTGTGAGTATTCCCTGGCATTTGAAACATGAGGAGTTTGGATATTTTCCATCCCTCTGGTCTGGCTTTTGAGAACAGAAACCATTTTCATTTGAATTTGAACCCGAGATGCTCAGTAAGGAGGGCTGTGAATTCCCTGTGCTTTCCAGGACAGCAAGAGATGCCGTGAGCTGTGGCCCTTGTGGGAAAGATGGTTTCAATCCTACGGGGCCGTTCCCAGGCTTCTTTAATCAATGATGAGACTACACTGAGCTGCAGCAACACAGGGACAAGTGTCTAGTCTTGAGGTCGTATTGGTCCTTGTAGTGATTCAGGGAAACAAAGGGGTGTTTTAGTAAAGCTATTGCAGAATATAACCCACCGAAAACCCCGTTCCCCGCTGCAGAGCAGTAAGTGCCTGATTTGTCTCCTTGCAGAGTTCTCCAGGACAACGCTCTGAAGTCGGTGGGGAGGCATTCGCTGGAGGGTTTGCTCCTGCTGAAGCACCTGTACGTACCATTCACGTCCCCTGCCTTGCGAGCCGAGGAAGGCTCAGAGCAGCCTGTTGCCATGTGCCGTACGCTGGGAGGAGCGTGGTACCAGCCCCCAGCCCTCCCTTTGGGTCCCTGCTGCTCTACCCATCCTCATAGAAATTTGCCTTATTCTTCCCCTATTCCAGGCTATGCGCCCTGCAAAACAGAGGGGTCTTGGTGCTGAGCATTTCTGTTGCAATAGGGCACAGTGGGAGCATCCTTATGGAGAAAATATGGTACATGAAGGGTAACTTGCAATCCACCCCACGTTGGTGACCATTTTTGGGATAGTCTCTCTGGTTGTTTATTATCTTCCTGAAATTCTGCTGGCAGCCAAAGAGAAACAGAGGAGCCTATAGTGCAGCCTATAGTGTCTCTTCCAAAGTCAAAATATCGGACAGATTGAAACTGGGAGGTCCTTTCTCCAGCCTCCTGTTTAGAGCAGGGCTAACTTCAAAGCCAAGTTGCTCAGGGCCATATCCAATTGAATCCCTCCCCTTCTTGGAGGAAAAACAAATGTGCATCTGTGCCTACACAATGTCACATGAGACTGCAACAAGTCCTCTGCCTCTAACACTGTTTGCAAGGAAGCAGAGGAACATTCAGGTTTTGCTTTCTCTTCAAAGCTCAGCTTTTCATATATCTTGGGTTTTCCTGTGCGGTAAAAGACGGCAGCACAAAGGAAGTGTGAAAAAAGAATAGCAAAATCTTGTCTTGTTCTCTGTCTTCTGCTCAGCTGGTATCAGATTGTCTTTTCTCATTCCCAGACTACTCAGAAAAGTATAAGAGACAAAAATAAATCCTCCTGTGAAAGCTCAGGATGTTAGTGCTCAGAGCCCAGTTGACCTGAGTCTTGCTAGATGCATGAGTGCATTCTTCTAGCAGCAGAAACTTCACATCAGAAGGAAAAATACCACTAGTGTGAAAAAAAAATGACAGCAAGGGAAGCCCTGGTTGGAGCTGGCCCACAAGCATTTGTGCAATGTCATTTATTGAGTGTGGCCCTTATGTGTTTGTATTTTTCCCAGAAAAGGGGAATTCGTATTTTCTAGGACTCACTTTGGCTTGGAGGGAGCCAGGTCCGGGGCTGTCTTGGCCTCTTGAGCAGATAAAAGTGGCCTAGGTGTTAGGAAACAAAGATCCAGGAACCAAAAAGCGGAAAGGCTGATCTGCAGGGTGTGGTTTATAGGCTAAATGAGTTGAGTTTGGAGCAAACAGACTTACAAGCACGCTGATCTACAGGTCGGAAAGAAATATCTCCAAAGCACGTCCAAGTGCACGTGCACAGACGTTCCTCCCACTGCCCCTTTGCCCAACTGCCAAACTCTGTTGGGAGCTGCTCCGTAGGAGGTCCAGATCCTGTGGCCAGAGCTGCAGTGGCTTCCTGAACGCTCATGCTCCTGTAGGGAAGGCAGCTCCTATCAAAGAATTCATCATGTCTAATTTTAGCCACCTAATGATCGCCTAGGATTAAGCTAATTGTTCTTACTCTCTTTATTCTCCATGGAAAGGAACAGGCACTTCCCATTCACCCAAGCAATCTTAGGAACCTCCTCGAGGAGGGGATGAATCACGCTCCAAAAATACTTCTCTCTCACTGTCGACTGCAGAACAAGCCCAGGCAGCGATTCGGGCTCAGACCATGAACCTTTTGATTTCCAAATTGAGCCAGGTGAACCTGCCGTGGCTGAGTCTTTACACACATCTCACAGCAGAGCTGCGATGGAAAGTGGAGTTTAGGATATTCCTGCAGGTCTTTATTGTGCTGCTTCCAAACGGTGTCCCTTTACACTAATTTCTTCCCAAAATATTGTGTAGGAGGGGAGGAATAAAGAGAAAAAAAAAACATTTTTTAGCACATGTGAAGTTACCAACCTGTCCCTGAGCCCTGCAGCTGTAGAGCTGAAGTTGAGGCTTTTCTGGCTGACTTAGCAAGCAATACACAGATGATCCCAAGGGCCAGGATCGCTGTGGCACATCCCAAGGGTGACGCGTTGGTGTGGTCCATGCAGATGCTTCCTCAGCTGCTGCACTGTGCTTCTCGAGAGGAATCTTTCTGTTTCCATAGAGGCAAATCAAGCCCTGAAATAATTCTGATGGGATCAAAGCTAGGAAGACATCACGGAGATGAAAGTCATCTCCAGTCATGAGGGTTATCGCAGGTTATTCACCGGTGGAATCTAATATCAAATATAAGCACTGTATGAAATCAGAGCCATGTAACACATGCACTGCAAGGCCCAAAGCAAGGGAAAGTAAACACGACAGTACAAATGCAATTAACATTTCATGTTCTAATTTTAACAGAGATTTATCCTGCAATAAAATCCTGTCGATTGAGGAGCACGCTTTTGAGCCACTTCCTTTTTTGCAGCTTATGTGAGTTATAAAAACATCTTTCTAATGCATTTACAGCAGTCTGTTTACATTTACAAACCCTTTTGTGCTAGAAAAAGTTCCCGTTATTTTTAGAATGGTGACTACATTTCTACGGCTAAAAGACTAACCGAGACAGAGCTGAAGAGATCAGTGCAGATGGCTGGGTGACCCACAACAGGATGAGAAATAGTGTGGTTGTCCAAATGCAGCCGTAATAGAAGCCATTTCTTGAAAGTTTACTATATCCTGAAACAGAAATAGATTAAGCACATGTGCAGTTCATTTCCTCCCCTTGACAGGTTAAACAAATGAGAAAGTGGGAGAGTTTCCTCCCTATTCTACCTTGGATTTGCATATTTCCTACAAATCAATATTACTCAGCACCAGTTTCCTCCTGGACAAAGTGGATTCATTGCTGCAATCTTCTGTTTTTCCCAGAAACCTTGGTGGGAATCTCATCACGCAGATCCGGAACAGCACATTCCAGGCCTGGCATGGGATGCAATTTTTACAGGAGCTGTAAGTGTGACAAGGTCTAAAGATGGACCAGAGCTTCAATGACCACGGCGACCATGGGGAGCAGATTTGATTTGGTCATAGGTGACCTGCAGGCTGCCAGATGGCAAGGGCAGTGTGAAGCACCCTCCACCAGGATGCTGTGCCACAGTCCAGCCATCACAGACCCCTTAACGTTTTCAAAAGGAGGTGCAAACCTCCTTTTGAACTGGATCCTACTTTAGATGTCATCTAGGGACTGCCAGGAGCCTGCAGGGGTGTGAGGAAGGGCTAGGATTTGCCAGGGAGGATGAGGGAGGGCAGGAAGAAGCTGGAGGCTGAAGGTGGGTAGGCTGCTTTGATACACGCTAGAAAAAAAAAAGTGATTTTGCCCAGATAGAGGCTTTTGTGGAGGGTATTTGTTTTCCTCAGAAGTTTCACCTTTTCAACAGAAGCTCTCAAACCAAGTAAACCTGTTTGGCAGAACCCCCTCAAAAATTTGCAGCATAATTTGCAGCGAAACCATGCCAAAAAAAATCACTTTGTGTACTTGCATTTAAAAGGCAAAACGGCTCGGAAATATACATCAAAAGAAAACCTTGTTCTTTTGGATACAAGCTTCTAAGAAAGCATGTCCTAGTCCATATGTACTTTGACCAAGAAGCTTCCAAGGAAAGGATAACTATTTCAGTCTGGATGTGAAGCAAGTGAGAAACCAGGGCATTTTGCCCACCAAGGTTTCACATACATAGGGAAAAGTCCACAGGCTCCCTGCTTCCCCAGGACTGCCTCTCCCAAGCAGCAGACAAGGTGGGAGGAGAAGGGATGGATGGCAATTCTCACAGAGCTTGGCCACAGCTTTGCCTGGCTGGGTGTAGTAACAGAGTAAAATTTACGGATGCTGGAAATGTAAGAAAATATGGAAAGTTCAGAGTCCAAAATAACACCAAAATCCTGGTCAAGGGAACCAAAGGGAAGGTGTGAGCTGAAGAGGAGAGAAAGCAATGTTGTATTTTCCAAAAGACCCACTTCTGGGCTTTTGCTCTTTTAGCTGGAGATAATCAGGACCTGATGTATTTGGTGAATCAGCCCATCAGCATCTGTTCCTGCCTCTGGCCTTCATCCCAGAGCCTTCTTCACATGCATAGCACTGAGCCAAAGTTTTATCTTCAGGCTGAAATTTCTATGTTTGTTCTCCACTTGAAAGGAAATTCTTCGGGGAGGTTTGAGTGAAAATTTTTCAGCCAAATCCACATCTGCCATCCATAAAAGTGGGCTGGATTCTTATCAACAGTGCAGCCTCTTTACACCACTCACGTAGTATAAAGGAGCCTGGAAAGGGGATTTCAGTGTAATTCCACATCAGATCCAACTCTGGGCCTCTCTGATACTCAAAAGCTGCAAATTTGAAGTCTGGCAAAGAGAAAACCCTTTGATCGCCAAAGTGCTTTACAGGGATCTAGTCAAAACTTGCGTTGATCTAGCTGTGTTTATATGGATCAGGAAGCACTGGGGTTTTTGCTCTTTAGTAAGTACATTAACCACCTCCCCTTGCCCCAGTGCCTGCTGCACAGGGCCAGCCCATTGTGGCTTTCCAGGCATCTGGATCTGTGTGTATAAGGGGAGGTACATCTGTGTCCCTACCCGCGCCACTCATGTCCTCACCAGGACAGTGGTCACAGTCCCCTGGTGCCACCTGCCTGGCAGCCTCCCCCTTCCCTGCCTTGCAGCGGAACCCAGTGCCCTGAGCTCCCCCAGCTCCTCATGCAAAACTTTGGCTCCAGGGCCCAGGGAGGACGAGCAGGGGATGCTGCAAACCAAGGGGGGACGTGACCCCTCCTGGCAGGGTAGGGACAGAGACCATCCTTCCCTCCTGGTCCACCTTTCTCATTCACCGTCCCTGTCCCAAACAGAGGCCCTGTAGGGACACAATGCTGAAGCCCGGCCAGACTCTGTGGTGTTACTTCTCCTAGAATGCAGCAATCGTGATCCACGTGTCAGCCAAAACTGAGGCTGAGGCTTTTACAACTGTGGGCTACCGCTGGCTCCAGAGTCTCAGCACCAGAAACAGTGGTCTGAGTGTTGAAGCTTTTCACTTCTCCTTTTCCTCACTAACCTCAGCTTCACTTTCATTCTCAAGCAAAAACACATGGGGAAAAGGTTACAAAAAAAGAAAGCCAAAGGCAGGGCCCTTCCCTTCAGCCAGTCATAGTGACCTTTTTTTTTACAGGATCCTAAGCCATAACCCCCTGTCTGTTATTGACGACACGTCATTCTTTGACCTACCTGCAGTCAAATACCTGTAAGTATTGACTTGTCTTTACCAGTTTAATGGGGTCCTGACCCCATTGCCCTGCACTTAGGGCCGGTAATGCCCAGCACCCATGATGGTTTGTGGCACCTGTGATGGTTTGCAGCATCCCAGAGCTCTTGAGGGAGTTCCGCAGGGAGGGAGACATCGGTGCTTTTGGCAGAGGGCCTTTCTGCTTGCAGCTTTGCTGTTGCCCAGACCCGCTTCTGTCTCTGCTCGGTACCTTTCCTCTTTGCACGGATCTCATCGGCGCAGGTTGCTGAGCGCTGGTGTGGGGACAGCGCTCTTATTCTCCCTGCAAGGTTGCACTATGAGCACTCGCAGGTCAGTGGCTGCTGGGCAGAAAGGCATTTTTATCACTTGGCTCTGAGGATGAACTCCAAAAGCCCTACCCTGATCATACAGTCCATCTGTACACCCAAAGTACGCTGAAGTCTCTCTTGATACTGTGACATTTGAATGGTTAGTCCTGTCATGTTTCCATCTCCATCCCTGGACAGTGGGATCACATCATGGGGACCAAACACAGGAACCAGGGAGTCACCTGTGGTCCCACAGGGGGGCTGTGGCAGGGTAGGGAACTGAACATAGGCCTCAGCGGGATCCGATCTCCAGCTCTCCATCCACCACATGCTGCTCTGTGCTAGAAATAACCCATTTTCAGGACTGTTTTCATTGCTGTAATCACTTGCAGGATACTTTAAACTGTGGGGTCTTCTCACTGGCCTTTTAAATATATATTCCACTCATAGGTCCATCTGCATCTCTTCCTCCCCATCACAGACATTTCCACTCCCAGCTCCTTCCCAGTAGACCTTCTGCCCCGTCTGAGGAACATGTAATTTTTATTTATGGGATGAAAAAAAGAAGCCCTGCTTTGTTCCTCAGGGGATTTTTTAAGTTTATTTTCCACATGAACGTGCTAGCCTATTCTTCATAGTTTACTCCAATTTGCTGATTGAAAGACTCTACTTTGTATCTGTGTGTATCATCAGCCAGGCAAAATATCCTCCTGGGCTGGACAAGTGTCTCCCTTTGACCAAGAGTGAGGGCTGGGGCTGCGCTCATGAGAGGGCCAGAAAAGGAGTTTGAGCAGGGGATTCTCTTCTGTCCACATCAGCCTCCCATGAGATCTGCAGGATTTCTGTCTCCCTTAGACCCCATGGTTAGGAACAGCTATAAGGTGAGAGGGTTTGGAATTACTGGTGTGACTGCTTAGGCTGAGGTGGATCCCTCCGTGAATGACACTACCATGATCAGGGATCTGGGCTCGTTCTCCCAGAGGAGTTCCAGTAATGTGGCCTGAAAAATTAACTTGATTTTGCAAATCCTTTCAGAGACCTGGGGGCAACACAAGTGACTCTGCAGACCTTTCACACCCTCCTCCTGACAACAGTCCACTTGGAAACGCTGTGAGTATGCAGAGACTTGGTCCCAGATGCCTACAAATCACAACTGCTGAAACAAGGGGTCTGCATGGGAAACAAATGACCTTGCTGCCACGTCAGAATAACCCCAATAAGCCCAAGTTTCACCCACCTGGAGCTGTTCATTTTTCCCTACTATCCATCAGCGTATTACAAAAGTCTGTTCAAGGTCCCTGAGCGACAGCACTGAACAGTGAGGTCTCAGGTCCGTGACTGGGCTCTTAGGCATAATTACAGTTCAGACAAATACAAATCATAAGAAGAAAAAGCTATTTAGTTTTGATACCCCCAAATTCACCTGCTAAGAGACAGAATTTCCCCATTTATGTGATGTGTTCCAGGTTTTCATAGGGAAGTCTTAAATCAAGTGAGGGTGCACTTTTCTATTTCAAATTGCCTTTGGGGATTGGTTCTATTTTTGAAGGTAAAATCAACATTTGATGCCACTGGAGAAAACTATTTTCTATTTGAAACTTCTCTTAGAAATCTGGAGCACATTTTTGTCCATCAGAATTTTCACTGGGGGGGAAATAAATTTTCCAGAGCTGTAGAAGATATCCAAGCACAACTGGAATGCATTATCTCTGTGTGTTACCTGAGTTGGACCCACAGACATGGATTGAGATGCTGGGGTTTTGTCCAGTAACCTCTTGTCTTTAGCAAACTCCCCAGCGATCTGGCCTGCTGCCTCTGTCAGACGAAAGACACTATTGAGAGCCTGTGCAGGACTGTCAAGCTGCGCTGTGAGAATTTATGCTCCACCAACACTCCCCAGTGCGGTAGGTTTGCTCTCCATGGAAGACACTGTCCATGTAGCTTTCTAAAATTTCCTCTAGCTGTAAGAGAAGAGGGATCTTTTGAGGGTTACCAGACAAAGTTGGCAGCCCCAGTGGGGTCAGTCCAGCCTGGTGGCTCCCATCCGGTCCCAGTGATGCCAAATCCAGGCAGACTCAGCACTGCTCATTGAATAGATACAAAAACTTCATCCGGGTGAGACCTGTAAATCAGCCCTAAGGCCAGTGCAGGCAGCTCAGCTGAGACCTGGGAGGCCTCTGCGCCATGGGGTTCAACTACATGACTTGGAAAAAAACAAGGGTTGAAAAGTTACTAGCGATTACACATTATCTTTGGTGTCAAATAGTATCTTGAGAAGAAATAGCGAGCTGAGCTAAACAAACACAAGAGCTTCCAATGCACACAGCACATCTAGCCAAGTAAATCATGTGTGCCCAGTACCATTCCCAGGCGCTGGAAGGCAACATCTGCTCATAAACCCTTGAAATTTTCCTTGATGTCTTTCGGATCCATTCCAGTGGCACCGTACCCTGGCCAGTCACAATTCAGCAGTGAAAACAACCCCAAATACAGCATGGGCATGGCAAAAGGGTCCTGTAATGCTCCTATGATTCATTAGTCTAGTGAGTCTGACTTCACTGCAAGCCCAGCAAAAATGTGTTCCTAAAGCCACTTGCAGCCAGATCATCAAAGACACTTTGGTGTCTGTTTTCCTATCATTTTAAGAGCAGATAAAGCCTGAATACCTTTGTAATCTGTAAATATTCTTGAATGTGTCACCCTGCCTCTGACACTAGCCTATCTGCAAAGCAGGATTAGAGATAAGGCTGTGTTTGCAGCCTTGCTGCAGGACTCCTGATTACTGCTTATTCCAACTGCAGCCTCAGCATGTTCCCTTCACACAGCAGGGCAAGAGCTCTCCTGGGCTATTTGCATCACTCTGGGTCAAATATCTGCTTTTTTCCACTTCCCCTAGGCCTGGGTGAGGGCACCTCCATCCATCAGCAAAGAATCAGCACTTTTTATCAGGTGCTCACTCTACCACTGCTTTTCGGAGATGGGCAACAACAATTAATGTGAAACATCCCAGATTTTATTAACTGCAGGGAGAAGAGTTAGTTGGGACAAACTATGTCCCCTGGGAGCAGAGACAAACATTTTGTCTTCAGGTGTTTGGCTTTCCAGGCTCACTCCCAGTTTTAAGCTTTCTGTCATTTCAGCAGCTCAACACTGACTTGTGTTAAGCTGTAGAAAATTCTCCCCCAGAAAACCCCTGCCCCCAGGACATTTCACACTGATTTGAACAGAGCCCTGGGAGAGATCAGAAAAAAAAATCCATGCATCTCTTCTGCCCCAGTGAGATAATCTCAGTGGTTTAAGAAGACTTTTCCCCTCTGTAACGCAGCCACCATTTGGTTTCACACACTCCCTTGTCTAAAAGACGAGCGCCTGCTGTTTGGGGTAACCCTCTGACCCTGCACTTTGGCAGACAGTTTCTTGTGACGTGGGAGTCCCTGATCTGCTCTCTTGGTGTTTAACAGCCTACACAGGTTCTCTAGCAAAGATGCGAGCGGAGATAAAGAAAGTGTTAAAGTCCAGAAAGCTGAACAGCACCATGGTGTTAAACCTCAAGCCCAAGGAACCTTTTCTTGGAGGCCACGAAACCATAACAGTTTCAGTGCTCTCGAATGTGACAAGCTCTGATACTGATTTCAATAAGACGAATGATCTCATGTCCAGAAGTAATTCCCTTTTCCCTCAGCACCTATTTCAGCAGGAAGGTAAGAGCAACCAGGAGTTGATGCTGATGCTGCACGGCATTCAGCACATGGACTGGAGCAGCGAAAGCGATATGAAGAAACTCTATTTCCTGGCAAAAGTGCTAGAGGCTGAGCTTGAGAAGAAGATGCCCAAGGCTAAAAATACCACGACTGCGAAGAACACCCTCTCCCTCCCACTGATGCTGGCCGTGCAGAGGCGCAGGGTGCGCGGGGCCCTGGCAGAGGGACAACACAGGACCCCAGCTGCTGCAGGTGGGATGCAAGCGCAGCAGGACACAGACTTGCAGCGCTCACCATTAAACCTGTGGGAAGTAGCTGAGGGGTTAAACCCCGCTGACACGTTCTTCAGCCATCACAACATGGCCGGGCCCTCTCCAAAGCATCCTCTTCCATACTCGCCAGCAGAGGCCTCTCATTTGTCCAGATCTTTTAAGAACCAAAATTACCCTGAGGCTATGGAACAGGCCAAAAATCCTCATGAGATGGAGGATGTAGCGGATGGCAAGGAAGCACCACCTCCAAGCCATAGCTACGTGTGGACCTACAAAAGGAAGGGTCAACAAGAGAGCCCGTGTCAGAGAAGTGATCAGCTTTTCTACAGGCCAGACCACAAAGAGAACCCAGAGGAAGAGCCCACGCCAACCCCGAGTAAACCAGAGCAGGGACTAAACTCAGCGGGACAGTTTTTCTATAACCTATTGGTTACCAGCAGCCGCCCTGTTGCAACGAGTGCACTAGAGAACAAGCCCAAAGACACGACTTCCTCTCCAGGTGAGCACTTGCTGGGCACCCAGCCAATGGACGAAACACTTTGGAAGCATCCAAAGGAAGGAGGGTCTCATTTCCCCAGTAAGCCAAGCAGCTCGGGGAGCCCCGCGGCCGCGCCAGCTCAGGAAGACCTCTTTGACACCAAGCTCAAACACCACCTGCGCTTGCTCGTCCCGGACAAGGCCGTGCGGGCGTTCGTGGCGCACGCGGCGCGCGCCCTGCGCTCCGACTGTGGCCTCCCCGCGGCCCAGCCGGCCTGCGCAAAGATGGTCTCCAAGCTGGGGCTGCTCATGAAGGTGCTCGGCGAGAAGCGGGGTGGCCGGGGAGCTTCTGCTCTCGCAGGCCGGTGCTTGCTGGAAGGGGACATTCCCAACGGCACGACACGGCCCAAGGCGGCAGGCAGGAAGCTCATGGGGAAGGTAGGATGAACACGGGCTCTTGCTGGAGACCAGGGAGGCACGGAAGAAATAACCATATCTCCCTCCCTGAATTTCCCTTCTTCTGATCCAGAAGAAATGGGATTTTGCTGGCGGCAACGGGCTCCTGATAGCAGTATCGGTGTCTCTGGCCATCATACTCTTCCTCATGGTGATTTGTCTTATTGAGGTAAGCCCAGGCTCCCTTGGCAGACAGCTGGAGCCCGCAGTGCTGCCTCCCTGTGCAGCCCGTGACACCCAGAGTGTCACCGGGGATGGCTGCGGACCTGCCAGGTAGCTCATAAGGCTGTTTTCTGACCTTTGGAGGTTGGAAAACCAGCACACAGCTCAGCACAGGCCTGTGCTTGGCCCTGCAGCCATCACCAGCTGCCCAGGGCTCTCCTAATCACAGGCACCGCTCTCCTACCGGCTTCCCAGCTCCTTCGAGGACACCATGGCTCTTTGTCACCGCAGCCCGAGTTCTACGCTGCAGTCCTTGCTGTGCAGCCCCCTGCACACCTATGCCAGGCCCTTCTCCGGCGGCTGCTCTGCTCTCCTGCCCGTGCCGAGTGTTTAGCCGTGCAGCAGTTCCCCCCCTACCTTCACGCTTGCTAAAACCAAGCGTTTTTTGGCAAAATGACAAATGCTGGAAGGCTTCTCCGGCCACCTAGCAGCTCTGGGGCTGGGGGGAATCCCTCCTGAGAAAGGCGCTGCCCCTTGCAGCAAGGTGCAACGGCTCCGCGTGGGTCCGAGCGCCCTTCCCCTTGCCGAGAGCTCTTGTTCCTTTAAAAACCGGCCTCCGTGTCCCGGGAGGGGAGTGCCCTGCACTGCCCGGATAAGAAAGGCAGACATAAACATTTCGGAGATTAGGAGTTCAGGTCATTTCTAAGGCAGGGAATGCCGGGAGTTGAGAGGGGAGGATGGGCTCTTTCTAAAAGATTTTTGCTTCTGGCACAGGCTGTCACATGTATATAACACGCTTGGTTTAAGGAACAACCTTTTGGCCTCCCCTCCTTTTTTTTCTGCAGCGTATGAGGAGAAAACCTGATGTAACGAGGCTCTCCGTCTCTCTCCTTGACCAGGTTTGCTCCCAGAAATCTGCGGCTGCTTCCCAACCCCAGGGCACCAGTAAATCACGGCTGAGACGGTAATTACTCCCACTGCAGGGCCAGGCTTTGCTCTGCGCAGCGCTTAATCCTGGACCCCGCGAGTGCTCCGGCATGGGCTGCAGAGGAGTCAGTAGTCACCAGAGTGAATATATTTATGTAGCTTTTTTTAACAGACCCAAAAAAGGGACCCCAAAGCGTGTGTGAGCAGCACTGCTCTAAGCAAACGCCTTCACTTCCTGATGGGACGTTCATCTGCGTCAGGGTCTGACGAAACTGCCCCAGGCGGGTGGAGGTTTCTGCCCCCGACACCTGCTGGGACATTCCTGGCCAAGCATCCTCACCCCCTAAATCCAGCTGTTTCCCAGCACTGTGGATACTGTGGCCTGACGCTAAACCCTGTGCTGTCCTGAGCAGAGGGACGCCAGCGGGTGACCTTCACTAGTCTTCCATTTTCTCGCTCTTTCCTTAAGGTTCTTCCAGAAATTCCTGCCGGAGAGACGGAGCAAGAACACCCGTGACGGTGCGAAGGAGGTAAGGGCAGCGGGAACGCGGGACGCTGCCCCTCGCCGCGTGCCCAGCTGCTCCGCGTCCGCAACGCCGCCGCGCCCGGTGCTTTGCAGGGCTCTCCCGGCTCGGATCCGGGCGGGAACAAACCGCCCTGGCTCCGCGACATGTACCAGCCGCTGGACTCCCAGCGGAAGAGATCCCTGGCTCAGAAGTTGTACGACGAGGAGTCCTCGGACGAGGAGGAGATTTTCAGCAAGGCCGAGCTGAGGCAGGTGGTGAGGGGAGGGCGCCCCCGTTGGGCTCCTCAGCCGGGTCCCCCGAGCGGCGCCTGGGGGTGTCACCTCCTGTCCCCTGCTGCCCCCCGGCCACTCTGCTCTTCTCCTTAGGAGGCTGCAGGAGCAGCTGGACCGGGACGAGCCGGAGTGACGCCGGGCCCACTGGGGCTGTGCATAGCTGTGCGAGATGCGGAAGGTTTGGGGGATTTACAATTAAAACTAGTGCTTCGCTTTGCCCGGGGTGAGCGTCTTGTGAGCGAAGGCAGCACACGCACAACACGCGTGCACGGGGCTCCGGCTGCACGTGTGCGTGTGGCAGCGACCGGAGGGGCCGAGTGTGCAAAGGAGCCGCGCCGTGGGCTGCGTGCTGCTGCTCCCGCACGCCGGCACGTGTGTTTACACACCACGGCTGCTCGCGCGTGGGGCAGCTCAGGCACGCGGGTGTACCTGCACGCCCGCGTGCACGCGTGTTCGTGCACGTGTCTGCGCGCACGCGCGTGCCCGTGCGCGCTCCCCTGTGCACGCGCGCGTGGCTGCCCGCTCGTGCAAGCCCACGTGCGCATGCGTGCGCGACTGCCCCGGTGCGCAGGTGTGCGCACGCGCGCCTGGCGCTCCTCCCCCCGCCCCCTCAGGGGGCGTGGCCTCTCGGCCCCGCCTCCGCTGCGTCCAGGCGT